>QJSC01021775.1:210541-354218 GCA_003697955.1 Calidris pygmaea | reverse complement strand
CTTGCTGGCTCCTGGTCATCCTGTTGTCCACCAGGACTCCCAGGTCTTTTTCCTCAGAGCTGCTCTCCAGCAGGTCAGCCCTCAACCTGTCCTGGTGCAGGGGGCTATTTCACAGCACGGGAGCTGTGACGTGCAACGGGAGAGAGCCGAGGGAACAGGAGGTGCAGGTTGAGCCCACAGAGAGTGGAAAAGAGGATACACTCATCAGGAGCCCTGAGGGAGGTAAACCAGCCTCTCCTCCTATCCCACCTCCCAGAAATGACCTGCTGGATCCCTCTCTCCCACCTCCCTGAGGCACTCACCCAGCCTGGCCCCACGGAGGGAAAGTTGTGCTCTTGCATCATGGCAAGGTTCATTCCTGTGCTGATGGAGCAAACAAGCCTTCCTTACCTGCCTTCCCTCCACATCGAAGAGCCTTACAGCTCCACCACCAACAAGCAGAGCACCTTCCCCCCCCAGTGCCTCCCAACTTTATTGAGCAGAGTAAGGTGATGTGGAGGCAGCATCCATGCCCTGGGAGAAGCCCTGGGTCCTGGGGATGCCATATAGGCACGGGACTTATAGGAGAGGAGGAGGAGGAGGGAGGCAGCCGAGGGCTGCAGCGCTGCACCCAGTTGCACTTTGCAGTAAAGCACAGAGGGGTTTTTTTTAAGAGGGATGCAGGAGGGAGAGCAGCAGGGGTGGATGGGGACCTAACCTGCTCCCGTCTCCCCACCGCGCATCCCGAGAGGAGGAGCTGCTCTGGTCCCTCACCCGGAGCCTGACCACCTGGCTGACGGAAGGCTCGTTCTCCCGCAAGGCCCCCAGGTATGCCTCCTTCTGGAAGGTGGGGACGTTGTCGTTGACATCGAGGACGTTGATCCGGACGCGCCCCGTCGTCTCTTCCCCGCCACCGTCCCGGGCAATGACGGTCAGGGTGTAGCGCTGCATGGTCTCAAAGTCCAGCCGAGCTGTCAGGAGGATCAGACCCGTGTCCTTGTCCAACGAGAAACTGAGGGGACAGGAAAGGAGAAGGGAAAGCCCCAGTGATGCTGGAGGTGGAGAGATGGGGTGGCAGCAGCCTGACAGCTAGCACCGCAGTGGGTGAAGTTCATGGCTTTCTTTGAGGGATATATCATCTCAGAACATCTTCAAGAGCTCGGTGGAAGTGGTATGGTTTCAGAAACCCTCAGTGCTGTTCTACAGGCAGAGAAAATGGGCTCAGAGCTCCCAGATCCCTTCTGCTGGGCAGCCCATGTTCCTCCCTAAACTGCCCACTACAGCTGGGTCTCACGTGATGCTCTGGGGCCAACAACTTGCTGGCAAGTGCATTTACTGGTTCCAAGTGCTGCTGGTGCCTGTAGGTCCCTATTCAGCCAAGTGATGAAATGCGCTGAGCATCACGCATGTTCTGAAGTTAACTCACCCCTTTGGGAGACAGCGTAGTGGGGTTTTCATGGGGTATCTCACAGACAAGACATTAACAAATGCCCTTAGTTGCCATGTGACTTCTTAGGGAGGTTAGAAGAATATTTTGAAGAACCAAAGTCATGCTGGTGCTTCAGACTTACCGGTCAGGGTCATCGCTGAAAAAATAACTGACTTTCCCGTATGTGCCCACATCATTGTCAGTTGCCTAAAAAAAAAAAAAAAAGAGTTAATTAATAAATGAAGGTATTTATGGGAATGTTGCATTATACACGCTGGTGAATCCATTACATCTTCTTTACTTCCTTCTACCCAGGTGCCAGTGGGCTAGCACCCGTGCAGAGCTTGTGTGCTGCCATTTACCACCCGAGAGATGCGGGGCTGGGGCTGTCTGTGCTCTCCTGGGTTATCCAGCAAGTCCAGAAAACAGTTCTCCATCAACATCCCTCAGCGTGGCTTCCAAAACCTTTGACATGGGAAATATTATGTATACCTACTTTCCCTACTGTATGAAGCTAACCGGGGAAGCACAGGTGAAATGAAGGTCTCCATGGACCTGCCAGCTCTTGCAGGTCACCCACCCTGGCCCCATGAAGCCCAAGACCCAGGACCCTGCATCCACAGCTCTCACCCTTCCCTGCTCATTCCGGGCTGGTGGCTGCAGGGAGAGAAATAAAATCCCACTTCAACATCTCCGCCCCCTCCCCGGCTAAAACACGGACGAGGAAAAGCAAAGAAAGGGATTTAGACCTTGCTTTCCACCAGCAGCTCCTGCCGGGCAGCCCTTTTTGGGGGCTGTCCCCACCGACGCGTGGACCCCACAACCCCACCGATGCCTCTCTGGATGCTGCAGCATCCCAGCCAAGCCACCGGCGGTGGTGGTGGGACTCCGCACACGTAGGCTGTCGCCAGCTGCTGAAGCTGGGGCAGGTTGGTCACGGCTAAGCAACCAGCACCTTCTGGGGAAGGTGTGCCAAACTCAGCCTGTCAGCTCTGGATGAGCAAGGCAAGATTTATGTGCGTTTTAAAGTCTTTTCTCTAATGAATATATAAAATATGCATGAGCGGCAGCAGGAAAAAAAGGAACAGAAAATCTTATTTTTTAGGTGAGGAAAGCGGAATACAAAGCCCCCAAATATCCTTTTTCTCCCCCAGTATATTTTCTAAATTGAGTCCTGTCTGGGTTACTCAGATACCAACAGGTCTGAGAAAAAGCAGGGTCAAAGACACATTTTATACCCAGATACCAGCAAAAGGCTGTATTTTAGGACCGGCGTGGAACACAACCCGTTCCTGAAACCCTCGTGATTTATCGATGGCCTTGATTACCCTTGACAGCAGAGCAGGAGCCTGAGCACATCAAACAGCTTCACCCCCGTGCGCCGCTTACCTCCCACTCCACGGGGCAGCAGAGGGGTAAAGGCATGAAAACCAGCCTAAACTAATGCCTTCTCCTCCCCACCCAGATGCTCGGGTGGTAAATCCCTGCTGCTTCGTGCCGGCTGAAGGGTGTGCTGGTGGAGCCAGCCTTCCAGACCTACTGATTTTCCCGATTTTCCTCTCCGCTGCTAAGATGCGATTTACTTTTTTTTTTTTGAGTGCATTGCGATTGCCTTCAGTAAAATGGAACGAATCTGCCAAAAACCTGCCTGGAGAGATGCCCATCGAGCGAGCGGCACCTGCTCCTGGAGGTCCAAGCCCTCTCTGGGGTGCAGCTTGCTCCTCAGAGGACACCAGGGAGGACACCTATGAAGATGTCCCGTCCCAGCCAGAGCCCAATGGAAAACCCCTGGGGAAGTGGGGGGTTAATTTACCATCCATCCACCCCAGCTTCCCTCAGCAAATTAATAGTCACTCACCCTAACACCTTCCACCAGCTCGGGTGGCTGCAAATCATGGTGGCAAACCCCCAAAACTGCAACTGGGGCTGGCCAACAAGGGTCTCGGGGCCTTTCTCCCCCAAAATCCTCAAGCATCCTCAGCATTGCCAGCCCTTGACCTCCCAGCCAGGACTTTTTTCCAGCCATTACTTCTGCGCTCACAACCTCTGTGAGCCTCTAGGTCCCATTAATCCCTAAGTGGCTGGTGCAAGAGCAGAGCCCAGAATGGCATTTTCCATGCACCTGGATGGGCTGGTGATGAGATAATGATTTACAGGGGGCCTGACAGTGCCACAAAGCACAGGCAAAACTAATTCCCTTCATTTGGCCCTGTACAATTACACTTGGAAGTGCTTACCGCCGTGACAGACAATGCTGGGAAACTGTAATTTTCTTCTGCCGAGGAAAAAAAATATATAGGGAAGGAGGAAGGTTAAAAGAAGGTTAGCGCAGAGCTGGTCGGCACGGGAAGCGGAGGGGTCCTGGGGAGCCAAGCTGGGAGGGCAGGTTGGACCCAGCCAAAATTGCCAATAAGTCAAAGCGACCCGCTCAGGAGGAGCCAGGCAGCTTAACTCTGCTCCCTGCACCACCTCACCAGCCGGGGCTAATTAATTAGCCCGCTACCCACCAGGGGAGGTGGAAGACGATGCCTGCTTTATGGCTTTCCTGGCAACTGAACATCATGGACATAACGCAGGGCAGCAGAGCAGGCTGCTTGAGTGTGACAGGGAATACGCAAAAAAAAAGCCAACCCGTGCACGCTCAGCATATTTAATTTTGGATCCATGCGTGTTTCTGCACTGCCAAACGGTTTCCCTCTAAGGGTAAAAAAAGATGCTCAGATGCTTGGACCCCCTGGGGAGGTGACACGTTGCCCCCTTCGCAACGCGATGCTGAGGGCTCCCGTGGAGCACACACAACCCACGTGCAGAACACCCCGAAACCCACCGAGCCGGCAGCTTTGGGGGGCTTTCTGCAATCCCTGGGTGCCAGCTGTTTTCCCGCGGCTGGCCCCCCTCTCAACCGACTGGTCCCCCCCCTCTAGACAGGCGTGCATCCATCCCCACAGCCTAGGGAGGAAAAGCATCTGGCTGGAAGTTTCCCGGGGTTCCACCTGGAGAAGCAATCAAATGGCTTTTACGGCTGCTCCTCTCCTGCCCGGAATATTAAAGTGGGATTTGCCCACTGGAGCCTGCAAAAGGGCAGGATGAAAACGCGGGTCCACATCTGTACTTTTATGAGCTGTCACTGGTACAAACCATTTCTAAAAGGAAAAAAAAAAAAAAAAAAAAAAGCCACATTTGCGCAGCTAAACTCTGGGAGAGCGGCAGGAAGAGGAAACCTGGCTAACCCGAAGGATTCATTTACTGATTTGCAGCACGGCGCTGGCACCCGGCACGTGAATCCCAGGCGCACACAAACACGACTTCCAGCCCAGCCCTCTGCCCCTCAAGCCCAAATATTTTGGACATCACCCTTTTGTCCCACCAAGGGGCCATCGGTCCGTCCCCTCCATCCTTCCCCACCGGCAGAGCCGGAGACAAAAGGGAAGAGCCGGCGAGTGGTTCTGCTCTCCTGGGCAAATCTGCAGGAAAGGGCATGTCATCCAATTTGTTCGGGAAACAATAGCAATGTTTGACATGTCATCAGGATTGATGGAGCAGAAATTTACATGGGAGAATACAGTTTTAAACAGCTCCACCGAGCTTTGCCGGTAATGGTTTCGACATTCATCATCCGCCAAGCCCCACTCAACGACTCCTTAAACTGCCCGAGATTAACTCTACTCACAACAGCTTCAGGGAGCGCGGCAGGAGGAGCAAGGAAGGGCTTAAAGAGCCAAG
Source organism: Calidris pygmaea (assembly GCA_003697955.1). Classification (NCBI taxonomy): domain Eukaryota; kingdom Metazoa; phylum Chordata; class Aves; order Charadriiformes; family Scolopacidae; genus Calidris; species Calidris pygmaea. The sequence goes on along the minus strand of QJSC01021775.1, from coordinate 349,087 downwards.
AAGAACCTTTTTGGGGCAGCACGGGTCCCCCGCTGAGCCCCAGGGATGGCAGCCTTCCCCCCAAACCTGCTGGGCAGGGACAAGCAGCTGGAGGTTGGTTGCAGGGGTGAGCAAAGCCTGTTGGAAGGATGACTCCTTGCTGCCCAGGTGAGATGGGTGGTCACGTCCTACCTGCCTGAAGATGGCTCTGCCCACACCAAGGGAGCCAGATTCTTCCCACTTTTCCACCTTCATGGGGCTGCTGGAGCGGGTCGCAGCTCAGTTTGTTCTTGTTCCCCCCCTCTTTGTTTTGCCTCCCCTACCTCGCCTGCAGAAACCAGGGAATAAAAATTGATAGGGAGCAAATTGCTTTGGCCAGAAGCTCTCTGCTTAAAAGAGTCGCAGCAGGAAAGCAATTACTGAACATCAAAAAGCTGTCAGGGTACCGGAGTGACCAGGCGTGAGTCTCATCCTCCCCGCTGCCTGCCTCCTCCCCTGGCCGTACCGGGTGGGCAGTGGGGACACCAAGGCACCACCGCTCCAGGAAGACACCTGGTGCTTGGGCCAAGGGAGAAAGCCAACGGGAGGAAGATTTCCATCTGCTTCCAGAGAAATTGTAGACGTCCCATCCCTGGAGGTGTTCAAGGCCAGGCTGGATGGGGCTTTGAGCAACCTGGTCTGGTGGGAGGTGTCCCTGCCCAGGGCAGGGGGGTTGGAACTCAATGGTCTTTAAGGTCCCTTCCAACTCTAACCATTCTATGATTCTGCAGTTCCTACTGTTTTTTTCTTTGTTTGTTGTTTTTTCTTTTTTTCTAGGAAAATAAGGTAGATGTGGTCACCTCCTTGAGGTTGACTGGGCAGCCATGGGCTGCTCAGACCATGGCACAAGCAACCCAGGGTAGGGAGCTCTGCCCTGTCATCACACTGATTTTTGGAGCCACCTAAGCCTTCATGTGCTAATCAGCAAGCATCCTTTCTTAAATGACAATCTTCAGTTCCCGGGGGGAATAACAGTTAATTTCTGGTGTCCACGTGGCTTGGGAATTGATTTGTGATTTGGAGAAGACAAACGTGAAGGGCCAAGAAGCAAATCGCCAGGCTGCAACACCGGATCCAGAAAACCAGTGGAAAACCTACTTAAAATCATCACGCCCTTCCCACATGGAAAACAGCTCTTTTGCCAGCGCAGTCTGCCCCCAACTTTGCTCCTTCCCAGGCCTTTAAAGAGTGGCTGCCTGGTGGGAGGTGGCAATCAGGTGCGAGTGGAGTCACCTGGCATCGTTGCTCCAGAGCCCGGCGCAGTGATTAGCCGGGAAGGAGGGAGGCAGGAGCGGGGGAGCCAGGGCGATGCCGGGGTACCACTGTGACCGCCTTCTCCAGCAGCTCTGGACCACGGGGTTGAACAGAGCCAGAAGAAGCTTGGTCGCCGCTAATCACCCCAGAGGGTTGTGGTTGGGGGGGGGGGCGGGAAAAATAGCCAATCAACCCCCCTGGGAATCGCAGAGCTTTTCCCCACCTCTTCTGCCAGCCACCGGGGAAACCTGGCCGCCTCCTTGATTGTGTTTTATAACAGCGTTCCCTGCAACATCAGCTCCTCCTGAGCCAGGTTAACGCTTTCCTTGGGTTTTTCCTTTACCGTAGCCAGGCTGTGGCAATGGCTGGAGACCGGGGTTTAAAACGCGAGCCGACAGAAGGTGGCCTTTGAGAGAGAGAAGAAAGCATCTAGAGCACGGGTTTGCGCTCCACAAGGTGACACCAAGACCATTTAGGCACCCGCCTTGGTGGGTTTTACTGGAGCTCCGCGCCGGAGCTGGGCGCTAATGAGCCGTATTGATTTCATATTCTCCTGTTGTCCACCTAAATGGCAAGCGGCACATCTCGTAGATTAAATAACCACGCAATTGCCCGGCTTGACATCTCAATCGCTTTGCCGTTGGGTCTCTAATGAATTCTACAGCCCAGCAAAAGGGAAAAAAATTAAGGTCAGAGTCCGGTGGAGGAAATATAAATCCCCAATGATCTCTGAAGTATTTGCAAGAGCTCCCAGGAGCCAGTCACACCTTCCACCATCTGCAAGTCCATTTCATCCAGGTGATGAGCATCATCTAGGGCACAGCAGGGAGAGGGGGGACAAGAGCAAAGGAGGAGGGAAGAGCCGAACTGGTCCTTGCCTAGAGATGGACACAAACACGTTGAGTCCTGGCCTGGAGAAAGGAGCAGCAAAGCCCCATCTTTCTCCAGAAAGAATGAAAATAATTCACCTTGGAACTGGACGCAGCCTGTGGTTGCTGAGTGTGAAGCAAACCCAGCTGGAGAGTGGGTTTTTCAGTTTGTCAGCAAGGGGTAGCAAGCCCAAAACACATCTCTGCCAGACAGAGGCATTCCCAGAGAGCAAAAGAGATGCTTTCCATCCAGCCCAAGGAAAACCGCGGTCCAGAAGCCATGGGCTGGGCTCCAGAAGTACAGCATCCCCACTCCCCAAGAACTGGAAACTACCCCCAAGTCTCAGTCAGACAGCAAGCAGCTTCTTCTCAAAGGTGTTTTAGGGGATGGAGAGCCTTAATTTTACTCCTGTGACTGGAAATACCAAAAAGAGGTTTGATTACAGGACACAGCAGCCAGCCATGGGAGGACTGAGCAGAGCCTATGGCCCAAGGCAGGAATGGTTGGTGTGATGGATCTCAAGGAGGTTGATTTACAACTCTCATGGCTCCCAAATGCCCTGTTCAGGCAAATTATCCTTCCTTTTACACCCCAACAGCGGCTTGTCGGTAGCATGAAGGCATGTCCACGGGGTGACATTGCCTCTGTCACAGTGTCCCCTCAGCTAAGGGCACCCACTGGGTGCTGATCCACACGGGAAGCTCTTTGCTCAAGGAAAACAGAGCCTTGGCTGCTTTGGGAGAGATGTGGGTGCTAGGGGCACAGGGGAAGCCAGCTTGGAAAACAGATTCAATTCCCAGGAGGGGTGGCTCTGGTGGGAGCTCTGGGTGGGAAAGCGGGATGGAGCTGCCCTGGCTCAGAGGTGCAGAGCCTGGGAGAGGACCTCTTGAGGTGAAGATGGCGCTTGCCCTAAAGGGACAACTCGGAAGGAGGTGTGAAGCTGGGGTGTTTGCACAGCAGCGTGCATCAACCATGGGAAAAATTCTCCATCCATCCATCTATCTCCCAGCCGCCTTCCAAACCACCAGCCAAAGCCAGCAGCACGGGGAAACCACCCAGCCCCGTCTCCTACTGGGAACACTGGGAAGGGTGAGGGAAATCCTGCCGCCCAGCCTGTGCTTTGCAGGATACAATTTGAACAGAACTGTGAAGTCCGGTCTGCCTTTACTCCACGTTTTTCTTTCCCATCTCACAGGCTGAATTGTCTTGTTTTATTGTTTTTTTTTTTATGTGGTGGGGGTGTGTGTGTGTGTGCTGTGATTTTGTTTTGTTTTTCCCACCCCTGCGCTTTAGCTGTGCATTTAATCCTGACAGCTCCATCAGGGCAGGGAGAGGCTGCAAAAGCTGCAATAAGTGTCTCTCCTCCTCAGCGCTCGGGCTGTCGTGATTCCTATTCCACCCCATTTCGGTCTTACAGATTGATATTTAGATTAAAGAGATAAACACAGCCAAAGAGCAGTGGGCCCTGACAGAAAGACGAGGACTTCAGATCCGTCAATCACACTGCTACCTGGTAACTCCGTCCTCCCCGTGCTTTTATTTACAGGGCTGGATTGATAAGAATATTTAACAGGAACAAGGAGTGCAAGCATATTTTTTTTTAATTTTTTTTTTTCCTTATAGAGAAGCCTGCAGGAAGAAGACAAGCCATTCATGTTTAACTTTCCAGGCAATTTGGATTCATCTGCTTTGATTATTTAACTATTTACTGTTTCGTGTATTTGCAGTTTTCCTCTCCTCTTACAGATAAAGGATTCAATTTTCTTTTAAGTGGTGGTGAAATTGGAAGAGATTTTGTTCTGTTTTAGCACAGCGGGGTGTCGGAGCACTCAAGGGGACTGAGAGCAACAAGATCAATTAAGATGCTAACGGGGAGGGCAAGCTGTGAGGGCCAGGAGGGGGGAGAAGGGCTAGAAAGAGGGACAAAGTCCAGGCTTGGAGGACATCAGAAATGTCCAACTGGGAGTCTCCCTCCTTCTCCAACCTCCATGAGCTGCTGATGACCTGTCATTTCATATTCCCACTAGCGTCCTGCAGACTCCTTCCTGCTTTCCTAAAATTCCTCTCCCCATGCCTGAGTCCATCCTCTGCACCACCCAGCTTGCCCTGGACGTTTGTCTGGCAGTCCCCCATCACCACATCCCTGGGGTTCATCCTCTCCAGAAAAGAAAAGGCTTTCCAATACATTTTCTATTCACTCCAAGCAGAAAGAAAGGATGGAGGCCGACCTGGGAGTCCTCTTCTCCCAGTGTTTGACCATCCTGTGCTCACCATACCCATATGGGAAGGCAGAGGAGGTGCAAGCTACTCCTGACCCATGTGCAGTAGGTGACTCCCTTCAAAGCAGGACACAAACTCAAGCACCTGAGCAAAATTTAGAAGGTCAGTCAACTGGAAAGGGTCGAGAAGCCCTGTCTTATCCCCATCACAGCATGATCACCCATGGCCCATAAGACGTCGGGCTGCCCCACTCTTCAGTCCTAATGCTGGGGCAGCACCCCAGGAGCCACAGACGAGGGAGGGGATGGTTCATCTCCCACCTGATTCCTTGCAGAAATCAGGAGCATGCTCATCCCTGGAAGCCTTTTCATCCATCCATTGATTTGTGAGCTATCTCCCCATCCCACTCCCTGCTCCAACTGGCCACTTTCCTTGCTCCGTGCAACCTCCCTGAAACCTGGAGTGATACAAGCTCTCCCTCGAGACTGGTCCACGCTGTCAGTGTCACTACGTGAAAGAGAAACCCAGCTGGAGGCGAGCCCCTTGGCACACAGCACCTCACCCACCAGCAGTTCAAAGCTACAGCCAGCTCCTCTGCTCAGGTCTACAACTACTGCCTTTCATCCCGGGCTATTCCTGCCCCCTGCGTTCACTTCTTCTCCAAGAAAAGGAAGGGGAAAGAAAGGCTTTGGAGATCATCAAGAAACAAAAGACAGCAGCAGCTGCACAGACATAAGGGGATAACTTGGCCAAAGGGATGGAGAGATGCTGGGTGGGTTGGGACCTGAAGGCTGCAGAGGCAACCAGAAGAAACCCCTCCCAGGTTTGCAAAGCCCCATCCCACCCACGTTGGCCGCGTGCACTTGGAGGAGGACAAACCCAGAGATATGCAACGCTCCCAAGCCACCCAAAGCCGCTGTGGGACCACCACAAAGCTCCGGGACAGGGTGCAGGAGCCCACAGACCACAGCATCCCCGTGCCCCTGCCAACCTCACCCCAGCCACAGGCTGACAGCTGACTGAGGAAGCGATTTGCATTTTAAATAGGTGCTTATTGATGTCTGCAACTCGCCTTCCCAGGGTGGGAAAACTACGTTATTACTTTCTTGTTGACTGGCGCTCACAGCTGCCTGGAAAGAAGGGGGAAGAAAATCAGGCCGGGATCGATTTTCCCATCCCCGATGCGAGGCCAAAGAGAGATCGAAGAAGCAGAAGAAAACTGACAGCTGGGTGGTAAAGGAGAGAAACTTTGCCAACCAAATTAAAGGTTGCCTTAATGAGGAGAGTAATGGAAGGTTAATTAGCTCATTTACTTCATTAGACTCTTACTAACAAGGCTTCTCCCAAGGAAGCGCGGTGGCGGAGGGGGGAAGACAAGAACCCAGGCGAATGGATGTGTTGTGGACGATGACCAGGGAGGGGACAGCCTGTGGAGAAAGGGACTATTCTCCACGATTCCCAGGAGAAAGGGACTATTCAGAATCTATATATGTGAGTAAGAATATATATATATAAATTATGTATACACACACCCATTCATATAAGAACAGACAGGCTAATGCATTTGGAGAAAAAGCCAGAAGCTCTTTCTCCCGCCCCCTCCGTAAAAAAAAATCTGAAAATTAGAATCTGAAACTCAGAAAAGAAAAGGGAAAGCATCATTTTTTTCTTAAAGCACAAGACTGTCTTACACATCCAGGTTACCAAGCCCCAAGGGAACACGGTGCTTATTTTACCCGCCTTGCCGCATACCACCAGCTTCAGAAAATCATTCCCAACGCTGAGGTCGATGCCCGTTACTTGAATCGGGCACCGTAGCTCCAGTCCGAGGTCTGCGGGGCTGCTGGGGCTGCTCAGCCTATTCCTGAAGGTCTGCAAAAAATAACTCTGGATAAGCACGCCAGCAGGCTTGCCCAAAAACGTCCTGGAAGGGGGGGGACACACCATTTCAAAGCATCTTAGCATCCCCTTCAGACCAATTGGGGTAGAAACTCAGCACCACCCCAGAGCAGAGATGTTTCTGGGCAAGGAGGACACCAAAGCAAGGCAAAGAGCGTAACCTCATAGGGATGTGGGAGGATAAGGTTCCAGAGAGACGGCAGTCACGAACTTAGCAAGGATTTGGGAAAAACCTCTTACACAACCATCCCGGGGAGGCATCTGTGTTATTTTTAAAGTGCTGCCGGTCTGAAAGAGGTGCCTGAATGGGCAGCTGCCTCATCTGACGTGGCTTGAGTAAGGAAGAGCCAGCGGGAGAGCGTTAGGAACCACAGGGATTAACGCCTCTGCTGTGAAAGGCTTTTCCAGGAGGTTGAAGATGGGCAGGTGGGTGAGGCACTCCCTGCAAACCCCTTCCACATCTCCCCTTCTTCAGCCTAGCCCTTTGCCAGGGAGCGTGGGCTGGGAGGGGGCTACACGGCAGCCTCTCCCCACCTCGCTCCTGGCTGATGGAGCCCACGGCGACCAACCCCAGCCCGGGCAGCCAAGCCAAACCGGGGCAAATAAAGCAGAAAGGAGGGTTCACGGAGCTGGGATTACTTTCCACACTTCCCCGGCGACCCATTTTTCCTCCACATCCTCCAAGGCAAATCAAATGCATTGTTGTGTTAAAAAGAAGTTGCTCTCGGTTTGTTTGGGCTTTAATGATTTTGGTTATCAGAGCTTTTCAGGAGGACTTTGCCGTGCGGGTCTGCGGTATACGAGGAGCTTAAGGAGACCTCCCGCCCCTTAATTCTCACCTCCTGCTGGGTCGTCTGAGGCCCCTTCCCCATTCTTGAAGGACTAGCAGATACATCCAGCAGATACATCCACCAAGGGAGAGCCAGGCACGTGCCCGGCTGGTGCGGGTCCCTGGCTTTGGGGAAGGTGGCACCACGCTGAGCCCAGCTGATGGCAGCTGCTGTCAGGGCAGCGGCGTCCAAAGGCAGGTTGGGAGGGGAACTCAGACCCCGCAGCTTCGCAAGGCGGCAGGTCCCAGGCAGCCCACAGGCTCAGCGCGACAGGCGTGAACACACGCTCGCACCTTCCTTCCTCTTCCCAGCCGAGCACCCTCCACCGCACACCCCAGGGGCACGGCTGGTGCCAGAGCCCCAGCACATCACCAAAAGGGGGACTGAACCCTCCCCTCCCCCCCCCCCGGCTTCTCCTCCTCTCCCTCTTGCAGGAAGCTCACTGGAAGCTAGGCTGGGTCTTGGTGACCCCAAAAGCAAGACCGTATTTTCATAGCTTCTTTTACCCCCGAAAGTTTCTCAGCTGAAAGCTTCATCTAATGTGAATTCCTCTCCCCCTCCACAAGTCACAGAAGAGCTCCTCATGGGGCATTTCCAGCCCCACCACAGCTGATGGGATGGGAGCCCAAGGGCCACTTTCAAACCCTCTTTGCCCGGGAAAGGAATAAGAGGAGACCTGAGCTGCTAGATGTGACACCTGGCCAGCATCAGTCCTCTACAGGGCCACCAGGAATGGCACCCTGAGACTTTTCTTTCTGCTCCTGTTTCAGCTGACGTGCTCCATGAGAAGCCACAGGGCTTCTGTGTCTTTCCCCCCTCAATCCCTGCTCCTACACAATTGCTCTTCTTCTGCAGAGGGGATTTGCCCTGGGAACGTCACCATTCCTGCCAGATCCTCGCTTCCTGCAAGGCTTGTGCAGTGCCCTTTTATCTGTCCCTCGTTCATCTACCTATTAATTTGTCCCTCTCCTCAATGGATTTATCCTCCATCTCATCTGAGACCTGTGGATGCCTTTCTAGTCTAACTACTCATCCTTTTCTCCAGCTACTGGGCTTCTCAGCTGGGAGAGGCAGGGCTGGAGATACCTTCCTCTCTCCGTCTTCTCCTCTCAACCCAGGAGAAAACCAGTTGTTGGGACCTGCTTTGGAAGATCTTTGCTAATCCCATGGCAGGCACTGATTGTGGTTATAGCAGAAGAACGGCCGTTCATTCACCCTAGCACTGTCCTTCCCCAGGGCTTCCTATCGCTGAGCCTTCTGTTCCATGCTGGAGCCAGCACCTTTGCTCACCTCATCTCTCCAGGGCATGGTCTTCAGCCCGCTCCCTGTTATTAGGGAAGCCAGCACCCACCAAAACCCACCGGCTGCCCAGGCAGCACTTGCCGGGGGTTGTCAGAGCCCCAGTTAATTTAGGGTGCACTGTATGTTCTTGGTGCCTCTCGCTCCTGGAAGGCATGAAGTTATACTGGCTGCCTGCTTGCTCAAGAAGTGTGAAATTCTTTCTCTGACCTTTTCTGTTATGTTATTAAAAGGCTTCATGGCCAGTTGTTTCAGAAAAAAAAATAATATTTCAATATCTGTTGGTAGCTGGGGCAGAACTTGCCCATATCTTCAGGCTGAGCTCTGGTCACCTCCCTGCTTCACCCCAGCCTTGCAGAAGGAGTGTGCTGCCGTGCGGGAACCCCGTGGGTCTCCAGCCCAACTCTTCCCTGCACAGCAGGGCTCAGAGAAGGGGAAAAGAGGAATTTGGATGGGGAGAGGCTACTAAAAACCGCGGAGCCCTGGGCAGCCTGCTTACCCCTCTGCTAGGATGTTGGGTTGCAACGCATGCCTGACTCCACACTGCAATGATTGAGGTTACGGGGCAATCTGGAAGCTCTGCCTTGAGTAAGGATCCCTTCTCACTGGTCACTGTAAAAGTAGACACACAAGCAATCTCTGGCCTAAGGGGCTTATCACACAGGTGAAGAGCCCAGAGGAAGGAGAGAAGGCTGCCTTCGGGGGTATCACAGGCTCCCTGCACACCACAGGAGCCTCTCCTGTGAAGCTTGGGACTATCCAGATGTTCTCCTGCGAGCAGATGACTACCCGAATTTGCGCGATAAATGCTTTTCATGGGGAGCATTAAACAGACGGATGGATGGACAGGGAGATGGAGGGAATGCAAAACAGCAAACAAAGAGCAGACAAACCAAATGTTCGATGGGGGACAAGGCTGTGCTGGGCCAGGGAAGTTACCGAGATTTGGCCAGGAAGGGGCAGGGGTGTGTATCCAAGCCCACGCGTCTCTGGGCAAAGGGAAAAAGGCAGAGAAGGGAGAGCAGGCAGCGGGTCCGTGTCCCTGCCGGCTGCCTGCACTTTGGGTTGTTTTACAGTTGATTTATACGTGTAACAGGCAATGTTTCTCCGCTGTCACTGACATTAGGAGCTGAAATGCTGCGGAGACGAATGGCCATTTGTCACCGGGAATGAAGTCTGCTTGCTCTTTTTTTTTTTTTTTTCCCTTTTCTGTTTTCAGCTGGTCAAGCAGAAGGCAGCGGGGAAAGGGAGGCAGCGAGGATTGTCCTTGCTCGGCAGGGCAGGGTCACTGCTCTTCCCAGGTCGTGAAGGAAACCCCCTTCCCTGCTGTCCAACCTGCTCTAGGAGAACCTGCTTTGGCAGGGAGTTTGGAGGAGATGATCTCTGAAGGTCCCTTCCAACCCCTGCCATCCTGTGATCGTGTGATTGCCCTCGCCTACACCCACCTCAGCTCTGTAGAGAGAGAGACCTGATAGTCCTGGTGGACAAGTTGACCATGTGTCCTTGTGGCCAAGAAGGAAAAACGGTCTCTGGGGGTGCATGGCCAGCAAGTTGAGGGAGGTCATCCTGCCCCTCTGCTCTGCCCTGGTGAGGCCCCATCTGGAGCACTGGGTCCAGTTCTGGGCCCCCCAGTTCCAGAAGGACAGGACACTACTGGAAAGAGTCCAGGGGAGGCTACAAAGATGATCGAGGGAATGGAGCACCTCTCTTATGAGGAAATGCTGAGAGACCTGGGTCTCTTTGGCTTGGAGAAGAGAAGACTGAGAGGGGATCTCATCAATGCTTATAAATATCTAAAGGGCAGGCGACAAGAAGATGGGGTCAGGCTCTTCTCAGTGGTGCCTGGTGACAGGACAAGGGGCAACAGACACAAGCTGGTATACAAGAAGTTCCATCTCAATATGAGGAAAAACTTCTTTACTTTGAGAGTGACAGAGCCCTGGAACAGGCTGCCCAGAGACGTCATGGAGTCTTCTTCCCTGGAGATATTAAAAATTCACCTAGATGCATTCCTGTGCAACCTGCTCCAGCTGAACCTGCTTTGGCAGGGTGATTGGACTAGATGGTCTCTAGAGGTCCCTTCCAACCCCTACCATTCTGTGATTCTGTGGTGAAAAGCCTCCACCATCCTTTGGTGACTGCTCGTCTGGCCCACGTACTCCCCTGGTCCTCCCAATCTCATAAACCTCCTGATCTGCCCGTAGCATCCTAGAAATCCATCATCTGTCCAAACACCTGGCCCTCCACCTTCACTTGGAAACACAACCCTAACGGTCCTTACCGGGGGACAGAACCACACGAGGATGCTTCATATTGCCAGTGAGCAGGGGGGCTCAGTTTCAGGGTGCCAGCTTCCCAGCTGCCTGAAAGACCTACACTTATTTGCACAAAGGGGCATTTTGTACCCGTGAGCATGGGGAGCCAACAGAAGTCCCTTTTCACGAGGATATCATCCAGTGGCCACCAAAGAAGTGTCACTCCATGTTGCTGGCTGGGATTTCTTTAAAAATCCATCCCTAAGCCCTATGGGTGAATGGGGAAAAGAGGGGATAAAAAAGGAAAAGGAGGAATTTATTAGCAAGGAAAGCAGAGTTTTTGTCTGTGGCACGTGGGACAGTTGGAGAGGCACGATGCGGACGGGCAGCGCCATGGAAGGGAGCAGAGGGCTACGTCTCGAGGGCGAGCGGCAGCAGCAGGAGGAGCTGGTACTTTATGAGGGCTGTTAAAAGTTTGGGATCAGCTGGGAGGGCAGCCTGGATTTCAGCGCTAATTGCATCCATTCTGATTTATCACAGAAGATTCAACTCCTGGCATTTTTTTTTGCGTTCGCTCCGCGAAACGCTGGCATAGCTGGAAGTTGGGGAAAGAGGAGAGGCAGTAACAATCTCATTGTTTAGTGTCTGATGGCCTGACTAGCTAAACATCTGCTTGAAATATTAATAACTGTCAGATGGGAACAGCTCAGGGGCTCTATACAGTTTCACACCATCTGTTTGTAGAGTAAACACACTTACACACAGGCGCGTACACCCAACTCTTTTGTCAGGGCTTTTATTCTCTGGATGGGAACGCCTGTGCGGATGGGCTACCAGGGGCTGCATCCCGGGACAGCAGGGGCAAGGTTGGGGCCAGGAGGGCAGCAGATTCATCTATGACCAACAACAGCAGCGGTAAGACAACCAAAGCCTAGCGGGGAGGTTTTGATGCTCCCCCTTTGATATTTCTCGTCTCGGAGAAGGCTTGCTTCATATTTAGGTTGTTTTTCAGCACAGGGTTTTGTTCTGGTTCTTGCTGCGCCCCACGCTCACACCGACATCAACTGACATCACCCTCACGCCCCAGAAGATACGTCTTCTCACCAGGGATTTTGGGTGCTTCCACCAACCCAGGCGGGAGGGAGGAGCCCTACAGAAACGCCCTGCTGTCATCATCACCCCCTTTGTCTGCCGTATCACCATTCTGCCACCAGCCATTTAATACCATGCTCTGCAAACCAGAGCCGTTCCCCTGGTTTTCCATCCTTCACCCTTTTATTGGCTCAACTGACCCTGATTTCGTTGAGGAAGATGATGCCTCGAAATGAGGCAGTGAGAAAACACAGATTGAAAGATAAACATTGGGTGTTCACTCTCACTGGATAAGCAATCAAGTTCATTAGGCACCTGAGCATCTTTTCCCATAAGAATTAAGGTAAGAGAGGGCCAGTAAATACGTGATGGGACATAAGCCGTCTACACAACTGAAATACTTGGTGGATCCCATGCAGTGAGGAGGAAGGAGAAACAAGACCATGACCATTGGGATCAGTATCTGCAGGAGAAGCTTCTGTTTTCAGACAAGACCTTTCAGTGCAGGAGTCTCCTTGAGCTTCCGCTCCGGTGGGAACCACATACACATCGCTCAGAGACCAGGAAAGGTCAAAGAATCTGCTCCAAAAGTCCATGGGATGGCTACACCCCACCACCAGCCTCTCCCACTGCTCCCTTACCAGACTCCCCATCCCATCCCTTGGTGACGGGCACTTCAGAGCCAAGGATTTGGCAAAGACAGGCAGGACGCTCCTACTCACGTGGACCTGGAGGACCGTGGTGCCCACAGTGGCATTCTCAAAGAGGCTGACGTTGTACAGGGCCTTGCTGAAAATGGGGCGGTTGTCATTCTCGTTGATGAGGCTGATCTTCACGCGTGCAAAGCCAACGTGGTCTGGGATACTCTCATTTGCAAAGAGCTGGGCAGAGAGGGGAAGCAAAGGGGAGGGTTGGAGACATTGTTTGCAAAGCTTGGGAGAGTTATCTATTCTTCTCTAATGAAGAAAACAACGGTCTCCTTAGCTCCCTCATCAGAGGAGCCTGTTGAGTGCTAACCACCAAAGCACGGATGCTCAAAACACAGAAAAAAACCCATTCCCTCTCCCCTGGGAGCTGCTCAGCTCTGGGTCACCTCGCTCTTGGGTGCACCAAACGCCCCACACACCACCTTCCCTGAGCAGCCCCAGTCTCCGCCTGGCAAACTGGGGAACCTGTCACCCCACCACAGCCTGGAACGGGAGTAGGATGGGTTTTTTTGCTCATCTTTCTCCACCAGCGTACGAAAGCCCCTCTGGCAGGACTAACAGTGCCAGCGTGGTACGAGCCTGCTTTTGCCTTCCTTGAGAATTTACAGCTCAGGCAGAGCACAGGACAAAGCTGGAGCAGGAGGCTGGGGAGAGCTTTGGTGCCTGATAGGTGCACTTAAAACAAAGTTTTATGCTCTATAAAGCTTTTACTGCCTTGTGACATAGCAAAGGGGAATACACTCCGCTTAAGCTCTTGCAGCTGAGCCTTTGGATGCTGGAAAGAGAAGGAAGGCGTAGGGCAAACCTCTTCCCCACCTCCTTCTTTTCTTTATTATTCTTTTATTTTTTTTTTTTGGTCTTATTGAAATGCTCTGGAGATACATAGTGCAGATTAGAGAAATTAATGGTCACTGGCTAATGGCCACTTTTAAAAATAGGGATGTCCCATCAAGCACAAGGGTTGTGGGCTTACTTCTCCTGCCCCCACGGCACCCATACCGAGAATTCGTAGTGAGGGATGGTCTCAAAGTCCAGCGGCACCGCCACGCGGACACGGATGTCTGCCTTCCCCTGGATGGAGGTCGGCGAGATGATGAAGTGGTTGGAGTTGTTGCCCACCAGGTAAACCTCGAAAACACTGTTAGGTCCCTGGGAAGGGAGAGAGGGAAGATTGACAGTGACAAAGAAGGAAGGACCCGGGGCCGGCCGTAGGGGGAGAGCAGGAAAGAACCACCGACCCGACTGCAAAGCCTGTGCTTCGGGCACCAACCTGCCAGCACCAGCAGCTCAGGCACAGCCCTTCGCCTTCAGACATGTAAAAATGCAATTACCGGAGCCACAGGGGAGCGTTTCTCTGCTTGGGTTTGTTTAACCGAGTCACAGGGCTCGGCACCAACCTTAAGCACTCTTTTGTTGTGTTTTATTACACTTACCCGGGTGTACAATGCATACCATTCCTATAAATCTTCTTTTCGTGTGCACCCGTTTTACGCAAAAAATCCACGCGCCCGTGAAAGGAATGAATCCCTGGGGCAAAACCTGCAGAGCACACGGCTGGAGGGAAAAGCCCTTCTTCCCTTCCCACACCCACGCGCCGCGCAGGGTACCACACGCTGGGGTTCCATCGCCTCTTGCTGGGGGGGGGGCCACAGCACGGGTGCCTCTCCCAAACAAAGGGCTCTTCCCAGTAAGACAGCTCACACCGGGAACTGGAAAACTCCTCCTCTCCCAAGCCCTGGCCAGCAAAGCAGCAGGACCACCGACACACCAGCAGCAGCATCGCAGGAGCCTTGCTCCAGGCGCGGATGCCCCTTTGCAAAGCACGGTCCAGCAGAGCACATGAAAAGCAAGTTCAGAAGCTGCCAGAGCCGAATTTCCAATTTTCCCCGAATGACCTCCCTCCTATCAGAAAAAGGGACCAATTAAATGCACGAAGGGGCACTAATAGCAAAATCTGGCTAAGCGTGACTGCTGAGAGCCGGCAACACGAGCAGAATCCCTGCTTGCCCTCCTCCTTCCCGCACCCCCTGGCAGCCGGGGGGAGCTGGGGGCAAGCCGAGCATCTCTGGCAGAGCCACAAGCCCTGAGGGCACCCACCGAGCGACACGAGCAAGCCCCGAGAGCCCCCACTACCCCAGGAGCCCAGTAACGCCCAGCTGGTGGACAACAGACAGAGGGAACAAAGGGCACCTGTCTTGAGGCAGACTCAGCTCCTTCCAAAAGCCGTTTTGTGGGAAACTGGGATGTGCCAACAACCCTGCCACGAGTGAGGGATGTTTCCCCACACCAGTACACAGCCTGGGAGGGAGGGAGCAGAGGATAACGGAGAACAGCAGGAGGAAGCATCACGGCCCAAGCTGTTATTTCCTACCCTATCCTTAAGATGCCAATTTATAGCAAACGAGCGTTTTCCACCAGTGACGAAAAGCCATTTCATTGAGGAATTTCTGCCCAGCTCTGCTGCTGAGCCCTCGGTGTCTCTCCCAGGGCCCGATGCCCTGCCCGCAGTACACAAAAGCACCTTTCGTGGCAGCGAGATGCCAGGGATTTTCATAGAAGCTGGAGCGGAGCGGGTTTGTTGGCGGCATGAGATAAAAGTTGAAACATCAAAAGAAACCCAAGTATTTGTGGGAAGAGAGCTGGGTGGATTAATTCCCCTCCAGCTGGGGAAGGAGATCAGCCTCCAGATACCCACCATCCCTAATTAGCAGCCCCTCAAGTCCCTCAGCTTCCCCATGTGAGGTCTGGAGAAGGGGAATACATCTCCCTCTCGGGAGGGCTGCCGCGAGTTGCCATTTATATATTTATTCAGCTATTTATTTATTTTTTTTTTGTTTCTGCCCCCATGCTGCTTTCCTTGCTCCTAGTTCCCGGAGCCCGCGAGCCCCCTGCGGATGGCTGAAAGCAAATCTGAATATTCAAATTGTTATCAGCTGCCCAGCAGAAGGGGCTGGCTCAGCCCGGCTCACAGCTAGGATCCCCCCGCTCTGGAGGAAGCCACGGGAAGCTGCTTACATTTCCCTCACCCCTTCCTACCTGCTCCTGCCACCCAGAGCAAACACCAGAGCTGAAACATATGCGCAAAGAAGAAAAACAAGCGCCATCTCCCCGGGCTCCCAAAAGTCCTGGTGTGCAGTGATGGGATCACGGATGAGCCGGCTCTGGCAGCATCATCTCCGCGGTGCTGAGGATGGGGATGGGATGCACGGGCATGCTACTGGTGCATGACCTGCTTTACCTGCTCCTTTCACCAGCTCCTCTACTGCTTGAGGTTTTTTCCAACGCTCAAAACCACCTGGCTCCTTTTTAAATTTTTTTTTTTTATTATTTATTTAGAGGCAAAAAATTAATGAGCATCCTGCCAAATCACAGCAACCCTCCCATATCGAACCCCTCTGCAGGCACCCTCCGTCCGAAACGAATTGAGCTATAAAGAAACAGGCTGCAGAGGGAAAGTTTGCTGTTGCACAAAGCCAGGACGGGGCCACGTGTTTCCCAGCTCCTCTCATCCCCTGCCAGCCCACGGACCCAGCCCTTGCCGTGGCTCCAGGCTGCTGCCCGCTGCCTCCTTCCCGGCAATCAAACCTCCTCCCAGCCGTAGGCAGCATCCCAACTGATGGAAATTTCATGTCAGTTCAGCTAAAAGACAATCGTAGCTGCAATTGGGCTTAATCATTACTTTGTTCTTCGTGTGTGTATTCCTCAGAGCGTGTAATGGGAGCCGCATCGTGTCCCTGATGCCACAACGCGGGCATCAACCTCATGGTGGTACCCGACTTCCCAAAAAGCCACTGCTGACTGATCTACCCCAAACGCTTCCTATCTGAACGATTCGCCACGGACCTGTTTGCCAGCCCCACGTGCCCAATATCCCTCTCAAATTCCAGGGGGCTGGAGCGGAGGGGAGACTCTCCCTGGGCACAGCTGGCACGGCACGGACTGGCAGGCGAGGGCAGAAGATGAGGCTGCGAGATGCCAGGAGGTGCGTACGTGTGTCCCTGCAGAAGTCCTGGGCACCACGTTGGGACCTGCTCATACACCTGCTATGAACCACGGCCAACTGTCCCAGCCTGCCAGAGGCGGTCACAGGGCACGGTGCACCACGAATCGGGGAACCCTTCTCACATCAGAAGATCAGGAGCAGCTGCCTCAGCTCTTCCAGCTTTGACTGAGGATGGATCGTAAGCTTTATCCCTGCTTTTTCACCCAATATCGCCCACTGCATCCATCCCTCCTGCTCCCACCCAGCCCCTTCCTCGTGGCAGTGCACATGGGACCACTTCAGAGATTATTCAACCTTCCAGCAGTCAAAGCAGGTATTTAGCATCCCTTACCAACAGCTACACAAAAACTCAAAGTTTAAAAAAAAACCCACAAAACAAATAAACAAGCCCAAACCCCTAGACAACCAAACAACCCTTCCTCAACCCTACCAACTCCCTAAAATCATCGAGGTGCCTAGGTTGGTGGCCTGTAATCCCTTTTGGCACAAAGTGAGCTACATTTGGGACAAGCAGCCTGGGGTCCTCCAGTTTTCTTCTCTTCGCGCTGACTCGGTAACAGGGCTCCCTTCAGTTCCCTCTACCCTAAGCTCAGCTGCAGATTGCTTTTCCAAAATGGAGAGTCCTGCTTTTCTCCAGCACAAAACCCAGCGTAACGCCAGCTTTCCTCCCAGCCACTTTTCTAGGCACGGGCTATTGCCTACAAAAAAAGCTGAGGAGGGTTTAATATCCCTCATTCTGGCAAGTTTGCAAAGAAAGGAAAGTGCAAAGAATTCAGGAATGGCGGAGGAAGAAGGGGAAGAAAAAGGGGTTTGTTTTGTTCTGTTTTTTTGAGAAGAAAAGCAATTAGTGCCTCTTTGTACAGCTTGGATACTTTATGCCTGGTTCTAGCTAGTCAGAGACAAATAATGCTTAATCCTTCCTTTGAAAACAGGAGGCATAAGGAGGGTTATTCTCTCCACCCACTTCAAGGCGTTTAACTCGAGTGCTCTGAACAGCCCCTCCGGAGCTGCCTGACTCTCTTCTGCTGCCCAGCCAGCCACCTCTGGCTCCCAGCACCCATGGGTGACCCAGCACCCAAAGCACAACACCTTCGACGAGCCATTTGAGAGCCCACCGGGCACAGGCACTTGTCCCCTGCATCCCTAAGGACCTCACTAGGGTCACGGGGGATGCAGGATGCCTGGAGCACAATGCTCCCCTGCCTTAACGATCCTCCTCCCCGCCCCAGCACCCATTTTCTCCCATCTTTCTGTCCATCCTAAGTGTCAGTCCTCCTCCTGGAGGAGTTTTCTCCTTCCCCGCTCTCCCCAGGTTATCTGCTGAATTCCACACACGCCTGCACAGACGGGATCAATCCGAGGCTGCCTCGCCTTCGGCTTATCTCTGCTCCAAATGATTGATTTTGCCTCTTTAAGGGTAATTTGCTGGTGAATTCCATGTATTGCAAAAACCCCTGTGAAATCTAATTCAGCCCGACTGACAGCTGGCACTTTTGGGAGAGAATACTCGAGCGCCGTCAATTCCCCTTTACAGTTCCTTGCTGTGTAGATCATATTTATAGCGTGCGTGTCTGTCATATGCATATATATTCTACGAGTGATTCATATATTGCACCTGCACATGCATGGGCACATGCGATATCCCTATGTGAGTCTTCGATGTAGCTTTAAGCAACAGATACCATGTATTCCCATGGCTTGGATTTTCTTCTTTTTTTTTTAAAAAAAAATAATTCCCCATTTATCTTCCTCAATATGCTTATTTTGGAGAATTGTTTCGAAACTATTTCAAAATGTCAGCCCATCATACTTGTGCTTTAGACAGCCTCTGCCCTTTTCTTCCTCTTCAGTCAACTGTGTCAAGGAAAATCAAGTGAAATCGGCGGCAGAAGAGCCGGTTTCTCTGGCGTGCCCCGGGAAAATACGCTCTCATTTCTCTTAATACACCTCTGTGGATCTTGCAGCCACAGGAACCTCAAAGGGGGGATGTGCTGAAGGTTGCCCTGCTCCTTTTTCTGCATAGCCAGACCCTCGCCCCCCTCCTAAAATCCACCATCAAGCCACCAGGCTCTATAATACCGGCGTATCCAGGAGAGACATCCACGACCCCCACCTCATCCAGCCTTGGAGCAGACCAACCTGAGCTACCCACCCCTCCGAATCAACGCAAGCTTATTCCACAGCTGGGGGCTCTTGCTCTCAATCCTGGAAACAAACCTCGCTGCAGAAGTGGCTAATTCAAAGCTTTAATCTTCTGTCTCACGCACGGGATTTATTCGTCCCCGCTGATCTATCACAACACGAGCCAGAGGAGAATCCAACCCCAGCCTGGGAGCGTGTAGGAATATACACACCCGGTCTTCTGCGGCGTCCAGCTCTGCTGTCTCAGCCTAAATACCCAGAAGCTTTCACAGATTTTCATAACCAGCTCTCAAACGGCTTTGGAAAGGTATTCGAGTGGTTTGCTGCCTCTTTGGCGGAGAGAGAAACTCAGCCACACAGAGGTTAAGGCTTTTTTTCTCCTCGGTTCACAGAAGGCCGGCACCGATTTCTCCTGCGCTCGAGTGTTTTCGGTAAGGCGTAGAGGAGGCAAAAAGAAAAACCAGCACACGCATTTTGTACCCCTCTTGGCTGCACCCCAAATCCACATCTAGGGTCCACCTCAGCTCAATCCGGGGGCATCCTCCTTGAGATGCTCCCCGTCCCACCTCGCACCCCTGGCCAGCTTCTCTTCGAGCCAAGCTGGGACCACGTTGGAGGGACAGCAGCTGGGACTCTGCAAGGGACTTGGAGAAACGGGTCTCTCCTTGGAGGCACCCTGCTTAGGTACCTTGTCTGAGACATTAATGCCAGCCTAGCTCCGGAAAGGCACTTAAACACAGAGGTAAAAATCACGCGTACGCTTTCAAGCACGGTCTTGTGTGCAACATAAATACATTTTTAAGTGCTTTGCTGAATCGTTTAATCTAACTCCTTCAAAAAGCAATCATTTAAGTTGGTGCGAAACGCACCAGAAGAAAGACAGACCAAAAAACCCCACCATTTCAAAAGGCCGCGTGGGCCTGGTTACAGAACACCTTCGTGTTTAATGGCCTCGGCAGCCCACGCAGTGTGTTCCAAGGGCCAGACCTGCCCAACACCCCTTTCTTCAGCTCCACAACCGGGCTGTGAGGGCAGGCAGGTTCCCCAAAGCTACCCAGCCCCCACGGGACCCCTGCGTGGGGCAAGGTTCAAGCGTGGGCTGCTCCATCACAAGCTTGAGGGTTGAAGGAACAGCGTCAACATTTGCCGGAGGGGCCAGGAGAAGGCTGATGGTTTGGCTCGAGAAAGAAGCCAAGCTGCCAAGGGGCTCTCCCAGGACTTAATGACATGGGTTGGGAGGCAGGAGACAAAACTAGAACACCGCGATCTTCTCCAAGACTCCAGCTTTGATTTCACGTGTCCTTATCCATCTGCTCTCATTTATTTATTTAGCTGCTCTCCCTGGAGTTGTATATAATTCACTTCTTGTTTTCCTTTGCCCCTTACACAAATGAATTGTGTCATCTCCAGCGTGAAGGCCATGTTGGCGAAATAGCTTCTGTCAGCCACGTCCTGCCTGAAGACCTCTGTCCTCACCATCCCATCCTTCCACCCCTGCACCCCCAGAGAGCTGAGAGAGCCCAGCGCCACCTCAAATCCAGGTGGTCTGTTAAAAACCTTGCAACTCTCACGAGGTACTTCAACATCCAAAATCACCACCAGGAATCCCCATCTTCCCCTTTCTGTAAGTTTTTTTTACTGAAAGTTTGAGCGTCTCAGGACTTCTATAAATACACTGCCCGGAAAGCAGGGCTGGAAAAATGCTGGCTGCAGATGCAGTCCCACTTCTCTCTCATATACATCTTTTTCACCACCTGGGTAGCCTCCCCAATTTTTTTCCCCCCCAAAAGCGCTACCTTGACAGTTAATCCAGTTGCCAGCATCCACAAGGGGAATTAAGAATGATCCACTGCAGAATAATGCAGGAAAAAAACCCCTCCATTGCTTATAATTTTTATCCCTCCAGATATTCCAAGACATCAGCTCTCCTGTGCTTCTTATCAGCGAAAATAATGCTACGGTCAAAGTAATTCATACTAATATGATGGTCTCCAAAGACGTGTACAGTAAAACTCCCTCAGACTCCCTTAGCAGAGGAGGTCCTCTCTCAGCAGTTTTAAAAATCTCAGCCGATTCTTTTGGGGAAATCTCAGGAAGTTAAAGAAATACACCAAAAAGAATGAGTCTATTTTTTGCTGGCGCGATCGGGAAGGCAAAGCTATTTTTTATTCTCCCATTTTAAAATTAGCAAGGCTGAAAAGTGAATTCTTGAATGGGAGTCACTCCAGTAAAACGAGCTTTTAACCAGAAATAATGACAGATCCTTCATCCTTCTGGCACAAACAGAAGTGTTACAATGCCCTTCAAGAACGGATCTGCTGACATCTCTCAGAAAGCGCGACAGCGGCTCTATTCAGAAACTATCCTAAGCATCTGTCATATCCATATCTTCTTTATTAGCAATTGACATTTTCAAGAAAAAACAGTCTCTTTATCTGCTTAATAGCTCATCTGCACCTCCTCAGGCTGAACTCATAACTCTCAGATGGTGACATCATGTCACAAGTAGATTATTAGTTCTGTGTCATAATCACTTCACATGAAAAAAAAAAAAATGGGGTTTCTGGGAGGCTTTATGAGATGTGGTGAACTCCACCCAGGACTGAGGGAAGGCAAATCCATCATTTCAGCCAGGAAACGCAGCTTAGAAGATGCACATTTTTAATCGACCCACTGGGATTTTGGGGTCGAGGAGAGATGTTCTGTTTCGTATTCCTCGGTGTCATCACATCGTTTACCCTGAAGCATCAGGAAAACATCCGCACGATGCCGTTTATTCTGACAAACCCTCTTCCCTCATCTCTCGCTCGGCTTCAAGAGGCGTAGGGATGGCAGGAGGCAGAGCCTTTCCGAGGGATTTTGGAAAGTTCACCATGAGGTGTCAGCACTTGTTTGAAGCAGAGAGCAGGCAGTGTGGCGGGGTTGGAGGGCACCGGCACACAGAAGCAGCCAAACCTGAACTGCACAAGTCAAATAATCAGGGTAATTGAAGGCTGCGAGCCCAGGGCTGGAAAACATGCTGCAATCCCTTCGTGGCATGGACTGGCACGTAATAAATAGGAGCTCTGTTAACACGAGGGAGGAACGAGCCTCCAACGCTCCCGGCTCGTTTGCAGCCATGAGCTGGTGTCCCAGTCCCTCCACGCTTCCTCCAACCCCACTCCATTGGGTATCTCTTGCCTCCTCCCCTGACAGCAGCAGCACACATCCCTGCCGGGGCAGAGAAAGGAGGCTGTAGAGAGGTGGGGGTCGGTCTCTTCTCCTAAGTCCCAGGCGATGGGACAAGAGGAAATGGCCTCAAGTTGCACCAGGGGAGGTTCAGGTTGGATAGGAGGAAAAATGTTGACACGGGAAGGGTTCTGAAGCCTTGGAATGGGCTGCCCAGGGAAGGGGTTGAGGCCCCATCCCTGGAGGTGTTCAAAAGACGGGTCGACATGGTGCTGAGAGACATGGTTTAGTGATGGCTTTTATCAGAGTGAGGTTGATGGTTGGACTAGATGATCTCAGAGGTCCCTTCCAACCTGGACAATTCTATGATTCTATGAACTCCTTTCTTTGTCCTCCCTGACAGGTCCCCTGGGAGCCCAGCAGAAAAATCTTCTCCCTTTCTAAAACAGACGGGCCGAGGACTGCCTGACAAGAGCCCTGGGAAGCGAGCAAGAACCAGCATCCTGCACAATCCTATTTTCTGGCTCTCAGTGGCCGTGCAATCCCCACTGCACTAAAGCACGTGCCGTGTCTGTGCTCTGGGGACCGAGCAAGGTCAGCAGGAAGAGCTGAAAAAATGGCTATCGGGACACAACCATGCGACTCATCAGAGGTTAATCAACGACTTATCCTCCCCCACATGCCTCAGAAACACACCAGTGCTACCCTACGAGGGATGGGCAGAAGTGCCTGCAGCAAGAGATACCTCACCTCGTCTTTGTCCTGCACCTGGATGAAGAGGGGAAGGGCAAAGCCCACCTGGGCCAGCTCTGGGATGGCCACGCTGTACTCCGAGCTGTTGAACTCGGGCGCGTTGTCATTGATGTCAATGACTAGGATGTTGAAGGTGGTGGTGACAGTGGCGTTGGAGGGCGTGCGGTCGTCGTTCAGCTCTGTCGCCTGCAAGGAGAGAAAAAAACAGGGCAGCCTTTATTTTTCAAAGAATAAATGTAAAAGCCTGCGTGGCGCGATTAGAGGCTCTTGCCGCTTTTGCTTACTCCACTTTGCCAAGGAAGGATGCTCGTTCAGTTCTGCTGTCACCCCTTAATCTTGAGCACCTTTCCACGCTGCCAACCCATTAATACACTCAGATGTTGACCCAGCTCCTCAACCATGCTTGAGACCCACAGCCCTCTTGCAAACCTGCTGCCTTCCCAGAGCTTTAATGTTTCCCTTGGGGTGGCCGTGGCCAAGTTCTCACTTGGCCCTACCACGCAACAGGTTGTCAGGACTCAAAATCGTGCTAGGGGATGAGTAGGAGATTTCTCTGCCACAAGCATTTAAACCCCAAAAATTGTGGGAGGGAGAGTCCTCAAAATAAGGGAAGCCACGATGGAGCAAAAGGCACCCTTATTTTCTCCTCTGCCATCTCCTGAGGTGGGACCAGGAGCAGGGAGCCGACCCCCATAGTACTACTCAAGGGACAGAAAAGTAGAGCAACAGAGGAAAAGAAGATTTAGACCTTAAAATAGGTTTGGCAACATGTGTCTAAATACAGAGCTGAATCATGACTCCATGTCACACCCCTGCCTCCAGAAGGACTTGAATTTCTCTTTCCCAAAAGGAACGAGTGCAGATTTTCTTGCCGGAGAAGCAAGATTTGTGAAGCAAGCCTTTTCAGGCGGAGTCCCTCCTCTCGTCCTTTGGATAATCTTGCTTTTCCGTGGGCACAGAAAAGCAAAGCTGAGGCGACCCGCGCAGCTCATTGCTATTCACCGCTTCTGCACACAGCAGCAGAACAGGCTGATCCGAACAAGGAGCAACCCAGCTGTATTTTCCCTGCGCGCTCCAGGACGAGAGCGGCAGAGAACATTTTGGGTCCCGTGGACCGGGGGTCGCGGAGAGTTGGCATTTGCGGGAGGACGCCAAGTTTTGGGGGGTAGAGAAAATAAAAACCCATCAGACCAACAGCACGTAGTCGGAACTCCATTATCATGCAGGGGGGGAAAGCGGGCAAGTTTTCAGGTTTACAAACCTTTCCAGGACTAAACGGATATTTTTGTCCCTATTAAAAACGGACAATCCTCCCTCTCTTGATTTCTACTGAATTTTAACTATAAAAGCCCCAAACCAGATACTAGGGATGGATGTAGATCTCTTCCCCGTGCATAAAGCCCCGCAGTATGACCTGTGACTGGGACCACGGGGGGTAATTTCTTGTCCCTTTGCTCCCACCTCCCGACAAAGCACACTGCGTTGGCCAGAACCAGAAGGTGATGCTGCTGCCCTCCCAAATCAATGACCCTTCCTACGGCGCTGATTTTTTCCCCACCCCGGCCCAGCAGAATCTATACTTCTAAATGTGTTTCCAACCAGCTGCCCAGCTTGGTATTGATTTTAATTACAGGGCCGCGAGTGGAGCCAGGGAGCCGCTCTCAGGTGGGGCTGGTGGGGCTGGAAGGTCACGCTCTGGTGCCTTTTCTTGACGAGACAACTTTCAGCATCACTCCCTGACTGTGCCTGCCTGCGCTGGGCAGATGTAGACGATGCCCTGTTACACTCCTGCCTGCTGACGTGACAAAATGTTCCTCTTTTTCCGGGGTTTTGGTGGGGAAAGGTGGGAAATAGGCACAAGTGGAGGCAACTCAGGTGCCTGAATGTAGGTGTCTCGTGCTATTTGCAATCCCAGGGCCGCCAACAGATACATCCGCGGGCAGATCTAGTTGGAGGCCAGGCAGGGCACCAAAAATGAGCTTATACATCCGTATAGAGGCAAGCACACTTTGGACCACCGTGCAAGGGGGCTGTGTTAAAGGTGCCTACAGGAGAGCTGGAGAGGGACTCTTGATCAGGAAGTGTAGTGACAGGACAAGGGGTAATGGTTTTAAATTGGAAGAGGGGAAATTTAGATGAGATCTCAGGAAGAAATTCTTTGCTGTGAGGGTGGTGAGAGCCTGGCCCAGGTTGCCCAGAGAAGCTGTGGCTGCCCCATCCCTGGAGGGGTTCAAGGCCAGGCTGGATGGGGCTTGGAGCAACCTGGTCTGGTGGGAGGTGTCCCTGCCCAGGGCAGGGGGGTTGGAACTCCATGATCTTTAAGGTCCCTTCCAACCCAACCCATTCTATGATCCTATGATCTGGCTGAGGAACAGCAGATCACACTTCTGGATGCCCACAGGAACATGCCCCAGGTTTGTGCCCCCGCCTGGAAGGAGTTGTCCCCAAGCAGGGTGTCCTCCCCACCCATCCCGCTCGGCTGGCGTGCCTCTGCGATGGAGGAGCTCTCACCTTCACAGTGAGGATGAATCCGGTGCTATAGAAGGGGTTTTCCCGGTCCAGCAGCCCGTTCAAGGTTAAGGCTCCGCTGATATAGTCCAGCGCGAAGATGCTGTTGGTGTTCCCTGAGAAAAACAACAGGCAAGTGTGAGCCCACGCTGCTGGTACCGCTGATGCCAAATGGGGCAGGGGGGAAGCAGGAGGACACGAGCCTCTTCCCCTGCCAGCCTCCACGCACGGCGCTTGGAAGAGAGGTCTGAGAGCCAGCCCGAGAGCTCCAAGCTGGGTACGGGCTGCAGTGGGCTCTGCAAGCCCTGCACGTTATCTCAATGCACTTCAACATGTAGTGGCTGTAAAGGTCCTCCCCTCCTCTCACCCGCCCCAGCTCAGGGCTCAAAGCGCTGCTTTCCTTCCAACAGCTGGTAAAAGGCTTGAAGGCTGCAGGTAGGTGAAGAATTTCAAAGAGTTTTGGTTATTGAAACATGCAACGGCACCGCTGAAACCAGGGCTGGACGTGGGTGGTCCCCTCCCAGGGCACCATGTCCCTGGGGTGGGACATGCTCTTAAAACACAAGAGTTATGGGACATCAGTCTCGGGGTTAATCAGAGGAAGGCCAATTAACAAGTAATTCCTCCCATAACAAGCAGTAGTTTAAGAGTGGGGCCTCTTGCCAGAGGATGCTGAGGGTGAGGAAAGCCCACACGTGTTCGAGGAGAGACTGGGGAGGTTCAAGAAAGAAAAATCTATCAAATAACAGAGAAGCCACATGCAGCTGAGGACTTTTCTTAGCTGGACGCATTTGATGCCAGGGAGAGCATGAGGGTAAGTACTACAGGCACTTGCCCTGCTTTTGTGCTCTTGCCAGACGTGTTGACCCCCTGCAGCTGCCTCGTTTTCCTCTAGTTGAGCCAAATTTGGCCTCTGTGCTGGGTCTTCTGTGCAAGCAACCAGCGAGGGTGCCGTGGATGGCTGTGCTGCCTCCACCGAGCATCCTATCCTCAGCTTGACTCCTCAGGAATTAGACACCCAGAGGGGCTTAAGACAACACTTGGGTCTCACAGCCAGCAGATGCTAAGGAGACGAACGTCCTGCACTGGGAATGCCCTTGTGACAGTCCCAGGTGCTCTCTCTGTCAGCCAGACAAAGGAAAGCAGTTGGTATGTGGAGCTTGGGACACCTGACGCCGACCCGACACAATACCAGAGGAGGCTGCTGAATTAGTGATGACCAAAGAGGCTCTGCCCGGACATATGGCCACTTGCACCGCTGCCCTCATCAGCTCACAGTGTGCAGAAAACCTTAATCCGTCCCCAAACAGGAGCCAGGAAGCCCTGCAGGTACATTATATTCATCCCAGTCAAAAATGAAAAAAAAAAAAAACCAACCCAACTTACTTTTCAATATATCTCAACGTGAATGAAACAGGCACAACGTTTGTCATTTTCCTGGAAGGGAGCTGCAAGACAGATCTGCTGCAGCAGAAGGTTGTTTTCCATCACTCAGCATCTACCTGATGCCTGTCTGATCCCCCTTTTAACCACGGTAGCACCTTTACCTGGATGGCCAAAGCCTCCACGTCCAACCCTCCAGGGAGCACCCCTGGCCTTCACGAGCCGCCGGCTGCCAGCATCTCCTCTCTCTCCCAGAGCCTCAAGTGCCGTAACACCTTTCTCCCCCATTACCAAGCCCTTATATCTTCCTCTCAGACCAAATTCCTCCCATTTCTGTCCTTGGTCCTCTCTTCTCTCTGTCCGAAATGGCCCATTGACTGCTAGCCAGCTTAATGAACTGACGCACGGCTACTTAAAATATTAGCGGCAGCCTTGGTTGGGTTTTTTTTTTCAATCTAACATTTCACTGCCGTACGTGAGGAGCTCTAGTCTCCTTCCATGGACGATTCCTCTCTTTTCATCTCGACTTCCCACCTCTGCCCTGTACTTTACAGCTGACTCCTTAGGAGACTTCTTCTGATACCAGGTTTGAAGGACATGCCATGAGATATATTGGATTGTGCTTCAAGGCATTTAAATGCTCCGTGTTGCCATGGTAAAGTCTATGCACCAGGGCTATCTTGGTGCACTCCCCCTAATATAAGGTGTAATAAAATACTTTTTTGATCACAAAACACTGCTCTGCTAACAGGAATCTGTAAACGTGGAGACCAATGAATTTTAGTAGAAATAGGTCAATAGGGCAGGAATTTGACACAAAGGACTAACCATGACACCGAGCACCGTGTCCTGAAAATGATTCTGCGTTTCATACTTGACTACAGTCATTTTTTGAAGACTACACAGATAAATTAGGGACCCAAATACCCTGCCAGGCTGCACATCGGGGGCTTTTCTCTAGTTGAGCCTCACAAGACCTCTGGCAGATGGCAGATATGCATCTGATTCCCTCCGGGGTGCATTTCTGCGAGCTGGGAATTGCTGGGTTTGCAAATTAGCCTCAGAAGGGAAAGAGGTGTCTCCAAACTTGTCCCTCAGAGGCTTTTCATAATTTCCCCTGCATTGTCTCTCCAACCACTGCTTCGTTATTCCTCTGACCAGTAATCCCCGCTGAAGCACTCGCGTTGCTGAACAATGCCCGCTCCCTCCAGACCCTTTTCTTTGCAAGAATCTCTCTCATCAGCTTTACGTGTCCTCACTTCCCTCAGAGCGAGGGCAAAAAAAAATAATAATATTAAAACTGGGGGAAAAATAGCCAATTTTGTCCTTCTCTCCCCACCTCTGTATAATTTCTCCTGTCTGCCTGGTTCTCTCCCGTTATCTCTCCATCAGCTTCCTGACCCAGGAAAAAGCCAACTCTGGGTTAAGCACAACTTAGGTGACAGTGCCAAACTGGCCAGCCACAACGGGTTGATGGCTTTCAACCCATTCTTCCACCCTGCTGCTCTCCCAGTGCTTGCTCTGTCCTGCTCCTAGCCATGCTGGTGGCAGGGGTCTGAGCTAAGGTGGCCTCAGAGCCAGGTGGACACCGTTGCTGCCCCAACACTCCAGCCAAAGGCTTGTGTGGCCGGTGGCCAGCATCGCCTGGTGGACATGCCAGTGGAGCAAACTGTGGTTTGCTCCTCGCTGGTTTTGAAGCCATACTGCAATGCACGGATGTGAGATGGAGAGCAGAGAAGGGTGGAAGAACCTTTTGCAGGGGTTTCAAACCCAGTCGAGATCCCCAGATAATCCTGTTTCTCGGGGGATGTGGGACGGTGCAGGCTTTCCATCTCCAAGTTAGCAACCTGCAAACTGTTTTTATGACACAGACAGGAACTATCATGGCCGTGCTTGACAGACACGGAAGCAAAGTGACCTTCAGAAAGGTGCCCCTGTTGTCCACCTCACCCCTCCTTTGTGTCCCCCTCCCAGGCTTTCCCACGAGCAGTACTTACCCTGTGGCACACACAGCCTTCTGCTCTGCACCAGGCAGGCAATCAAAGGGTCACTCACTTGGCTCAGGAGTGACCAGCTGCTGGACGTGTCCCTGCTCGAGCCATCTACTACCTAGCATGAGGTTTGGTTTGAGGAACCAAAGCATTTCTAGATGAAGACCGAGGACTTAATTTCCATGCCCCTGGTCAGGGACAGGAACCCAAGACTCCTGTTTCTGCTAAACAAGGGCTTACGTGTCCTCCACCTCCTTCCCCACCCAGACATGGATGTGGCACCTTCACCGAGAACCGGGCAGTCCAGCTCCATTGCACAGGGCAGGCAAAGCCAAGGAATAAATGTGTAGCATCCCCTAGAAAAGAACACCCCAAGGGAGGAGGCAGCCTCCACTTCTCCCTCTCTACGACCACTGCAAACCTAGAGAGCTGGACACAGCACAAGGCAGGAGACAGCAGGAGAGACCAGGAGAGAGACCCAGGGTAGGAATCAGAGGTGGGGGCAGAAGTTAAATGATGGGAAGGGAAAGGCTGAGCAGCCAAAGGGAGCGCAGAGAGAAGAAAAGCAAAGCAGACAACATCTTTAAACACTCAGAAAGACAGAGAAAATGCAAGAACAAAAAAAAAAAAAGAAAAAACCCTAAACTTTGGGACAACTATATGAATAAATTTCTGGCGGGTTGGTTGCTCTCACCTGGCAGGGAGCAGGCTTGCTCAGGACATACAAGCCCAGTTTCTTGTTATGACACTGGTAAAAGGAGAAGGAAAACTGTCCTATCCCTCCCTCCGTGTGTGGGTACGGGGGCAGCAGCAGCTCCTACATCTGCCATGGCCGGGCAGGGGACAAGGAAGGCAGAGACCAACGCGGCGCAGGGTCGGGAGCAACGGGATGGATCCCATCCGGAGTGTTTTTCCAGGCTCATTCAGGAAGGGGTGGTGGCATAGGCCAGCATTTTGGAGAAACACCTGCTATAACGAGGGGTTTTATAGATGAAGGCCATAATGTTTAATCGCCCTCAGCCAATGCTCTCCCAGTTTAAAAAGGCCGTTAAAAGTGCTGGCTCAAATCCAGGGGAACAAAAAAAAAAAAAAAAAGGAAAAGAAAAAAAATAATACATTGATGTCTCCTCCTTCCTCCCTACGCCTGTGGCCTTTGAGCGTTGTTCAAACCTGTAGAAGAGATGTAGCTATTGCCCAGCTCTAGGGAAGAGCAGGAGAAGCCGGTTCCCCCACGTGGGGGAATTTTCCCCCCCTCCCTGCCTGCACGAAAAGGCGTTTGTAGCAGGGGAGCTGCATCCTCGGAAAGGCCCTGGGCTGGCTGAGCCGCTGAACTTGGAGCGGATGACTTTCATGAGATGTGAAAGGGGAACCCATCACACACCTTGCGCCGGATAATTTATTAATCAAAATGTGCTCTGTCAGGGCTCCTCAGCACCGAAATAGATGCTGTTGGATGTGGTTCATAGAGTCAGCAACAGACACAGTTATCATCGTATAAATAGTCCATCAGCCGCCGTGACCACCTCGCTGCTCTTCACCTTGAGTTTTTGCCCCCGTGCGATACACAGGGAAGCATGCCAGGGCAGATACCTCGCCCCATGCTTAAATTCAAAGGCAACAAGTTATTTCCAAAGGAAATGGGGTTATTACAACCTGAGCCTTCAGAGAATCATAGAATGGTTAGAGTTGGAAGGGACCTGAAAGACTATCCAGTTCCAACCCCCTGCCCTGGGCAGGGACACCTCCCACCAGACCAGGTTGCTCCAAGCCCCATCCAGCCTGGCCTTGAACCCCTCCAGGGATGGGGCAGCCACAGCTTCTCTGGGCAACCTGGGCCAGTGTCTCACCACCCTCACAGCAAAGAATTTCTTTCTGGTATCTCATCTAAATCTCCCCTCTTCCAATTTAAAACCATTACCCCTTGTCTTGTCACTGCACTTCCTGACAAAGAGTCCCTCTCCAGCTCTCCTGTAGCCCCTTCAGGTACTGGAAGGCCATTATAAGGTCTCCCCGGAGCCTTCTCTTCTCCAGGCTGAACAACCCCAGCTCTCAGCCTGTCCTCACAGCAGAGGTGCTCCAGCCCTCTGGTCATTTTTATGGCCCTCCACTGGACCCGTTCCAACAGGTCCATGTCCTTTCTATGTTGAGGACTCCAGAGCTGGACACAGAGCTCCAGGTGGGGTCTCACCAGCATGGAGCAGAGGGGTAGAATCACCTCCCATGACCTGCTGGCCACACTTCTTTTGGTGCAGCCCAGGATGTGGTTGGATTTCTGGGCTGCCAGTGCTCACTGCCGGCTCATGTGGAACTTCTCATCCTCTTTATATCTTCGCTTTGCCTGAAATCAAGATGCTCTAGAAAACAGTGCCCATTTCCCCTGCTCTGGACTTTGGTGTGTTCTTCTTCCCCAAGGATGCAGCTTTCTCTGGGACAACTGATTGAAGCCCAAAGCTGCGTGCCACCACTCCTCCTCACACACTTGCTCTGCAAACAGGCATTTTTAGTGTCTTCCCCAAAAGATTTAATTGCCCGTTCTGGCGCAACCATCAGGATTTCTGATCTTGCAGAGCCACAAAAGAAGCTGGGATTAAACGCTCACGCATTTCCCTTTTTTTTAGAACCGACCATACAGTAGGAGAAAATAAAAGGAGAGATTTATCACCTGAGGTGCAATCCCCCTCCCGAAACCCCCAGGAGCTGTGGCTGGGTACCAGAGAGAAGAACAGAGCCCTGCAGAGTTTAAACGTTCCTGCTCTGAGTGTAATTCATCACAGGAAAGGATGCTGAGTCTTGGACCACAACCACCATTCCCCCACGTCATCCAAAAGGCGCTCAGTGGCTCGAAGGGAAGGCAAATCACCAGCACTGCCTGGCTTGGCTTTTTACCTCCCAGCCTCTCCTCTTTCCATGAATCTAACCCTAAAACCTGCGACAGGAGAGCAGCCAACAGCCGCTCCGTGAGTCAAGACAGCAGAGCAATGCCCGGAAAATCACCATGAACGTTTCTTTCCCTCGTTTCTGTAAATCCAACAAATGAACACTCCACCTGAGGATTTTGTCCTAATAAACAGGGCATAGGAGGTGCGTTCCCAGGGAGAATGGGCCGACCTGGGCATCGCCACCTCAGAGCAGCAGTTGCAGAAGATGCTTTCCCCCTGCAGCCGAGGGATGCTCACACATAAAATTGGCACTTTCTCAACGGCTACCGTGCCTGGGCTGGATTTAGACACCCCCAAATCACCTCTCCTGCCTCTCCCACAACAGCAGGCAGACTCATCAGGAGAACATGAAAGAAGTAGGCTGTGATATGCCTGGTTAGAGGTCTGAATCGGCTTTTAACATAAACTCCACGTCCGCAGGCCCACCACCTTTCAGAAAATCCTCCACTAAAAACCACCTCAGAAACGGTTGTTTTCTCTAGCCCCAACAGGAACAGAGACAGTGCAGGTTCATCCTTTCCCAGTTGGGTGCCAACACCTTGAACCCACCTTAAATGCCAGGAAGTTAAAAAGTCCCAGAAATTAAGCAACGAATGTGCTTTTGTTTCATTTTCACACATAAATGGGAATGTATAGTTTTAATTACCGAAAGCCTGCTTGCTGGGAGACTACCTGGCATGCAAACCATTATCCTAACCATATCTGTTTCCAGTGCTTTCTGGCTTACCAGGGAGCCAAAACAAGATGCCAACGTGACGATGAAGCATCGTTAGCAGCGAAGAGGAAGACAGGGAGCAACCCAGCCAAGAAAAGAGGGGCTGTGGCCGCAGCCACCATCTCTTCTTTGTGCTGCCTCAACCCCTTGCACTGGCAGGGTGGAAAAACAGCCTTTGATGAATAACTCGGCGTGAGGCACTTTTCCACCCATCAGCGTGTCCTCCTACAGAAATGTTCTGCTATGATGACTGCCCTTAAATCATGCTGGAAGGCCCTCCCAGCAGGTGTAATTTATGAGGACTTTAACACCCTAGTAGTTCGCCGAGCGATCCAAATGTGGGAAAAAGCCGGCGCGAGGTAAGCCAGCTGGCAACAGGGGTATTAAAATTAGCAGGTCCTGTTCCCAAGGATGCTCCCTGATGTCTGGTTGAAGGGTCACGGTGTGCTTTGCCTTGCCTTCTTTATTAGGGCAGGTCAAAATACGAAAGGAGGTGTCAGCAGCTGAGGCCACTCTGGCCCCTTAACCTTATCTTAAATGTTCCTGCTGCACTTTCAAAAGGCAGGCAGTGAGGGACTCCAGATCTGCTAAGAACACGTGAAACATGTTCTGAAAGCTACAGCACTGATTTTTACATAAATATATATATATGATATTTCATTCCTCAGCGGGAAAACCAGAAGAAAGACGGAGAATAATTCTTTTCAGACACGGTTCCCTCTTGCTTTTGTAACTCACACTTCTATTACATTGTGCAAATAATGATTTTTAATTCACGTTTCCCTTGGGATGCCCATAGCTTTAGGAAGAGAGTGCTTTGCCAGAAACTGCAGCAGCCTCCTCAAAGAATGAACTCTGGAAAAAAAAACACCCAAAGACACCCTAAGGGTTTGTGAAGAGCCCTAAGGACCAGCTCACCCCACCGAAAGCCCTGCTCTCCTTCCCCTCTCTCCTGCAGGACTTTCCAAGCCCCAGGAAGGACATACGGGTTGTCCTTGGGCAATCTCCCCTTGTCCATCCATCACCGAACCTGAAATGATTCAGGCAGGCAGAGACTGACTTGGGGGCATCTTGCAGAGCCCCAGAGTTAACCCTTTCCCCTGCTTTAACCCTTTGATGCCTGCCCAAACAGCACAGGCCACCTTCACATCTTCACGCCTGGAGACATGAAGCCTCCTGACCGTCCTGGAAATAAATGGAACCCAAAGTTTTACTGCTAACGAGCAAAGCACGAGACTGCAGTCAGGCAATACGTTTTCTTAAAAAGAGCTCGCAGGCCAAAGTCCCTTCCTGCCTATTAATTAAATTGCCATTTAATCCACGATAAAAACCCCTTTTCTTAAAGAGCCAAAGGATTCCCTGTGCCCCAGGCGATGTGCAGCAGCAGCAAATGTGAAAACGCACCGCCGTCTGCAGGCCTGATCCTGCTGAGAGTGCTGGGGCCCTCTGATTTCCACCGGGAAAAATCAATCTCTGTTAAGACCGGAGAGTTCCCCTAAATGAAAAGCCTTATCTAGAACAGGTCGTGTTATACAACAAGTCACTCGCTTTGCCTGGGAAATGAAAGATGATGAGGCAGAGTCCCCGGTACAGAGGCTATCTCCATAAATCTGCCAAGAAAGAGACCGTGGATTACTTTGCTGGATTAATTATCTGTCCTTCAAACGGAGCCCTGACCTCAGCGGCTGAGCATCTCCAACCTGTCAAAGCAACCGGGGGACCAGGGAGGGAGGGTTTTCGCAGGGCAGCGGCCACGGGATGCCCGAGCCCTCCTTTTCACCTGGGAAAACAGCCGTCAGAGCGATGGGAGCCCCAGCCCCGACCAGCCTGTCGGCACCGGGGGCTGGAGCTGCAAGGTCTCCATTTGGATTTCTTTTTCAGATGGCCTTCTGCAGGGTGGGAACCCCACTTCTCGCAAAGCGCAGGGCGAAAAACGTTTCACGGGCTGAAAACGCTCCGATTGGAAGGAAGAGGGAGAAGCAACTAAATGGTTTTTCCCTCTAAGATACGGAAACGATTCCCAGGCAGAATTGTCTGCCCCCACAGGACAACTAGCCGAAGCCGTGACACAGCCAGATCAGCGCTCCCCTGTCATTTCAGGCTTAACAGCTTTGTAAGCTGGCGGCATAAAGTTGGATCTTAAGTCTTATTTTATGTGGTTATGGTTAATCTTTTAGTTTTATTGTTTTCCTGTCACGGGAGGACCTTGTGCTGGAGATAGCCATATAAATAAGAGCCGCTGCCGTATATCCCGAGGAGCAGCTACCCCAGGGCTGGAGCCGAACGGGACACCGGCGAGCCCAAATTAATTTTTCCAGCCCGCCTCCAAATCATACCAATGCTTTAGATATTAATACCAAAGAAGTGATAAACAGCTGGGTCGCTTTTCAGCTTTCTCCCTGCTGTATATTCAACCCCAGTCAGTAAAATCACAACAGCTCCAAGCAAGCCCTACGCCCGAAAGGCTGGGAGAACCAGGGAGAGGCATCACCCATCCCTGCTGTGAAATGGGAACGGCATCACTGCCGTGTCCCCTCATGCAATTGAGCTGAAGAGCCAGGTATAATTACTACCTCCACCAACCATTTACGCTTTTGCTTACAGTCGGTTTTCTAATTTAATTTGCTTCCCCCGTCCCCATATGTTAGACTGTTTTTTTGCAAAATTGACATAAAAATTTACCAGCTCAGGCACAAAATCTGCTCGCTGACCTTTACCATCGTGATTGAGGATAATGACAAGTTAATTAGGCTTTACCTGCCTGCCAAAAAAAAAATCACTTGCCTTGGGTGAGCAGGATTTTGGAGGCGCGTTAGCGGCTGGTTCCCATGTCCAGACTCTCAGACATCAGAAGGTAACATCTTCTTTCAAAAGCAAGAAGACATCATGGAAAGTATAAGAGAATGCCTTGAGCAGAGCCTGGGAGGCACACAGATTCCTACCGACATGAGGAAAAAAAAAAAAATTTTGCCCCATGAACCTATTTTCTTTAAAATTTGCCCTCAGCCACAGCCCAGCAGCCGAGGGGAGCTGGCGAACTCTGGCTCCGGTAACAAACTCCCATCAAAGTGGAAGCAGAGCATCCTGAAGCCTGGCTTCAGGGGATTTTGGAAACCTCTCTCTGCCTGAAGCTGAAGAGAGAGGGAGGATGAGGAGGAGACAGGAGGCGACGGCGGGTGCCGGCGGTCACCCCTCGGTGTGCCCTCCAGATGATCGTTCCCAGCACCACACCGCTCTGCAAGACGCCGGTGCCGACAGGAGGAGGACTCCCGACCAGTTGCAAAAATTGCTCTGCAATCCTCGTGTTTGCAGGAGGGGGAGGGAATAAAAAAAAAAAACATAAATGCAAAGCAGTTTAATCACTCTTTGATGTGTTCCGCCTGATTCTTCGATATGAGAGCTGCCCCCCTGCCAGGCGGGACCAGGGGCAGGGATTAAGCTCCTGGCAGACGCAAGAAGATGCGGGGCTGTTTGTGGTGATGCTCCTGCCTGTCACTCCGCACCCTGCTGCCACCAGGCTCCCTTCCACCGTCCCTCTGCCTGGCCACCACAGCCAGGCTGATGGCCGCCCTGTCACGGAGCAGGGGATGCTCCCAAAATGGGGCACATCGTGGATATTTCGCAGGGAAACTAAAGAGAGACATGAAAATAAGAGCACGCATGAACATTCCAGGTAAAAATCCAAGGAATTGTCTCCTCGCTTCAGTAGAGCAGCTGTGACCATCTGATGAGCAGAAGCCTGATCTGGCCATCAGCAGGTGGGTGCATTCAGCAGATTAACCCTCTGTAGATTGCACAGTTGTTTCTGCAGGTTTGAGCCACCCCTTGGAATCATAAAATCAATCATATGGGGTTGGAAGGGACCTCTGGAGATCATCAAGTCCAACCCTCCCACTGGAGTGGGTCTACCCAGAGCAGGTTGCACAGGATCTTGTCCAGCCGGTTTTTGAATGTCTCCAGAGAAGGAGACTCCACCACCTCTCTGGGCAGCCTCTTCCAGGGCTCTACCACTCTCACAGGAAAGAAGTTCCTCCTCATGTTTAGGTGGAACTTCTTATACTCAAGATTGAGCCCATTTCCTCTTGTCCTGTCACTGGGCACCATTGAAAAAAGACCAGCCCCGTTCTCCTGACTCCCTCCCTTTAAGTATTTATAAGCATTGGAAACCCAGAGCTGTTTGTGTTGCACCGATGCTGACATGGAAAAATTAGATACCTACAGCACAGCGGGTCAGAAAAATGGTCCACGGCCATCGGCAGATGCCCAAAGGAGGGCGTGCAAACAGGACAAGGGTGATTTTCCAGCTGCTGAGCATCTTTCATTCAGACTTTGAGCCGGGGGAGGATTTTGTAAGCTGAAGGCTTTTGCCATCCTCACGGTACTTCAGCTACAACCTCAACCACAAAATTAGTTTGAGGTCTCAGTGCCGTCTCCAGCAAAAAGAGGCCTGTATTAGCCAAAATAAAATCCCTGCTGCGCTTTGGCCAGTTGATACAGGAAATCTAGGGGAAACCGCTCATTTAATTCATGCTGGGGGAACATTAGAATAAATTGCAGAAGGAATTAGAGAATAAATAATCCTTGCATCTTCAAAGGTAGACTGACCTGGATACTTGCAGTCGGGATCAGTGGACTTGAAAGTCAGGGTGAAATCACCTTGACCCTAGAGGTTGATTAAAAGAGCTTTTGAAACGTCTGGGCTTTGAGGAAGAGAAACTGGGAAATTATTTCTGCACGTGTAGCTTGAAGGAGCTGCCAGCCGGCACCCGAAATGTGTCACAGCAGGGAGAGAGGAGGCACCGTTGCCATTTCTTACCGCGAAGATCCCCCCAAAAAGCAACGCCAGAAATACAACCACAACCCGAGCTGGTGCCTTGCTGCTGGCTTAACCCGAGCAGTCTGTCTGTCCCCCAAAGCACAGCCCCACCAAAGCAGTGTCCGAGAGCAGCCCAGCAAGCATCAAAGTCAACCTTAGATATGGCAGAGGCTTGCTGACCTCAGGGCATCTTAAATAAGACGGCTCTAGCTCCAAAAATTTGGCCTTTCCAAAACACAGCTACGTTTTACCTGGAAACACCTGCCCGGACTGCCCCGGCCCTGGTTCTTTTGTCATCAGAAGAGGTCCACGAGCTAGGGACCCAAAGGAGCCAAGCATTGCCTAGCGAGGACCCACGGATGACCGGCTACATCAGTTTCCACGCAGACTGGGAAGGGTTCCCCGGGCTTCAGAGCCAGCCTGCGGAGGCAGAATTAATCCACGGAGGCTATCAGAAGACAGAAACCCTCCGCTGCTCTAATTAAGCTTCATTCTCTAGCCCTGCACCCTTGCAGGTCCTGCTCCCCCCCAGCCTCCCAGCTTGCCAAGCTCCGGCAATGCTTTGGGAAGCCAGCCCTCGGCACGGAAGCTTTTGGGAAACGCCGAGGAAACCGCTGGGAGCCGTTCAGCCCGTTAATCAGTCCCATTCTCTCCCGAAACAATAACCGCCAACAAGAGTTTTTCTTCTGCCTGGCTCTTTGCAGGTCTCCTCCGTAGCATTGTGTGAAGCGGAGCTGGTTCGTGGCTCGCCACCAGGACCGAAAACACCAGATTTATTGTCGGGTTTGTTAGAGGTCACGTCTGCTGCTGGAGGAAAAGGGAGGCGCCGGGAACGATGCGCTCCCGCAGCGCTGAAGGCAAAGCAAGCTTTCCAGAGGGGTACAAGCTTTCAGCTTTGTTGTTTAGCAACACACAAATCCAAAGAAGGAGCGGCACAATCGAGGAGCAACTTGGCCAAATACGATTTCCCAGCCACGGGATGTACGGGGATTTACGGCAGGGCTAGCTCCTCCGGCCCCGCTGGGCTCCCCACCACGTTCCCCCCACGACTCACCCGAGACGATGGTGTAGCCGATGCCCCGGGGACGGCCCTTGTCCTGGTCGATGGCCGTTATCATCCGCACGGTGGTACCCTGGGGAGGGAGAGGGGACACGTGTTACAGCCACCCCAGCCGAGCGCTGCTGGGGCTCGCGGGGTGCCTGGCCAAGGCATCGCCCCCTCTTAACCGTGGGGGCACGCACTTAGCAAAAACCCGTCCAAGGACAAAGCGTCTCATGGAAAAGTCCCATCCCTGTTTTCTGGGGGTGGGTTGGGCTCACCACCCATCGCTCGTGCAAGCTGCAAAACTCTGCTAACCCACCCCAGGATGTCGCTGGTGATGCTGAGGGCAGGACCAGCAGGACATGTCCTCTAACTGAACCACCGAGCAGGCTGAGCTTGACCATGGAGTAGGTTTGTACCGGGGCAAGTGCCCGTAGGGACTGGAGAGAGTGCCAATGGACTCATTCCTGGACTGGAGGAGAAGAATTTGAAGGAAGGTCAGCATGGTGAGCACAGCTACCAGTGCTCGAGGAAGAAGAGGAAGGAGGGACTTAAGGTGCATCTTTGGAAAGCCAGGAGATGTCTCCTCGCAACTGTGCACACTCCATCACAGAGATTTTCACTCTGCAGTGCCTTGAGAACCCAAGGCAACAATTCCCTCTCACCATGAGCCTCAGCGCTGGTCACTGCACCAGCTTCATCTACTGCTGGCTTCCCAGTTTCAGCTGCTCCTTTTCTCCCCCTGCGTTCTTCAGATGAGGCACCCCAGGTAACGAGGGATGCTCGCCCTGGCCATCAGCATCCAGCTACATAACCAAGAGAGCTGCAGAGATTTTAACTGAAACTTTTAACGAGAAGGAAGGTTGGACAGATGTTGAGAACAGGGGATTCCCCAAAGGCAGGAGCTTCTGCAACTGCCAGCTCACCCACCTCATCCTCCATCCCGCAGGACAGGGCTGTTTCTTACAACAAAGAAGAAAGGTCCACGAGGCCAAGAGTCCCCCCAAAACCAACGACGAATGTGAGTGACCCAACATTCCTGTTTAGTTCTTTAAATAGAAACATCATGTGCTGATGTGAACTCCACGGGCTGTACTTCCCCCGCCGCACTGCAGTGAGCCCATGTGAGTACAAGCACAGGCACACGCACATAATTAATGTAGTGTGAAAAAATTTACAACTCAGCTGTTCTTGTTTTCATGGGTTTATTAACGGTGGGAAACGAAGTAATTTTGATTTTTTTTTTTTTTTTTTTTACCCTCAAAGGAAATGTCAACAGAGGCATTTGCATATCTAACGAGGGGGCATAATGGGGCAGCAGAGTTGCCTTTGCCCTGCGACCCATCAGCTGAAGGCCAGAGGGAAAGCTGCTGCAGAACCATCGCTGGTGGGAAGCGGGGACTTGCTGTCTCCCCAGCTTTCAGAGCCATACCCCCGGGGGCTCCGGGGAGATGCTTTGCCACCGGCTGGCCATAAAGACTGCTCCCAGGGCCAGGCAGATCTGTCCCTTCCCTGATCTCCAAGTGCATTTCAATAGACTCCCTAAGTAAATCCACGTTATTAACCGAGAACATTAGCCATAAATCCCAGGTCACTGGCCTTTGAGCAGCGCTCGGCTGGTGAGGCTCAGCGGCCGCCAGAGAGCCTCTAAATCACTGACAATAACTGTCCTTTCCAAAGGAGCAAGGATGGCTAAAAAGCACGAGAAAAGAAGGAAAGGAGCAGGTGGGAAAACAGAAAGAGGGACATGTCGAGGAGGGCGAAGCAAAAAGAGAGGAAAAAAAGGAGGCACGCA
Organism: Calidris pygmaea; assembly: GCA_003697955.1. NCBI lineage: Eukaryota > Metazoa > Chordata > Aves > Charadriiformes > Scolopacidae > Calidris > Calidris pygmaea. The sequence continues at coordinate 309,388 of QJSC01021775.1, read as the reverse complement.
ATCCGGTATGCTCTCCCCCAGTTTATTCTGCTTTATTTGACCGTCCCCATGGGGCAGGTCCCTCAGTTCCCCGGGGAAAGGGGAGCTCCACTATGGCAGGGGGGTTGGAGGAAGGCACTTGATCCATCTGACAGCTCGCTCATCGCCTGTCAAAAAGTGAGGGAGCGGCGCAGGGTGACACGTGCTGCCTGTCAGGTGGCACGTTTCAAAGGGAAGGCAGAGCTCCTGAGATGGCCGAGGAATAGTAATCAGCCCGCTGACACCGGGGCCGCTTTGCCTGTGAGAAAGGTCCCTCTTGTAGGAGCCAGAGGGAAAGGCTGCCGGGAGAGATAAAAGGATGGGAAAGTTTGGGAAGGGAGGAGAGGGGGGAATCTCATCGAGATATCTCAGCAGCGTGTGCCATAGAGATGTCCGTAGGAAAGAAATTATCCAGACATCCGATCCCAAGTATGAGGGGTGCTAGTAAGGTTCACTTGGTCCTCAGCAAGCCCGTGATGATGGCTTCCATGCTGCTGTTTTCTGAGACTGGGTCTCCCCCTGTTCTTTTTTGTATCCCCTGTGTGTCTCCTCCTTCTCCACAAGCCCCTTCACCAGCCCGTCCTGAGGATGAGCCACACTTCACCAGTGACCAAAAAACAAGTGGCAGAGCAGGGCTGAGCACCCTACTGCTCTTGGTAGGATGCCATCTCCTAGAATGACACCAGGAGCAGGGACCTGGACACCTCTTCACAGCCAGCCTGCTTTCCATCCTTCCTGACAGCTCCTTTGCAAGAGGCTTCCAAAATCCACAAGACTGGCAGATCCCAACTCCTGGGAACAGATGATCCCTCCCCAAGCATCCACAAAGTTTTTAGGACCAATCTCGATGCTTCTGGGGAAGAGGTTGAACGAGTGCCACAGGATAGGCATAATGTTTATCCACATCGCTGCTGGCAATTTCTGGTTTTGTAGTGAGTGGTAACAACTGATGCAGATGGACTAAGAGCACAATCACTCAGTATGGTCAACAGGAAGGAGTATTCCCATTCAGCACATATCTGAGTGAGATGGGGAGATGATGCGATGCAAGACATGGTGCTACACACAAGCCGTACTCATTTCTTAGTATCTGTGATGATCATGAAGCATCTTGCCCACCCCACCAGCAGAGATAACTAACCAGAGACGAGAGACAAGATATGGGAAAACACCCAAAACCAAACCAAACCCTTCATCATGGCCATCCCACAATGGCAAAGACTGACCTCTTGCCAACAACATCTCAACAATTCCCAATTTCTCTTCCGAAAATCCTACCAGACCACAACTCTATCCTTTCAGCTATCTAGGTCTTGGCACGAAGAAGGCAGGAGATGTTGTGCTCCGGCTCCCATAGGCAGCCAGCTGCACCCCTAAACTGGAGGACAACCTCCCACCGACTCTAGCCAAACACATCAGGCAAGGCTTCCACTTACTCATGGAAACCCCAAGCTGACTCCCAGTGCTGACAGCTCTGCCCAGGGCGCACCCCAGGTATTTACGGTGTGAACCTGCAGCTCTTGGAAACTCCCAAAAACTCCTGATATTTCTTAAAAGCAAGTGACAGACAACAGTGACTGCAAGGCAGGGACACAGGTATAGACTGAAGCACCAGAACAGAATAACCCTCTCCCTCTAGGGAAGAAGGAAGAAGGTTTAGAAAAGTAATAATCTGGAAAAGCCTATGCTTAAAAAAAGAAGGCAAAGAAAATAAAGAATGGCACATTATCCAAACAAAATCTGAGGGTTTTTTGAAGAGGGGCAGGGGCAAATCAATCCTTTTTTAATAAAACCCTGAGCTTTTAATAAAGTGTTCACACTGATGGGCTGGAAATATTGTAAGAAAGAATTAACTTGGAGCTATTGAGACTCTAGGGCAAAAAATAACACTGATTCTACATTATTTCTTTAACCTGAGGAGTTTTTGAAGGGGAGGGGGATGGTGCTGAAGAATTAAAACTGTTCTAATGATATTTGACACATATCTGCTCCATGCTGTTGCAAGGGAATACAATTGCTGGTCTCGGAACCAAGCACCGGTGGGGTTTGTCTCCCCTCTTGCCTCCGTGGGGCTCCCAGCAGGATAAAGCACAACTTCATAGGCCTCAGCTTCTCTCCTAGTCAGTGGATTCCTTCTCTCTCACCCCCAAAATGAAGTTGTAATGCTGTCTGGACCATGCACCAGCTGAGGTCCGAAAGCAGGGACTCATCAGACCACCTTGCATCTCTGCAAGGGGAAATGGCTCCTCTTCTCCAACCCCCACTAACTGGTCTGGAGACCATCAATGACACTATCCAGTCTACAGATGATGTGAGGACAGACACCCACTGACTCTGAGGATGAAAAATACAATGCTGCCGAGCTACGGACAGCTTCGGGGCACATGGGTACCCTGGGAGAGACCTCCAAGACATGCTGGGATGATAAACAGCATCAAGAAAGAAGATACAACACCTCCAGGGACAGCAAAGTCTCTTCCTGCTGGGTCCTCTTCCTTTGCCCGATAAGGAATTTCTTTCTACTCACAGTGTCTGAATAAGCATGTGCCCAAAACACTTCTAAATTATGCTACCAGATCCCAGCCTGAGAAAAATAAGAGCTACAATGGCACTTCTTTCCCCTCTTGCATCCCTCCACCTCTTTCTTCTTCTTCTTCTTCTTCTTCTTCTTCTTCTTCTCTTACAGGATTAGGGACTTGAAAGGCAAAGCGCAGCCCAGCGTTGCAGCAGGAGGAGGAGGAGCGGGGGGGGAAGCGCCTCAGAAAGCTGCCACGGCAGGAAAAAAAAAAAAAAAAAAAAAAATCCTATTTCTCACTTCTTAATTCCAGTCAATTCCAGTCAAAGGGCTGATAGAGATCTGTTTGCGGTAATTTGCTGCAGTTTATCCACTCTTTTTCACCTTCTATCGGCTCTTCACTGACGGGCTGCCTGACATGCTGTTACTCGAGTGAGGAAATTAAAATTTGATGCAATAATCCCAAATAAGAAGGATTTTATTAGGTAATGTATACACTTTAGATGAGGTATTCTCGCCTGATACATTGATAGGGGAACACAGACATGCTGTGCACCGCAGATAAAAAGAGAGGCAGGAGAAGAGCCGGAGAGCGGGCGCACGGAGCAGCAGCACGTCTCTGCTCGGTAGGTTTGGGGCTGGGATGAAATGCCTCGAGCATATTTTGGCTTCTTGGGGCAGATGGCACGGCAAACGTCATAGAATCATAGAATCATCTAGGTTGGAAGGGACCTTTAAGATCTTCTAGTCCAACCATTAACCTAACTCTGACCAAAAAAGACCCATCACTAAACCATGCCCCCCTGCACCACGTCAACCCGTCTTTTGAACACCTCCAGGGATGGGGCCTCAACCACTTCCCTGGGCAGCCACAAAGGCACTGCTGGCTTCAGCTGAAAGCTTGTTTTTGGACAAGTTGGCCAAGCCGAGCCTCCTCACCCAAATTTGCTGTTATCTTCTCAGTAACCAAGCCATTCTGCAGGGTGACTGTCCACTCCACACTGCCATTAGCTCCCCTCAGGTGGTAGGGCAGAGCTGATGAGAAGACCTCTCATGGACAGATGAAAATACATGTTAAACCCCTGACTTGCCATGGCAAACCACATCCTTGTTTCGTCAGTAGAGATTTCTCCCGTGAAGGATGGCACTTTGGGTCCAAACGAGAGAGCAAGACCACTCAAAGTACCCCCCACGTTCTGCAGTCTTCCTCTTCGCTATGTCCCTGGTGGCACCTACCCATCTTAGGTATCTCATAGAATCACACAGAATCACAGAATCTTCTAGGTGGGAAGGGACCTTAAAGATCATCTTGTCCAACTGTCAACCTAACTTTGACAAAAATAAGACACCCACACAACAAACAAAAAGCAACACCATCACTAAACCGTATCTGCCAGCACTACATCAACCCGTCTTTTGAACACCTCCAGGGATGGGGCCTCAACCACCTCCCTGGGCAGCCCATTCCAATGGCTGAGAACCCTTTCGGTGAAAAAAATTTTCCTAATATCCAGCCTGAACCTTCCCTGGAGTAACTTGAGGCCATTTCCTCTAGTCCTGTCGCCTGTGACTTGGGAGAAGAGACCGACCCCCACCTCTCTACACCCTCCTTTCAGGTGTTGTAGAGAGCGAGAAGGTCTCCCCTCAGCCTCCTCTTCTCCAGGCTGAACACCCCCAGCTCCCTCAGCCTCTCCTCATAAGACTTGCTCTCCAGACCCCTCACCAGCTCCGTTGCCCTTCTCTGGACCTGCTCCAGCACCTCGATGTCTTTTTTATGGAGACGTTACATGGGGCCGAGAGAAATTAAAATCTCTAAACCTGTCAGAAAACTGCTAAGAGTTTGGTGAGCGCTCCTTCATGCATCTCCTATTTCAGGTTACACAGCAATTATTTGCTGCTTTGCCTACTGCAAACAGCCTACCTTCTGGGAATAACTGTGGTGCACAGATATTGTCTATCAACGTACAGATCAACGCACAGATATTGTCAAGCTCCAGCCTCATTACATATTGTTAATTTGAGAGAGATCCCTTCTCCTGGATACTGGGTCAGTCCAGGCAGGTGATGCAGTCCATAATTTTGTGATACTCGTGGGACTTCCATTTCTAAAATTTCATATTTAAGGCCTTTCCCTCTAGTTAACCGGTGAACTACGGAGCGTTTTTAGTTCCCTGCACCTCATCCTGCCCACCGCAGAAATACTCTTTAATCTCAACAGGTCTGAAACGCATCGAAACTTTCACTTCATGAAAAGTAATTCATGAAGCCATTTTTTTGGGCCATCTGCAGGCTGTCTGACCGTGGGATTTGTGACAGCAGGACTCAGCCCTATCGATCCAGCACTCTGCGTGCCGTCAGAACCAGCACTCTGCTCCAAAGCGAGTTAAAAGGCTATAAAGTGAAGCAAGCTGTTGGAACTGGATGATCTTTGAGGTCCCTTCCAACTCTAACCATTCTATGATTCTATGAGAAGGTGGAGTTCCCTCTACCACTGCATGAACTGAGCCATCAGGCATTTCGGTTCCAGAGCACCAGAGAGATTAGGGGATGCACATGTGGTATGGACGCCTACCACACCTCAATTTCAGGACAGAAGGTTTTTCCACCCATATACCAAAATATTTGCCCTATAGACAAAGCAATGGGATGCACAGTGCCTTGGGAAGGCGGATGCTGCTGCTGAGGGTTTATGCTTGGGCTGAAGGTCCTGGGCACCCTTGCTAGAAGCAGAGCTAACAACGGTTCTCAAAGCCAAGGCTGCCCACCGTGCTCCCCACCGTCTGCTGAGGGGGGGGGGGGGGGAAAAAGCCCTGCTGTATTAAGAGCTTGGGAAATGTTTTCCACAAACAGCGAGTTTGCTGACAAACTGAGCTGCAGAAGAACTAAAATGATTGGATCAATTTGGCAAAACCTGGGGGAAAATGCTCGAAGTGCTGAAATGGCTGATGATTCTGGCATTTTCAAAACTGCCTCATTTCAGGAGCGTTTGACTTTTTTCTTCAACTTTTCTATGAGAAATGGCATGCATATACGCTGTGGGGAGGAAATGAGGTGACTGTGTGCTAAGAACAACAGAAAACCTTTTTAAAATTTAAGAAAAATCTTTAGGAAAAGGATTTAGGATTTTATTTGGGTTTCAGGCTTCCTAAGCCTTCTTGCTTAGGCTCCCTGTTTTTTTTTAAAAAAAAAAAGTAAAATAGTTTGGAGCTGGCTTGAAACATGTTGTTTCAGAAATAAAAAGACTCCCCTGTCTTTGGATGCCATTTGGACCTCATGATTCAGAGCATTCGCACTTCAGCGTAGAAATAGGGCTCCTCTCTGCACCCCACCTGCAAAGATTGGGGCAAAGCAATGCAAACCTGTGATGGATGGAAGGACAAAATCTCTGCAAAGAGGAGGTTTTCCTCCAGCTTTTTTCAAAGAATCATAGAATTTTCTAGGTTGGAAGGGACCTTTGAGATCATCTAGTCCAACCATCAACCTCACTCTGATAAAAAAACCATCACTAAGCCATGTCTCTAAGCTCTGTGTCAACTCATCTTTTGAATACCTCCAGGGATGGGGCCTCAACCCATTCCCTGGGCAGCTCATTCCAAGCTTCATAACCCTTTCCGTGTCAATCTTTTTCCTACTCTCCAATCTGAACCTCCCCTGGAGCAACTTGAGGCCATTTCCTCTTGTCCCATCGCCTGGGACTTGGGAGAAGAGACCGACCCCCCCTGGCTACACCCTCCTTTCAGGGAGTTGGAGAGAGCGAGAAGGTCTCCCCTCAGCCTCCTTTTCTCCAGGCTGAACACCCCCAGCTCCCTCAGCCTCTCCTCAGGAGACTTATTCTCCAATAAGTATTTTGGGATACTTTGTGCTTTCTGCCCCATACCCTGCTCCACCTTCCCTTGGCTCCTGGCACAACACTGCCATCATGGACATCAGAGGGAAGCAGCAGCCCTTACCGGAGGCGAGTTCTCGTAGATGTTTGTGCTGTAGGGCAGGTTGATGAAGATGGGGTCCATGTCCTGCACGTCTGTAATGGTGATTGCCAGGTTGGCCAGAGTAGACAGCGGCTTGTTTTTATCTTGGTCCTTGAAAAACACAAAGGTTGGCAGGGGGAGAGAAAGGGTTTGTGTCAGAAAAACCAGAATTACTCAACAGCGTTAAGTCTCTCACAGCTGTAGTTGGGTCAAAATTTCTGAGCAGTCCAAGTAATCATCCCTTTTTCAAGCTACCTGCTGGAATTATTGTCCACGATACAATACGCATTTCATTCCAGCCATTAGCCCTTTAAAATAATGCAAGCACCAATTTAGCTTTCATCACAATTTAGGTGAAAAAGAAGCAATGATGTTCAGCATAGACTTCAAAATACAAATTCCCTCCGAACGCAGATACACCCCAGGGTACCTCCGCACGGTGAGACCCAGGTGTGGCTGCCCGCAGACTCTCACGCCAGCACATCACAGCAGAGCATCTCATCTCCCCCCCGGCGCCGATGCCTCCACACAGCTCGGGCTCCATCAGCTGGAACGGGACAAACCCCACCAGCTCCCTCACCTTCCCATAAGCTCGTCATAACCCTGCGGGCTGCGTCACGGTCGCAGCTTTATTCTTTTCTTGCATTTGCTGCTCTGAGCAGGAGCATCATCTCCCTTACACCCCACCCCAACTCACTGGGATGGAGACACAAGCACTTTCCCAGAGCAAGACCCTTCTCCAGCAGCCAACTCAACGGCAGGACACGCTGCCACCAGCTTGTCCTGGCAGTGCCCCGCTGCCAGCAGGTTCTCTTGATGGAGCCTCGTCCCACGGGTGCTCAAAAGCGACCCTTTGCTAAAAGGGCAGGAGCAAAGAGACAACGCACAAAGGGAAGAAAATAAATCTCTCCTCACCCCCTAATCAAGCCTCACGGTGAAAGGCGACCATTAGAGGTTACTGCACACTCCTGCAAAATGGCTCTGAACAGCGGCAAGGACTGATTGCCAGAAGATTAATGTTAATTTAAACCGTATTCAACAACACAGCTTGTACATTATCCTCTTAACCTGCAGGCCTCAGCGTTTATGGCCTGGATGGATGCTTATTTCCAACCTGCACTCGGCTTGTTAGTGTTATCAGGCTGAAGTCTTTCGTTTCTTCAGATAATGTTTTTTGTGTTTGTTTTTTTTTTTTTTTTCCTCCCCTTTCGTTCACCTCTTTAAATTCTGATTAAAATATTACAGATAACACCAGAAAAGCAAACATGTTTCAAATTTCCTTGCCTACCGCCTCTCCCACTGCTCTTCCCGGCCTCTTTCTGCCCCACATCCCTGGGGTGGAATGGCTCCTGCCTCGAACCAAGGCTCCACGGCTCTTCTTGCAGCTACCCTGAATTCACCACATCCGCCCCGGACCAAGCAAACCCTTCATCAGATATGCAAGAGACCACCTTTGCTTTTCCAGCTCCCGCTATGCTGGTGCATCTCATCCTCCTTCCCCAGGAGGAGCTTTGTCCCAGGGTTTCTCATTGCCTTTCTGCTAGAAATTACCAGCTCCCTGCGACCGAGCTGAGGAGACATTCCCACAGCTGCAATCAAGACCAGTTCAGCAACTAAATATTTAACAGGTTGCCCAGGGAGGTGGTTGAGGCCCCATCCCTGGAGATATTCAAGGTGAGGCTCGATGAGGCCCTGGACAACCTGGTCTAGTTGGGGGTGTCCCTGCTGACTGCGGGGAGGTCGGACTAGATGACCTTTGGAGGTCCCTTCCGGCCTGGGCAATTCTATGATCCTATGATTCTATAAGTCCCTGAGCATGGAAATCATGAAAGCTAGGAGCAAATTGGGTAGCAAGTACCAGATATGGCTCCATCCTGTCTTCGCTGGTAGCTGCACCTGGGATACAGGGCTAGAAGGAGCTGGATCACAGAATCATGGAATCATTCAGGTTGAAAAAGACCCTTGGGATCATCGAGTCCAACCATCAACCCTACCCACAAAGTTCTCCCCTACACCATATCCCCCAACACCACATCTAAACAACTCTTAAACTCATCCAAGGATGGTGACTCAACCACCTCCCTGGGCAGCCTCTTCCAGTGTCTGACCACTCTTTCCATGAAGAATTGTTTCCTAATGTCCAGTCTAAAGCTACCCTGTTGCAGCTTGAAGCCATTCCCCCTTGTTCTATCGCTAATTCCCTGTGAGAAGGGACCAGCACCAACCTCTCTACAATGGATGGACCAAGGTGGCATCCTCGTGCCTGAGGAAACCAGAATCAGACATGTGGAAGTGTTTCCATCAGGGCTGTGTTTGGTCCCACGTCTTCTAATCTGCCAGATAGTTTGATGGCACGCCCTGGGAAAGCACGACTGACAAGGAAACAAACAATGGAGAGGACCTCTGATCACTGGACTATTTAAAAATAAAATGAGGTCCGTTTCGGAAAAAATAAGCTTCTGGGAAAAATGCCACTGCCTCGAATATGCAGGGAATGAGCTGAAAGTTTGAGCCGTTTGCCTGCAAACACCCAGCCTCCGTGGCCGCGAAGAGCAAAGCAGCCCTGCGCAGCCCTCCGCGTCCTCCTGACATTTGTGGTTCTGCATCAAGGCAATGATCTTGATTAAATCACATGCTTCAAGAGCTCTAGCCGGCTGCCTGCAGGGATCAGGAAGGGTCCCCCCCTGCCCCTCTCCTGAACACACAGTTGGCCGGGTGTATTGTAGGGCTGAATTTCACCTTCCTCTGTCGCATCCGAGATGAGAAAGGAGCAACCACAGAGAGAACCTGCTTGTGTGGTGCTCCTCAACCACACGCTCCCTATTGAGCTCTTGCTAGATTTGACACCAGGAAAGAAGTTTCCAACTCGGGTGGGGCAAGAATTTGCCCTCCCCCAGGGTCCCATCTGGCTTCATTGTGAGGGGTCTGGAGAACAAGTCTCCCGAGGAGAGGCTGGGGGAGCTGGGGGTGTTCAGCCTGGAGAAAAGGAGGCTGAGGGGAGACCTTCTCGCTCTCTCCAACTCCCTGAAAGGAGGGTGTAGCCAGGGGGCGTCAGTCTCTTCTCCCAAGTCCCAGGCGATGGGACAAGAGGAAATGACCTCAAGTTGTGCCAGGGGAGGTTCAGATTGGACATTAAGAAAAATTTTTACATGGAAAGGGTTATTAAAGCTTGGAATGTGATGCCCAGGGAAGGGGTTGAGGCACCATCCCTGGAGGTATTTAAAAGCCGAGTTGACATAGTGCTTAGAGACATGGTTTAGTGGTATTTTTTTATCAGAGTGAGGTTGATGGTTGGGCTAGATGATCTTAAAGGTCCCGTCTAGCCTAGACAATTCTATGATTCTATGATCAACTGTAATTAGGATTTTGATTTCTCCTCTTCTTTCCACCAAACTTTTAACTCTTGTTGCCCGAACTCAGCTTTTGCTGAGTGACACTCAGAGGGTTTAATACAAGTAAATCCATCTGCCATAAACCATGATGCTCAAGGAAATGAGCCCAGGGAATTTCATGGTCTGTAGGCCCTGTACTGGCTTTCTTCACCAAGGGAGCTGCTGATCTCTATGCACAAGCCCCTGACACACGTGAGATGCTGCTGGAGAGGTGCAGCTGGGCTCCACGAGCCCTTTGAAACTACTTGGGTACCGCATTGTTATACTGCTGAAGTGGAAAATGCTGGCCATGCCTGAGAAGATGCCAGAATAGGGCAATAAAATAAGCAAGCAGCAGCTCCTTCCCCATTGCAGTCCCTCCAGAAAACGGAGGCAGGAGAAGACTCACCGTTGCGTTGACCTGGAGCTGGTAGGCCTGAGTCACTTCATAGTCCAGCTCCCGGATCACCGTCACGATGCCACGGCCGCTGTCGATGGCAAAGAAATTGGAAGGAGGCTGGAAGGAGTAAAGCACGCTGCCTCCTGCCCCCTGGTCCGGATCCGTGGCGTTCACTATGAAAATCGGAGTGCCCACTGGTGTATTCTGGAAATAAATAAATAAATAAAATGAAAAAAAAAAAAAAAAAGAGAAACGTATCGGTAAAATTGTTCACCAGCCTATTATTTTCCCATCAAACCCACATCAGCAATTTCCTTTGCCCACCTAAAGGAATATCCAGAGACCCAAGAACTTCAGTCCTACATTTCATTTTCAGGACATTTATAAGTTATACAGCTGTTTTCTTTATTACAGTATTGCAGCAGCTATAATAGTTGTTACACACTTATAATAATAGTTATACAGCTGTGGTCAAGATGGCACTCTATCACAAACCCTTATTTTCCCAGACATCACAACTTTCCAGAAAAATTACTCTCTTTGCTGAAACTTGTTTTCTGCCCAACGGCACTTTTTATTTTCAACGCTGCTTCCCTCTCCGTTTTCACCACGAGGCATTAAATATAAGGCAGCCTCTAAAAAAAGGCATTAAATGCAACACAGAACTTTACGTAAAATTCAAAGTTAGAGTTTCCACAGCAACTACAACCTGGCCTGATTAACACAGGCATTAACAGTTAAATCGTCGTAAATCTGGAACTAATCTGCATGCGTAAAATATGCAGCTGAGTGCACAAAATCAGCAATGGCAAATGCAGTTTGGCACTTCTTATTGTTTCACTCCACAGAAGGGAGAACAATTATCCATTTTTGGTGGAACAGCTGCATGTTCCTATGCAAATCTTAAATGCATATTCTTGTCTCTCTCTCTCTCTCTCTCTCTCTCCAGGCAGGAGCACAGACAGCAGGCAAAAAGGCTTTGCCGAGGAGCCGGGCGGCAGGTACACACCGACCACAACCGCTTGGGCAAGTCCCTACGTTTGTATGAGAGGTTCCCAGCCACGTTAAGGGTTGAGGAAGAGCTACAACTTGAAAGGAAGACCAGCAAGATGCGACGAGGGCTGGTGACGGCCAGCTGGGATTATTTCTGCAAGCCTCTTCCCAAGAATCCGCGTTTTATTGTTAACTCCGCATTAAATTATTCCTCCTCAGCCCATGGAGAAGTAGCAGGAAGGTGGAAAGGAGACTTTAGGAGGTGCAGAGCTCAGAAGATGGGGCACTTGCACTCCTCCTGCAAATACCTTGGCCAAAGCTGAGCCATCTTCAGGTTTTTTAGGAACCACGAGGCTTGCAGTGAACCACAGCAAGGCTGTCCCAGCATCTCACCTCCACTAGAAAGCAAGAGAAACCAGGGTTCCACCCTTGGAGATCTGATTTAACTAGTTTAACATTGGGTGATGGCCCCAGAAAAGAACCAAAGCATCTCGATTTGCCCCAGCGAGGCTCAGACCAGCAGAAACTTACCTTCAAGGCATGTGGCAGGACTTGCTGCGAGCTTCCACGGGCAGCGCGGGGGAACCCAGGGCATGTCCCCCAACCCCCGTTGGGGGGGGTCCCCAAAAAGAAGGGCTGAGCTCTCGCACCCCTCATCCGCGCACGTCCCTCACACCTCCCTGCCCTCGCGTCCAGCCACACGGCATCACAGGGACGCTCTGACATCTCGGCTGGCCTCGGGCTCCAGCAAAACTCCACTCTCCTTACTTCAGCATCACTTCTGCTGAAGTGTGAGAGGTCGCAGTTCCCACCTAGATTTTTCATTTGCTTTCTTGTGTTTTTTGGATTTTTTTAACCCTTTCTAAATCAAGCTGCTAAAGATAGCCCAGAAGAGCATGGCGCAAGAATTTTTTTTTAAAGCACCTTCAAGTTTTTTCGTTTTTTTTTTTTTTTTTGTAATCAGCAATCGTGAAAGCATAAGATATAGCTAGAAGGGACCTCAAAAGTGAACCCTGCCGCCACGCTACACTTAAATAATTCCCACCCTTAAAGCCTCTCCGCAATGGAGATGCCACAGCCTCCCCAGCCCGTTTGTCCCAGCAGTTTGCTACCCTTTGCCTTCCAACTGCCCACTTTCTGGGATGCTTAACCCAGCTCTGCCCTGCTGCCATGTGAGCCCTTGACCCTGTGCCAGGCACACAGCACATTAATCCTGGCTCCTGCCTTTGGAGAGCTCAGGAACCAGGGCTTTGTCAGCTCGGGAGACACGTTGGGGTGGAGTATGTGCGGTGGGGGGATGTGTGCTCTGGTGGGTGTTTGCTTTCCGAGTGCACCTGAGACACCTCCTGGGACAGGACTAGAGCATCTCCCCACCTCTCTTAGGGCTACGTGCCTCCCCCTAAACCATCATCAGCCTGGAGCATCCCGCAGCCCTGCTCTCGCTGCTGCCGGAGCGCTGCTTCGACAGCCGTGGTCCACACGCTCCACCAACCGCCTTCTCAAATTCCTCCTCCCGAGCCACCGGGGTATCAATGTCAAGACCAAGAGCATGACAAATTAACCATTAATAGAGGGAGGAAGGGAAAGGCAGCCACAGAGTAGATGCGGGGTTGCACTGATGAGGTTTGGGGTATATTGTCCCCGGGAATAATAATATTCATAAGGATAAAGCTGGACTTGATGAATATGTTTCCTCCCCTTTTTTAAGTGCCTCTAGCCACTCCTTTTAACATGCAAATCCGCTCTGGTCACCCGTGATTATGGGGCTGTGGGGCTGGCTATGAAAGAGGAGAGCCTGATTTCCCAGCCATTGTATTTCATACAATAGCCCAAAAGCAGGCTTTGAAGAAAGTTCATCTCCTCGTCCTTCCTTCCCAAGGAGAAGCTGCTTGGAGGGACACGGAGGTCACCAGCTTTGGTGCCGTCAGCTCCAGCCCCCACAGACACTGCCTGAGCTCTAACTCGGCGTTCACCTTATTTTCATCCTTATTTTAAAGCTTTGCTGACCAGGTCCTTTCGTTGGCCAGGACAGCAAAATCCCTACAAATGGGACGGCTCCGGACAAAGATCTGGCTGGTCCTGGGAAACAGTCCCGAGCATATACATCTCAAAACATCTCAGGGGCTTGGGAGGGCAGGAGCTCAGTGGGGGACAGTGGGCACCTGCAAGCACGAGGGTGGGTGCACAAGCAAAGCATGAACTTAAGAGGGGAGCAGAAGGGCTCCCAGGCAATAGGAAGAGCCTTACAGCAGCCTGAAGCAGAACAGCACGGTCACAAAGGGGGAAAAATCTCTGATACTGCCCCAAAACGCACAGCTCACCGGGAAAATGTCACTACTCAATCAAAGAATGGTTAGAGTTGGAAGGGACCTTAAAGATCACCTAGCTCAGGTCAAAGGATGCAGGTGTGTAAGATGTGCTCTGGGTAATGCACCTTTTTTTTTTTCCCAGCTCAAATCCAAGCGAAAAAACCAAAAACAAAACCAAAAACAAAACCTCACCAAAACCCACAAAAAACCCACACACAACCTCTCGCAAGGCAAAACCAGCTGTGGGATGAAGACATCCCGCATCGACAGTCCTGCAGGAAAAAAAAGACGTCTCATTTTCAATGTTCACACCCAGGCAGGACGCAGTCGGGGGCTCAGAGGAATTTTAGCTCATCTGCCTTAAAAAGCAGAAGTATGTCGGTAAAATCCTCTTGCCATTTTTGGGTCAAGCAGGCTCAAGACATTCCTCAGCAGGAGGCACGATGTCTTTATTTCTCAAAAGATGCGGCCCATCATCCAAACAATGGAGCAAAACCTCTGCATAAACAGAAGTGCCTGGGTTTGTGTTGGAGGGTAAATAACAGGCAGAGGGCACGTCCCAAGGAGACGCGACTAGAAAACCCTATGCCAGGCTAGCTCAAGATCCCTTTTCCTCATTTTCAGCATTTGGCCCATTTATAGGACTCTTCTGCGTGTCCCTTGTGGCTGTTCTTCCTTACGGAAGATTAATTGTGACTATGCTTAGTTCACTGACAGGCAAAACCAGCAAATTCTATCTTTTCTGCCCAGAAAAAAAATAAAAAAGAAATGCAGACCGACGACAGCCTACAGGTGCTTGAGGCAAACAGGTGAGTTTTCTACAAAAGTCGCCAAATTTTCTCACTTTTCAAGCTTTCCACTCCCTCCAGCAGCCAGCCATGAAGCTTCACTCACCACAGGGAAAAAAAAAAAAAAAAAAGAAAAAAAAAAAGAACTGGTGACAAAACTGTGTCATATCATTAAATCTTTGTTACGACGCCAGCAGATGTGAGATAAAAATAAACACACAGACAGATGCCTCCCGTGGAGGAAGAGGGTGGCAAACGGGAGCGGGACCTGCTCCTGCTTTCTGGCACCCCATCCTTCTTCTGACAGCTCAGCAGGAGTGGGTCCAGCACCCAGGTGTCCCCCCCAAACCCCCAGGGCATCCCCTGGAGTGAAAGGGCTCTGGTGAGCCGGCTGTGGTACTGCGTGGGCTGGGGATGCTGGGGTGGCAAGGCAACCAGTCCACCCCTCGTTTTGTAAAAAAATGAGTAAAAACGCTTCAAACTCTCATAAAAATCTTACGGGAAGAAGTTCTGGGGTTCCTGTTTGCCAGAAAGAAATGTGGAATTGTAACAGTGTGTTTGAGATGTGGCTACTCAAAGCGCCAGGAAGATCAACCCAAAAGCAGCAAGGTACAAGAGCCCAAATATCTAACCATTACGAGACTATTCTGTTTCAGTGGATCGCCGTTAACAAGGATAAACTTGGATTAAAATAAGGCATGAACAACCCTAAAACCCCTGCCCAAGCACGAAAGGCTGTTGCTGCACAAGGAGGTGGCAAAGGCGAGACCAAGACCTTGCCTCTCTCGCAGCAGTATGACAAGGCGATATGAACCTTCGAGCGACCAGAAGGTTGTGTTTCCATCCAAAAACTCTCATGGTTATGGCCCACCCCAGCAAACACCTCCCCTGATCTCCCCCCTCTCGCCTCCCACGCCACCCTTCAGCATGAGTGACCACACACAGACGTGTCCTGTGTTAACCCTGGCACGTTGACAGCCGCGACACCAAAGCCTTACTCAACGTTCTCCACAAAAGGGCAGCTAAAACTGAAGAAAAGTTTATCACAAAAGCGTGTTTTTTGAAATATTTACACCCCGTTCTCTGGCCACACCTATAGCCTTTAATATTTTATTATGAATCCTGCTACAAAACGCATTAGTAATAAAACTCCTGGTGAATGCTGCTCGGGCACAAGGTGGCAATACAAAGGCGGATGATGACCTGGAGGAGATAGAGCCTCCGGAGGTACAACGTGCCCTACCAGGCAGATGGCACGGCTCAACGTGAAGGGTGCTGAGCAGAGCTCCCTAAAAACCTCAAGAGCACAATCTCCTCTCCTCTGCCACCAAACATTCCCCCGAGAGCTGAGGAGCCACCTTTACTGGAGTGAGGAGAAGCAGCGGGGACCACCAAAGCAGCGGCAGGACCTCACCAGCACAACGAGGAGGGGAGATGAGCCGGGCGAGGAGGGGAAAAAAAACTCCCAAATCAAGGAAAACTTTAAGGAGGAGAATTTTAAGGCATACATAAGACTATGCAAACAAGCTCTTTTTTTCACGCGGGGCTAAAAAGAAAAGGCTGCTTGCAGAAAAGCCAGCGCCCGTGCCGTTCCACCAGCCCATGGTGCCTGCTCCCGGAGCACATAAAACCCTCCGGCTGCCAGACAGGGGCTCGCTCTGCTAAGGGAATAAGATTTGCATTGTGTCGTCCAGAGCTTTCCACCATAGCCAAACCATTTCACGGGCCACGGGTCGCCAACACCTCCAATGTGCCTTGATCCATCAGTCTTGTCCAACTGGCCTGACACCGAGCGCCCTGTGGGCAAAGGGCTGAGAGGGGCAATATGTGGCACTGACTTTTTATTTTTTTACGGCGGGCTCAGATAGAAGGAAAGGTGGGAGATGAAGCAGAGGAGGGCTGGGGGCTCGTTCCTCTAGTTCCTCAGCTACTCAAATGCATCCAACCTACAGCCAGGCTGTTACAAGCTTCAGATGGGCATTAGAAATCAGGTTTATTTGGGGGTGGTCGCTCCAGGCCGGCTCCTTGTCTCCAGTGGCTGGCCATGCAGAGGACCTCCATCTGACCTCCCCCAGCAAAGTCACCCAGCGGCGCCCCAGCAGAAGCTGGGAGAAATGATTAGGATGCGGATGTGCAGCGTGCTGTACCAAGGCAAATAATGTGGAAAAACGGCAGGCAATCTGGCCGCACAGCTGTCTGAAGGTCGGCGGGATGAGAGGAGGCGATGCAAAGGGGCATACGGCGACGGGCACACGGGCTGGAGCAGCGGGCAGCCTACTGAGCTACGATCTTCTCATCAGCATCAAAACCACCCCACCAGCCCTGTTTCCCTGCCCAGGTCCTGCTTTGCCCCCCCCATTCCTTCCCCACACCGTCCCTGCACCGAGCTGACCGCTCCCATCAGGAGACGCTTCGCCGCCTCGCGCTCCTGTTATATCTCAGGTCAACCTATTACTCTTAAATAATTCCCTGCTGCTGTTCCCCGGCGGCTCTTTTCCCCCCTTCCCTGTCTCTCGCCACGGCGCAGATGAAAGGAGCTTTGTGTGCTCTGCTAAAAGCCGGCTCAGCCAGCCCTCTGCTCAAGTCAAAGGTGCTCTCGCCAACCCAGACCCATCGCAGGGCAGGAAAGCAGGGGGTTCGCTGCCTCTCGCTCAAGGCAGGGCATCTCAGAGGCGTTGCGATGCTGAAGCCGGGCGCTCCCCCCTCTACACCTGAAATCCTGGCTCCGTCCTCCCCCCCGGGCTGCCTAGGATGGATATAAGTCACCTATTCCCAGCCGGGGTTTTGGTTGCCGCGTGAGAGAGCTGGAAAGGCAGTGCCAGAACGCGTGCCGGTCTGCCAGCCCCTCTTCCAGGCTCTGCTGAGAGGAAAAACCAGCCCCAACTTTTGATTTCCATCCCCAGCTCCATCTCGCGGGCGGCCCGACTGCCAGGCTGGGTCCCTGGCTCGCCTGCCAGGCTCTAAACGCTCCCAGGGATGTGCGCAGACTTCCAATTCCTGCCTTCTTTATTACACTTTTAATTACGTTTATTAATTGCATTACTGCTAGTCCAAGCCAAGCAATTTCCAATTTCAAAGTTTGATTTTAAAACCTGATAATTTCCTTTCTTAATTTTTTTTTTTTTTTCCTCGGTTGAAATTCACCCTACCTTTCAATCAGCTCTTGTTAATATGTATCTCTTGCTGCTATCTCTATTAAGTGACCTCCCTCATTATCGGGTGACGCTGGCGAACGGCCACCGCAGAGCTATAATTCAATTGAGGGGCTTTTGAAAACACCGTAAACACAGCTGGAATGGATGGGCTGTTGGAGCTGGAGACCGAATTAGTGACTGGGTAACGGCACGTAGAGCCGAGCGCGCTTATTCGCAGTGGACACATCACAGAATCATAGAATCATTGAGGTTGGAAGAGACCCTTGGGATCATNGAGTCCAACCATCTACCCTACTCTACAAAGTCCTCCCCTACACCATATCCCTCAGTACCGCATCTAAACGTCCCTTAAACACATCCAGGGACGGTGACTCAACCACCTCCCTGGGCAGCCCATTCCAATGCCCGACCACTCTTTCAGTGAAAAATTCCTTCCTAATGTTCAGTCTAAACCTACCCTGTTGGAGCTTGAAGCCATTCCCTCTCATTCTATCGTTAATTACCTGTGAGAAGAGACCACCACCAACCTCTCTACAGTGTCCTTTCAAGTAGTTGTAGAGAGTGATGAGGTCTCCCCTCAGCCTCCTCTTCCTCAAACTAAACAGTCCCAGCTCCTTCAGCCGCTCTTCGTATGATTTGTCTTCCAGGCCCTTCACTAGTTTCGTTGCCCTCCTCTGCACTCGCTCCAGCACCTCGATATCTCTCTTGTATTGAGGTGCCCAGAACTGGACACAATACTCGAGGTGTGGCCTCACCAGTGCCGAGTACAGGGGCATAATCACCTCCCTACTTCTGCTGGTCACACTATTTCTAATCCAAGCCAGGATGCCGTTGGCTTTCTTGGCCACCTGGGCACACTGCCGGCTCATATTCAGCCGCTTGTCAATTAGAACCCCCAGGTCTCTTTCCTCCAGGCAGCTCCAGCCACACTTCCCCCAGCCTGTAGTGCTGCATGGGGTTGTTGTCGCCCAAGTGCAGGACCTGGCACTTGCCCTTGTTGAAACTCATGCCATTGATATTGGCCCAGTGATCCAATCTATCTAGGTCCCTCTGTAGGGCTTCCCTATCCTCCTGGGAATCAACACCCCTGCTTAACTTGGTATCATCTGCAAACTTGCTGATGATACACCCTATGTCCTTATCGAGATCGTCAATAAAGACGTTAAACAGAAATGGTCCTAACACTGAGCCCTGAGGCACACCACTTGTGACCGGCCGCCAGCTGGATTTGAATCCATTGAGCACCACTCTTTGGGACCTTCCCGTCAGCCAGTGCTTGATCCAGCAGATCGTATGCTCGTCCAGGCCGTGTGAAGCCAGTTTTTCCACCACATCCCCACCCAACACATGGCACTGAAGAAAGGGGACACCACAACGAGCAAGCCCACGGGGGAATTTTCCATACTGGCAGGGACAACGGCGCTGAGCAGGCAAGAGGGTGAGCGGCCACGAAGGGGAGAGGATGCTCTGATATCCCCCAGGATAAAGCTGTTCTCTTCCTCCAGCCCAAAGCTGCCCCGTTTCCCACCCACACTTAACTCTCTCCTTGCCAGCACGGGGCTCGGATGGCTGATTTCTAGCACGGCACCCCCAAAAGCTGGAGGCACAGCGGCTCTGTCACCTCTCTTGGTGGCACCCATCACTTCTGCAGAGCGTGGCTTGAGGGGCAAGGTCAGGAGGGGCGAGAGAGGGCAGGTGGGAGAGGAGGAGGAAGCTAAGAAGAAAATAAAGAAACCCACAACATTCCTCCTCTTGTTTATAACTTCCCAACTGGCTCAGGTGGTGACACAACAAGTGGGACCTGCCACCCCCCTGCCCTCCGCTCTAGGGAGAATCGGTGGGCGCACAGCTCCAGGGCTCACCCTGAATGGAGTTATGTTTGAAAGAGAAAGCGAGGGGAGGAAAAGCACTAAAAGAGAAAGCGAGGGGAGGAAAAGCACTACGTGACAGAGCTTTAATTTGCAGCTTCAGGGGCAAAAGGAGCTGCCTGCCCCACACCACAGCAAGCCCAAGGCTTAGGCTTCACAGGGGTTGAACCACAACCTCCATCCCCAGCCCAGCCACCAGAAATGGGGGATTTGCTGCTCTTTCCCTCCCTCTGAACCTTGCCTTCGTCTTGGTGCTCAGTCCCTCCTCATCCCTGCCCCGCACAGCCACCCTCCCTGCACGCCGACAAGCAGCCGGGCGGGTGAAGCACCAGGAGAAAGGGAAGAGCAGAGAGAAGAAAGCAAGTTCCACACCAGCTTTCAAGGAGCCGTCTCATCCACTCCGTCCCCAGTTATTTAAGCAGACAGCCAGCTTTGTCTGTCAAAGCTCATTTCCCTCCACGGTCCCTATTTCAAGGTAAGCCGAGCTGTTACACTGCGCCCTGGGTTTGCGTTTGCTGCCCCAGATCTTTGGAGACCATGAGCGGCTTCTCACAGCTCTGCAAGAAGTAAGGAAGAGGAGGAAAGTTGATGCCAACAGGCTTGCACACTCGTGCAGGGGAACCTCTGTGGGAACCTTTCCAGCAACCAAAAAGCCACCGAGATCATAGGATCACATGGGGTTGGAAGAGACCTCTGGAGATCATCTAGTCCAACCCCACTGCCAAAGTGGGTCCACCCAGAGCAGGTTGCACAGGAACGTGTCCAGGCAGGTTTTGATGTCTCCAAAGAAGGAGACTCCACCACCTCTCTGGGCAACTTGTTCCAGTGCTCTACCACTCTCACAGGAAAGAAGTTCCTCCTCACGTTTAGGTGGAACTTCTTATACTCAAGTTTGTGCCCATTTCCTCTTGTCCTGTCACTGGGCACCACTGAAAAAAGACCAGCCCCGTCCTCCTGACACAAGATGAGCTGGACTGCTACATACAGCTACAGGCGCGTAAATCATGAGCACAGAAGCACAGTAAGGGAGATTAAAAGAAGCCAGGTGGGGTTGGTCATTCTGTCTTTGGTTGGGAAAGAGGTGGGGAGAGCTCTGGCTGAGCCAAAGCAGTCTACCTTTACATTTTCAGCCTCCTCCTCCAGTGAGAGACATCTCAGTCAGCAGGTCTGATAACTCCTGCCAAAGAGAGTTAAAGGCGATGGCCAAGGTGCTCGCTGGACCGTTCCCGATGATTTTCAGCAGCCTGCAAACACCCAGGAGGAGCAGCAGCAGACCTGGCAGAGCAACCAACAGGATTTCTTCAATGGGAGTGACTTCAGACCTCTCAGCTCCATCAAATCCCAGTGACGTAATGAAACTCTCATCATAGCTCTTGGCTAATAGGGAATTAAAGGGAACAACACCTCCCCTAAGACCCACAGACAAGAGCTCCTGCTCTATTCTCTCTCTCCTCTTTCTACCAGACAACAATCTTGGTCAAAAAAGGGCAACAGAATCAAAGTCACGTACATCATCTTCTCTAAGCCATATGACTTGGTGCACTGTGAGATTGATTAACGCATAGAATAATTCAAAACCAACACAGTCAGCTAGCATATAGCCCTCAAAATACAACTGCAAACAAGGAATATTATCAGGCAAGTGTATTTTTAGTGGATTCTTGCTGGGAACCTGCAGGTCTTTGCCCATTTTTTGACACTTTTACCAATCATCTGGAAGAGTCAAAGCGCAGAGGTTGGTTGGGAGATGAGTAAACAGCAAAGGGTGCAGATGGTTGACATCGAGCAAATTGCTAGCAACTGCTTTGAACCAATATATATATATATTTTTTAAGGTGTAAATGCAAAGTCCTATGTCTGACCCAAAAAAATACAGCTCTCCTAGGAAGGGGGGTCACCCTGTAAAGCAGGCTGGCTCCCACTGCTCTGGGAAGGGACAGAATAAAAGGGTGGTGAAGCAGCCACCACTTCACTAATTTGGTGCCCGCTGCCAAATCCCATTGGAGAAGCCACAATTCCCTCCTATTTCTGCCCATTATCCATCTCCAGCCTTTGAGGAGCCGGGCAGGGCTGGAGCAAGGGTTTGGAGGCAGCTTGCGCTGCCCTCCCGGGTTGCTATCATGTCAGTCCCGATTTTGGAGGTGGCAGATGGGAACCCAAGATGGTCTGACGAGGCGTTTGAAAGTCAGAATGTGAAAACCTGTCAGTCAGAGAGCTCCTGGCTTTGATGGCCCCCGCTTTGCTCCTGCTGGTGTGATTTTCCTGCTGGAAAAGGGTGTTTGCAGCAATCTCCCGTTTTGCAAGGGCATGCACCGCAGATGGCCCGGCACCCCTTGGGCTGTGATCTGGCTGGAGATGGTGGGCATGAACCAGGAGGATCCAGGTGGCCACAGTCAAGGTCTCCACTCCTGCCTCTGCTCTCAGCGCTGGCAGAGGCAGCTTTCATCCAGGGAAGCGAAGGCAGCCCTGACCTGCAGCAGCCAGTGAGACTTTCTGCTACCCTTCCCCGTAATATTAAAATTCAGTAGCAAAATTAAGTCACCGGTGTGATTTACTGCTACCAGCCAACACGCAGTATGGGGTGAGAGAAGAAATCCCTTTTCTGATTTCTGCTTGGGGGTGATACCATAAACTGGGCAGATCCTTCTTCTCATATATATATAAATATATATATATATATATACACACACCATTTTATTTGTGGTTGTCATTTACTTCCACTTTCTAAACCAAGGAAGAGGTCAAGAAGGTGGGTGAAGACCTCCCCAGAGCCAGGGGGGAGGGAAGCAGTGCCCCAGCCCAGGCAGTAATGAGGGTTACTCTTAACAACAGCCTGTCCCTATATATTTTTCTGGGTAACCCTTGCCGCCAGAGGTGCAAACTGGCACCCCCAGAGCAGCCCATCGAGTGGCACTCCAGATTGCAAATGACTTCCATTAAGGCAGAGCGTTAATACAACGCGTTACAAATGGAACCCTAATGACAGGACACCGGCAGCACCGCTTCGACTTGATATTAATTGGGTGACACTTCCTTTTAATGGTACATTAATTAATGCAGAATATCAACGGAAGTCCACGGCACCCGCATTAATACAAATGAATTCATTATCATCGGTGTTATTACAAGAAATGACAAATAAATCTGTAACAGTGGGGCCCTTCAAATAATAGCCACGAATCATTAGCCATTGCGTTCGTTTAAACTGCAAATATGTACATGCAATCTGGGGATGCTTATCTATTCACACCGTCCTCTCCAGACCAGCCTGGTTCCTCCCTGGCTCACGGGCCATCCTGAGCCACCTCGGAGGAGGGACCCAGTGGCCAGCCCAACCGGCCAAGGACTTGCGTTCACATCAACTCACCGCCAGGACTTCTTGCTGTCCCCTCTTATCCCACACATGCTCAATGACCACCCGGAGCCTTCAAAAGACCCTCTCATCTAGCACGTAAAGAGGACCACCTTTCTTCCCCCCCATCTCTGGCACTACCAGATAGAAACCTGCCCGCTTTACCAGCTTATTTATTTATTTTTACCGCTTGTTTATCCCCACAGAAAAGCTAAAAGTGCCTTTCGCAGCACGGAGTGGCTCGCTTCTGACCATAGGTGGAGCAAGTAATTTGTCCTCAGAAAAATAAGGAAGAAAATACCTCTTTGAAGTCTGGGATTTGTAAGTCCCCAAAGATCCATCAAAAAGAAACTCCCCCGGCAGCCGGCGAACAGGTATCGCTCTCAACTCAAGCAAAAGCAAAATCCATACAGCTGGGCTGATTCAAAAAATAAAAAATAAAAAAAAATAAAAAAAAAAAAATTGTTTCCCTGTCTTCCCGTGGATGGCTTTATTACTGAAGGGAGGATCGATAATGGTTCAGCTCGGGTCTCCTCGCAGGGCTTTGCTCTTGCTGAAACACTCATGTTAAAACAGCAAACTCCGGCACGAAGCGTTCCTGGCAGACCGTGCTGTGACACGGTTCTCCTGCAGGGAGGGACGCCAGCAACCTGGACACCGCTCTTCCCCCCACCGAGAGCTAGCACCCCCCAAAATTTGCTGCCTCCCACCACCTCTGCACTGCTCAGAGGCAGAAAGAGCAGCTGCCAACCTGGGATAAAGGAACGTGCGGGGAATATATATATATTTTTTTTTTTTGGTTAAAATACAATCTATGAAGACTTACTGACTTGTCCTTGAACCTCTAGAGCACGAAAACCCAGCAAAGGAGCTAGACCGAGCTAATTAAGACATACAATAAAGACAGGAAATCTTGTGACCCAAAAGAGGAAGAAATGGGAAGGAAAGATTGAGTCTGCCAGTCCATGCAGCATTCCAGAGCCACAGCCAGGTAGAGACCTGACGGAGTGCGTGTGCCACATGCTCCAAACTCATCTCTGCCAGCATGCATGCTATGAAAAATGGGCTTATCAACACACAACACCCCAGCTTTACGTGCTTTGACCTGAGAACTCCCTGCTTAGCACAAGACACTGCATCCAAGCACAAAGCAGCTTTGTCTCACTGTTACCCGAAATTCCACCTGCCTCCATGGAGGATGATGGATCCTGAGGACAGAGCCTGCCCTCTCCTATAAGCAGAAGATGCTCATCTTACCCTGCACAGCCCAACTGGGTTTTTTCACACCTTCTTATCACAGGCAGGTTTGTCCCACATGGGAATCACAGAATGTGGGGTTGGAAGGGACCTCTGGAGATCATCGAGTCCACCCCCCCCTGCCAAAGCAGGGTCCACCCAGAGCAGGTTACACAGGAACGTGTCCAGGTGGGGTTTGAATGTCTCCAGAGGTGGAGACTCCACCACCTATCTGGGCAGCCTCTTCCAGGGCTCTGCCACCCTCAAAGGAAAGAAATTCCTCCTCATGTTTAGATGGAGCTTCCTACGTTCAAGTTTGTGCCCATTCCCTTTTGTCCTGTCCCTGGGCACCACTGGAAAAAGACTGGCCCCATCCTCCTGACACCCACCCTTGAAGTATTTATAGGCATTGATCAGAT
Source organism: Calidris pygmaea (assembly GCA_003697955.1). Lineage (NCBI taxonomy): Eukaryota > Metazoa > Chordata > Aves > Charadriiformes > Scolopacidae > Calidris > Calidris pygmaea. Next base: position 284,996 of record QJSC01021775.1, on the reverse strand, counting down.
CCCCCCTCAGTCTTCCCTTCTCCAGACTAAAAAGGCCCAAGTGCCTCAGCCTTTCCTCATAAGAGAGATGTTCTAGGAAGATGACCTCCCTCCACCTGCTGGCCACACTCTTCCTGATGCACCTCAGCGTGCTATTGGCCTTCTTAGCCTCAAGGGTAAATTTCTCACTCATGGTCATCCTGTTGTCCACCAGGACTCTTGGGTCTTTTTCCACAGAGCTAATCACGACCCTCTGAGCTCTACCTTTCAACCAGTTTACAATCCACCCCACTGTCCATTCATCTAACCCACATTTTCTAAGCTTACCTCTGAGGATGCTGTGGGAAAAGGTGTTGAAAGTCTTGCTGAAGTCAAGGTAGACAACATCCACCAGCCTCCCTTCATCTATCCACCCAGTGATGTCATTGTAGAAGGCAATGAGATTAGTCAGACATGATTTCCCCTTGGTGAATCATTTAACAGTGGGCTCGAATTTCTCCAGTTTTCCTTTTGCCTCCAGTTTACTTGAAGAAACCCTTCCCGTTGACCTTGACATCCCTTGCCAGGTTTAATTCCAAGGAGGCTTTGGCTTTCCTCATTTCATCCCTGCATACTCTGACAGCGTTCTTGTAATCTTCACAAGTGGTCAGTCCCTTCTTCCACTCAGTGTAAAGTGAGTTTTAGGTCAGTTCCTTCTTCTACTTGAGCTTTCTCAGAAGCTTCCTGCTCAATCATGCAGGTCTCCTGCTTCCTTTGCCTGATTTCTTGGTCCTAGGCATGCACTGATCCTGAGCTTGGAGAAAGTGGTATTTGAATATTAACCAGCTCTCTTGAGCCCCTCTAGCCTCCAGAGCCCTAACCCATGGGATTTCTCCAAGCAGTTTCTGGAAGAGGTCAAGGTTAGCCCTCCTGGAATCCAAGGCTGCAATTCTATTTGTTCTACTCTACCCATGGTCCTCAACTCTTTTCACGAACACAAAGATCAGAGGCAAAGACCTCAGACAGCAGGGTTGGCAAGAAAAATTGTGCAAGAGCCCTAAGACACATGATGAATCAGGTCCTGGTCCCAAAAGAAGGTGCCCGAGCATGGAGCATCAGGAGCCAACCTGCCTCAAAAGGAGAGGAAAAGGGGCAAGTGGGAAGACAATAAGGTTTGTAAAGGGAAGAAGGATCTCGTGTCAGACCAGATGCTGATGTTCAGCTCTGGGACAATAAAAGAGCAGCCTTCAAAGCCAAACACAGACTGAGAACTAACGCTCTGAGTTTACCAAGCCTGTGCTAACCATGCAGACCCACACGGCAGCTCTTTGTGAAGTGGAAAAGCAATATCAGCATGAAAAGGGCCAATAAAGTCATCAGCCTCTTGAGGACAGAGAGAGAGAGAGAGGCACGTAATCCTTGCCTCTGGCTACAGGTGCGGGAAGTTATAAAGCATCACACACCTGGTAACTTTACCGAGGCTGTCATTTTTTGGCATTAGATTAAAAGTTTTAGTTCCTACCCTGAGGAAAGGACGGGCAGACCTGCTCCCAGCACCGCCCTCAGCGAGGCTGAGGGTTTCCGTGCAGGCAATGGGAAAAGGCAACTCCAAAAAGCGTTTTTTTCCAAGGTATTGTTGTCTTGGTTTGCAGTTCCCCAGCTAATTCCCTTGCAGAGGCAAAGCTCGGCTGCAGGAGCATCCCGTGTTAAGGGCTGCTCAGCTGAGTGCCCGGAGCAAAAGGATGTAAACCATCGGATGCAGCTGCGTAGCCACATCACCGGCACATTTCTTCTCCTCTCCTGGTCAGCAACACGCCCCCCAAGCTGTGATTAAAACATGGAAGGCTTGTTCGCAGCAATAAAGCCCTTTGAATCATTCAAGCTCTGGGCTGGTTTGTTTCAGCTTCATTTTTCTTTAATCCAGGCTGGGATCCCGGTGCATGGGCTGGGCTGAGCGTGTTGATGTCGCGCCATTTCCCCATCCAGCAGGATTCCTAATGAAAAGGATTTTCCCAGCGGCCTCAGCTCACCGGCTGCATTGGCGGGCGCGTTTGGGTGAATTAAAGGAGCAATGTTTTGGAATTTCTCTCATTCACTCTAGGCCAAAACCCTTCAGCTCAGGGTAGCATCTGCGTGGTAGGGAACAGGCACATATCCAGCTTAATCCCCCCCGAACCTTGCTGGAGGAACGGGGTTAAGTCTATTCTTTTCACATGGGTCACTTCGTTTCTCCTTTCCCCTCGGCTTTGCCCTCATTCACAGCTGAGAAAATGGATTATTGGCCCAACTTTGTTTCTTAAGCATCACTCACTTATAGTTACAAACTTAAACAAAACTCACAGCAATTACAAATAAATCAGAGCTTCCCCCTCTCTTCTTTCGCTGTTTCTCACCTTCGCTCACCTCCTTGTCATCACCCTCAGAAGCTTATTGCTGATGTCTGGCAGGGACCTACTGTCTGTCAGTCTTACGGGAGCTCAAGTTTCTAAGCCCACCTAAGTTTCTCTCCCTATCCCCTTCGCCATAGACAAACCCCAGGAAAGCAAAGGTAAAAAGCTCCAAATCTAAGGCGTGTGCTCTGCAACCCAGACGTGCCCAAGCTCTCCTTCAGCTGACCTGAAACTCTGAATGAGGCACATCATTGTGAGCAACGGTCAACCTCAACTTCCTGGCATGACCTTGAAGACCTTCAAGTGACTCATTTTGGCAAAAAGCAGTCCCCGGGGGAGAAAGGGCAGGGTGCCTTGCTCAGCAAGATGCTGTTACACCAGCAATGCCATCAGCCAGCACCGACCCAACTCATCACACCTCTGCTTATATAGTCTGAAGATGGGGACAAGCTAACCAATCCCCACAATGACATTACCACCTCTTGTTTACAAGGCTAAGACGTTACAAACCCTGCCACCAAAGCACAGCACACTGATTCACACTCTGACACGTGGTCCCCCCGTTTTAAACAAAGGCTGCAGGAGCTGCTTTTGAAGAGGTGGCCCCAAAATGGGCAGGCACCAGCGCCAAGTCAATACCCTGGAGGAAGTGCACACCACAGCTTTAAATACCTGCTCCTGGCACCATGAACAGCTGTGTGCTACTGTAGCAATGATATTGACTATTTTCGCCTCAAAATCCCCAAGGAACAACCCAACCAGGAGCTGGGGAGACCTTTCAAGCCTCAGCAAAGTCTGAGGCTGCGACGAGGTAGTGGAGGCAGAGTGAGGTGCAGAGGGTACAGCAGGAACATCAGCACAGGACACTGTCAGGGCTGGTCACCCCATTGGTTAAGTCACAGCAAAACCACCCTAATTCTAATGACAGTTTTCAAAACCTCGGCTTATCAAGTGGATCCATGAAAGCAATCAGGTTGGACACAACTTAGATGCATCCTCACATTAACGAAAACTCAACATTTTCCTTTTCTCTCTTATTTCTGAAACCTCTCATCCCCAAGAGCAATGCAAAACACCCAGAAACACCGGGACAGGTTTTCAGAGGCTACCCAGACACTTTCCTCCCAGCCTCTCCCGTGTCACTACCCATACCCTACATACCAGGACACAGCGATCTGCCCCCACCGCCACGTGGAAGAGCGAGCACACTTGTCCCTAATGCTGAGGACAAGGGGTGGGATAAGCCAAACCCACCAATTTTTCTTTCGTACTATTCACTTCCAGATTGTAGCTGTCCCACCCAGAGCACTCAGCCTGAGATACATCCATACCTCTCTTCCATAAATGACCTTGCTGGGTAGATCTACCTGTGGCAGAGGAAGGGCTGAGCCACGGCTCATTATCTTTTCCATGTTACTCTTCCTGGGAGCACAAGGTAGTCACCATGTGAGGCTCCCTTCCTTTTTCCCCTTCTCCTCTTCAAAAGGACCACTGGCCCAGGACTTTCCAAAGGGATGCTCATTATGCACTCCCAGACCTGCCTCCTCCCCTCAGCCCTGCTCATCACACTCTTTGCCCTAACCAGAGTTCAAACCCTTGTCAGGGGCACTCTCTGCTTGCAGAAAAGCTTTGTGTATAAACTTTAATACAAGCAAGTAATTATAATGCCATAGCTCAGTAATGCTACATTAAACATCATCCTAAATTGTCAACATGCTCCGTGAGAGCTCCAGAGGATATCCTTGAAGGCTCCTATGCTAACAGCCAGGGGAACAGCATGGGCCTTACATCCAGCCTTGAGAGCCCTCTCCTAAAGCCTCCTGTCTCCCTCAGAAGCTCCTTCATCTCCAGCAGTCCTGCCCTCTGCAGTCCCGGCCTGCATTTGGCATTGTTAGGCTTTCAAACCTCCCCCCAGCCGGCAGAAAGCCTCTTTAAAGTGCTCTTTTAAGGGCTCAAAAAGTCACCAAGACTTTTTAAAAATTTTAAACATTTCAAAAAATATCTGGTGTTTTATTACAAAAGCACTCAATATTGGGTTGGGCTTTTGTTTTTAAAGGGGCCCCTATCACTGAATGCCCCTGGGAATGTCACAAGAACCAGGGCAATCGGGTCCTACAGCCTCTTCATAGCATCTTCTGCGGGGACAATACACTAGTGAAAGGCTTAGAAAGCACCGGCATGGAAAGTGCTTTCCAGCAAGGGATCTCTGTGTTAAAGAATGGGAAAAAGGTGAAAAAGGAGAAAGAGAAAGAACAGAAAGGAGAAAGAAAAAGAGCCGCATTTTGGTCCTTTTCTAGAAACACGGGGACAACCCCCCCCCTTCCCCTCTCTCAGTTTGTGACGTCTTTTTTCGACCAGCAGAGGAGATCCCAGCTCTGCCAGCATCCGTGCCAGGGCCGAGGAATTAGCACGGCTTAAACCTTTGCGGGGGTGGGAAAACAACAACAAAACAACACACACACGAACCACAACCCAAAACCTAATTCCCCACAACCCTGCGAAGCCTTATTTGCTGAAACTACTCCCGCTTTGAGACACGGGGCTGCGGTCAACAGCCGCTTCCCCGGTGCCGACGTGGCTCCATCAGAATCAGACTAAGCCTTATCCTATCAACCGCGGCTGCGGACGGCGACAGGGAGAGGGTCAGGCTCATTTGCCAAGGCAGGGAAAAACCAACCCTGCCACCCCACGGCCCCTCGAGCCCTCCTGCTATGGCTCTCGCTCCCCTTTCTGCGCTGATTGCAAAAGCTCACCCTTCTGCTGATTACAGCTGATGGTCCTGCCTGGTTTTTTGCCCCTCCAGACCAGACCCTCTATTATCAAGAGTCTTGTTTTTTTTAAAAGGTTTGGGGTTTTTTGACTGTTTTTTCAGTTCAGCTAGTGAGTTTATCTTTTTTTTTTTTTTTTTTTTTTTTTTTTTTTTTTTTTTTTTTTTTTTTTTCTTGGGCTCTTTCCTACTCTGTCTGTGTGTGCTGATGGATTTTGGTGCTTGCCAGAATTCAGCAAAACCAGGCTGGCTGGGTAGTATTAATTTCTAACCCCCATGTAAAAATAGCCGCAATAAAGCAGAGTGAAGAGTATAAGCTTCACCTAATGTAGCTTTGATTAAAAAGTGCTGCCCTCTCCGTCACTCCTGGGTGGGAAACTCCAGAGAAACGTCCTTCCCGAGGTCTGGAAAGCCTGGGAGGTCTGGGGGGAGAAGAACTGATATGACACTGACCCATCCCAGGGCTGCTGCTGAGCCCAAAAGGGAAGGTGGAGGGAGCAAATTCAGAGGAAAAAGCAACAACAGAAAAAAAAAAAAGACACCTTCCTCCCACCTCTGGGTAGCAGAAGTAGTCAGAAGGCAGAGCAACCAACAGCTTTAGCCCGGCCACAGGACCAAAGCGCCAAGGTCCGTGGCAGAGAAGCATCATCCTTTCCCTCGGAAAAACCTTCCCTCAGATGCAAAAAAAAAAAAAAATAAAAATCTCCACTTATTTAATTATTCTCCTCTTCACTCCTGGTGCCGGCAGACTGTGGCAGGAGCTGTTTTGTTACAGCGTGCAGGAGGAGGCAGAAAAGGTTTTAATTTCACGCCTTGCACCAGGCGCTGCAATTTTGGACACTGTTTGTTATCTGACTTCTGGCCCTATCTCTGGTCCCGGCGCTCCTCAGGCAGCCGCGGCCAGTTGACTTTTTAATTTATTCTCTACTACGATGGGGATTCTGCTCAAGTGAGAGCCCTCACCGGCCAGGCATGCCGTTTTAATAACAAAAATGCCTGCCAGTTTGGAGGTGCGACTTTGTGCCAGGTTAAGAACAGCACCTGCAGCTTCTGGGGGGCTGCAGCTTCTGTGCGGCGGCAGCAGCCGGGGCTGAGGGAAACCCCACTGCTGTGCATCACTGTCTCCTTCAACTTTCATCCACCTGGAAAGGAAAAAATATCACCCAGGACCAATTCCCAAATCTCCTCCCTCCCCTGACGGCTGAACCGTAACCCCTGAATTAAAGGATCACCTCCTGGAAACGGAGAGGAAGCTGATGGACCGATACCTTCATCACCATCATATTTTTTGCCTACCACTGTGCCCATGTCTGTAGGGAAATCTGCTGTGGTACAAAAGGCCTCTGAAATGTGCGGTTGCAGGCGTTTGCTCTCCCTGGTGACTCTCGGTACCTAGAAACGTCAGCACAAATCCCTGTTTTCATTTTTTTAAAGGCATTTTCAGCCCTTTCCCTTATGATTCCGACTGGAAATGCAACCAGATCGTGGAGGCTGGAAGGTGCCTGTCCTTTTTGCCTGTGATGCTGCTGGTCCATCAGCTCCCGGCCTCCAGTGCACCCCTGCACAGCCCCATCCCTGCTCGCTGGCACGTTCCTGCAGAACCATGGTCCCACACCTCCCATCCTTGACAAACCCCGTCCCCAGGTGCAGCTGCTGGCAGCACCTCACCCAGGTGCTTGCAGGATCTCTCAGGTTGCCCGAAGCGGAGCCACCGTCTCAGGTGACAAGCCGGGATGACCTCCACACACCTGAGACACCGGCTTAATAGCACAAGAGACAGCAAGAGCAAGTGACATAAAACCCATGCTGACTGATCCTAACTGCTTCTGTCGGAGGAGAAACATCTCCTAAGCTTTCCACCTTGCTTTCTCCATTAACCGTCCAGCCTTGCTGCAACCAGGTGCAGACCCAAGCTCTTCAGAACAACAACATGGGGAAGTTTGGACCCCAAAACTCCCAGGTAGACACAGCTGTTGATTTTGGTCTGTATGACGATGCACCTTGGGTTTTTGTCTACCCAAAGCACAGCTTGCTTGTCACCTGTGCCTGGTCTAACTTGGGCTAGTACCTCTCTGCAGGTGGCCAAATGTCCTGGTTTGGAACCACGATGCCACAGCTCACACAGACGGGTGGTCACTCCCCAGCGGAGGATGGAGGATGGCTTGGGAAACGCCTGCCCCCAGCTCTTCAGAGAGCAGCAAGACAAATAATGTCCTGTATTTCCAGCTTGAGCAAAAGGTCACATTTGCAGGGTGGGTGGCCACCGCTGCCTCCTGGCATTGGATGACAAAAAAGTCCCTCCAAAAAACCACAAAAATGTAAACACGACAGACTGAGCACCTTTGGGGAAGCTCTTCCCAAAGTTTTTGTTGTGTAAAACCTCTTCCCAAACCCTGACCCTTCTCTTTTTTTTTTTTTTTTTTTTTTTTTCCCCCAGGGTGGTTTGTCAATACAGAGTTTAGATCGCTGGCAACGGCCTCGGGATGAAAGAAATCAAGAGTGGGTAATTGCTGCGTTGAAAATGACAGCGCAGCGATTTACACAGACAAAAACGGACCGCGGAATACCAAGAGGCAGCCAACGGCGGCGAATCAATACCTCCCAAGAGGTGGGATTATTAGGGAGAGAAAGGGGCTTGAAAGATCCATAAAGTGCCTGATGACTGACTATTTCCAAACGACCGTTCGCTGAATGAGAATTGCCTTCACAGCGATGCCGGCCCCTTTCCCGGGGGGGGGTGTGTTTAGGCTGGGGATGCTGCCACATCCCTCTGAGGAGCCCCAAAGCCAGGCAGTGAAACTCAGCTGCCCTGTCATCCCCGTCCCTGCAAAGGTTCGAGACCCCCCCCGCTGCAAAAAGGAGTTCTTCTTTCTAAGGTGGATCCTGGACGGTGCCGGGTAACATCCCAACAGGGATTTGAGGTAAAGCAGGCTCTTGCATTTTGGCCCGTGCACTGGCATTTCTATCAGAAATGTATCAAAAAGAGGCAGCAGGGAAAAAAGAAAAAAAAAAAAAAACAAACAAACAGAAACAAACCCACAGATTTAGAATTCTTCTTTTGTTTTTGCCAGCGTACACAAAGCATCCCTGCAGCCATGAACAAATCAGATTTGTCAATTCCCCTTATTTCCTATAAAAGACAAGTCATGTTACATCAGCATCTTTTAAATGGCAATTTCCATGCTTTGCTCAACTCCTCCACGCTGTAGACACACGCAAAGTTCAGCCTTCGGAGCCTTCCACATCCCCAGAGAACGACAAGTATATCTCTTTTACACCTCGCCGTAAAGCCACGAGAAGCCACTAGGATCTCCTCCAGCACTCTCAAGTGATGATCCCTTCTGTTTTCAGCCCCAGCAGAGCCTGTTACCTTCACAAGCTACCCTGTTCTCCAGGGACAGCTGAGCATCTGAGCAGCTAAGACAACAACATGGGGCAACAGTCTCACTTTGCTTTTCCCTGACACGGCAGGTGTACACTTGCAGAAGCATCCTTAGGCTCAGGCTCTTGGAAAACACAAATTAACGCTACAGGAAAGATGGGGAGGGACTCTTGAGCAGGGAGGAGAGCGGAAGAACAAGGGGTAATGGTTTTAAATTGAAAGAGGGGAGATTTAGATTAGATACTAGAAAGAAACTCTTTGCTGTGAGGGTGGTGAGGCACTGGAACAGGTTGCCCAGAGAAGCTGTGGCTGCCCCATCCCTGGAGGGGTTCAAGGCCAGGCTGGATGGGGCTTGGAGCAACCTGGTCTGGTGGGAGGTGTCCCTGCCCAGGGCAGGTGGAGGAATGAGATGATCTTTAAGGTTCCTCCATCCCAAACCATTCTGTGATTCTATGACTTATTGCTAAGTATGCTCAAAATATAAAATTTCAGCCCAGATGAAAGAAGCCAGGAGACTGGGGAACCTCATTTTCTCTGGGGACCTTCTCTCCACCCAGTGGTTTTGCCTGAGAATCTCACAGCCAACTGCTCACATCTGGGCAGGAAAAGCGAGTAAAAATCAGAACAGCTATCTCCTCTCCGACCGCCATGCATCTCCAGCACATGCACATCTTGTTCTGGTTTTTTTTTCTTTTTTTCAAACCGTTTTTCAAAGATGAAAAAAAATAAAATACGATTTTCTTTTCAGAGGTGAGAGGAGGGAGATCACAGTGCAAGCAAGAAGGGGGTGGAGAGGACCCTAAAAGAGCAATTTATGAAATGTCAGCAGGCAAGAGTTTGTCCAGGGACAGCTTGGATGGACTATTTCTTTTTCAAAGGAAGGTAAAAAGAGCTGTTAAAGCTGTGGTTTTGCATCATTTAGTTCATCAGCCCGGACAGGAACTATACGACACGAAAAGAGCCATGCACAAGACATGCTCTTTGAAACCTTCTCCCAGCAGAGTTCCTTCTGTTATTATTTATTTTCCACTAAATGTATACAGGAGGAACGAAAGATGAGCTGCTTGACTTTTTTTTTTTTTTTTTTTTTAATTGGAGAAGCTATTTGCTAGCACTTAGCTCAGGCCAGGGAAGGAGGGTCGAAAACTAAGGACTCATTAACCCTCTTGGAGAGGAGCAGAGAAGGAGCCGCACATGTGGCCTCTGGCTCCGAGGAGCTTTGCCAATGCTTGTCTCGGTGCCAGAAACAGCCCTTTGAGCTACTCTGGGAACAAGGAGAATGGTGAAGCCCAGAGATGAGGGACAGAAGACAGCAGGAGCTGAGAAAGGGGGGCAAGAGAAGAAAACCCCTTCATCCCCCCTCCTGGCATTCCTACGTCGGCTGAGCCAAACCTGGGGTTTCCAGGTCCCAGCACCCCCTTTTCCCTGTAGGCTTTTTAGACAAATGACCGTTCTCCACAGCAATAAAGCAAGATGACCCCCCCTGAAAAAAACAGAAGAGAGAAGAAGAGGGCAACTCAACCCTTTCATTTTTGAGTTTCACCGTTATTTTCACACAGGAACTACCCAGTGTCTGGGGAGGGTCAACAGACTAAAACAAAAGAGCAACCGGCACTAAAAATAAGAAAAGTTCAAGTGGGAGCCGGAAAAACAAGCTTTAAGGAGGGGTCATTTCGTACCGACGCAGACCTTCACAGCTTGTGGTGCGCTGCATCCTCCAACCGTGAGCAGGCATCGTGCTTTTCCAGGCACAGGAGCTAAACAGAACGAGCTGGTGCAGCGGCCGTGCTCGGAGAAAGCACGTGTTTTGAAAGATCTACCTGCCCCCTCAGCACTTCCAGTTGACAGACCTGACTCTGTACAGAGAAGCAGCTCACACTGTTGCATTTAAAATTAAAGAAAATAGACTTATGTTGAGTCCACATACCTTCACTGTGATTTTGGAAAGCACAAAAATGAACAAAAGGCGCCCCCGAATCAGAAAAGTGATGAATGAGACACAGAAGGAAGCCCACCAACCCCAATGAACCACCAGATATCAGCTGTTCCCGAGATCCTATCCCTCCCCTAAAGCCTGGATGAGAGGCAGCAAACGAACGAACGCTCAGCAGCAACAGATGTGAGCTATTTTGGGCCAAAAAGAACGAACGCCAGAGCTGGAATGGCCTAACAGTGTCAGCCAACCAACCGCAGTGACGTTGGTTCTGGAAACGCTGTGCTGGAGGTAGAACTTCACCGCCCTGCGTGGCATCAGCCCCCAGCACAAGCAGTGGGAGCAGAACCCCACCAACAGCACGTCATCCCTCTGGGCACCTCTGCTTTGTCCTCCCAGAACCCCAAAATTAGGGTGATACGGACCAGCCACCTCACCATGGTCCCAGCTGGACCAGCTTCACAGCAGGGAGAGCAATGTAAAGGCACAGAATCAGAGAATCACTTAGGTTGGGAAAAAGATCTTGAAGATCATCAAGCCCAACAGTAAACCTAACACTGCCAAGCCCACCACTAAACTGTGTGTCCTTGAGTGCCACAGCCAGGTAGCCAAAGGATAACAGAAGGGAGATATTGCAAAAATAAATGCTATTAATGATAAAAAGCTATTGAAACGTGCCCACGGAAGTCAAAAGAAAATTCACCTAGACGAGGATAACCCAGAAACAAACAGTCAGGTTGCAGCCCAAAGTGCACACTCAGTTATAAATAAAAAGGAGAGAGAGGATTTTTGCTATCTTGATGTAGTTCTTGCTCTCTGCACGTTCCGCGGATGCTCGGTTCAGGCCTTAACCGGGAAATTAAAAGGAAAGCAACTTGTCAAAGTCACGATAAGGAGGAGGATTTAGGGGGAAGGACTGATGCCCGTTAATCACCGGTTGTAGCCAACATCCAAGAGGGGAAAGAAGAAGATGCCAGCTTGGCCCTGGAGCAGTATTTAACCTCACCACAGACCTGTTCCCGTGCGCTGCTGGTGCCCACCTGCTCCGGCAGCGCAATCCCATTAAAATGCAACAAGCAAAATAATGTTTCAAGAACCCATCTACTTCAAAACAGCTGCAGCCGGCAAACATTAGGTGGCCTAAGATTCAAACGCTCTTCTTCTCCCCATCAGTCAGGCTCGGTGAAGGATTTGCTGTGTGGGTTTTGTTTTGTTTATTACTTCTAATGACTTTCTCATTATCATTTTGCTGTGAAACATAAACGATGGTTATGGGAGAAATCATATTATTTGGATGACTTTATTAAATTAGAGAGCAAATCTGTGTATATTTCTGGCTCAGGATAAATGTTTGAACTTTGAGAGGCCAAAATTCATTTTCAGACGAAGCCATTTTCAGAAGCTCTGGAATCAGTGGTTAAATTTGCTCTCAGCTGCAAGGGAGATGTATGGAGGTATTTCTCAATTTAACCCCTCCTAGCGATTTAACCAAATCACCAAACCAAAACCACCCTGCTTCTAGTTCCATTTAGGAGAAGCTCGAGACTTGAGGGACGTAATGGAGAAAGGCAGGCAAAATAGCACGGAAAAAAATAAAATAATAGTCCTGTCTCCGCGCCCCCATTCCCTTAGCCTTCACACAGGGACTTCATTCGGCTCATGCATTTTCTGGGAGTGCAATCGCTGTCTTCACACCTTCACAACCTGAGCTGAAAGAGTTGCTTATTTCTACAGATACTGCTAGGGCTGATAACACCAGCACAGCTCCACCAGAAATAGTAACAGCAGCCAGCAGACACGCAAAGAGCTAACCCCACCACTACGGGTTACCTGCAAGGGTTTAGAGATGCACCACTTAAAATACACAAGGAGATGTCTGGCGCCTTATCAGCACTAGGGTTCCTGTAGGACCACCAGCAGGATTCAGCTGGTGGTGAGGGTGGAGGAAAACCAAGCGTGAAACACACAGGGTGAAAAGGCTGGTGCTAGATGGGCAGAAGAGTTTGAAGTTTTCTTTTCCATCCATCCACCCCAATCCTAGGAGGGCCTTAGGTCCCAGTCCAATTGTTGGTCTGGGAGGGGATCATAATGATCCCTGTTTTTCTGTCGGATTCTCACAGAGGGGAGCAGAAACCAAATATGTTTTCCAGGCATCAAATCAAAGGGTCCCCCCCGCAAGCCGTTTAAGATCAATACCTGACACTGGAATAAACCTGTTAAACTCCCCCAAGCACACCCCAAGGGAAAAAGCAATAGAAAAATTGACTCTGATGAAAGATCTGTTAAATGGAAGCACTTCTGACATGCCAACCCAAAATATACAGCCCCAAACAAGCAAGCTTCCCGAGAGAAATCTCTGCTGGAAGAACACAGCAAGGCAGAGGGGGGAAATGTTTGGGATCCTCCATTCACCATCGGAGCAGGTAAAGTGATATGATCTACAAAGAGCAGGTTTTTGAGCAATTAAACATGTTTGTGGGCACCAGGGCACCAAAGACATAGTCTCAAGCAGTCTGAGCATCTGGTGGGAGCACAGGTGACGAGGATGAGAAGGGACACAGGACAGGAGTATGCCAAGCTAGAAGCAAGCAAGATCTATTCTGTTAAGGATTCAGATATCAGGAGCAAAGAGGCTCGGGGAAAAAAAAGGGGAAAGGGACATTTTTTTCAAGCAGGAGCAGCTCCACAGCATTGGCCATGAGCAGCTGTGAGCACAGCTGGAGGGTGGAAAGCAGGAGTCAGTCCTACCTGTCCACTTGCCCAGGGCAAAAATACATCTTGCCATCTTTCCCCTACCTCCCTGAGCTGGAGACAGGTAGAAATGTTGCCTTGGAAACCCTGGCCAGCCCTGGACGTGCCTCACCCCCTTGGCTCCGATTTCACGTGGTTGGTGGGCAGCAGGAGCTGCTCTACTGACTCCACAGCCAAGGGATGCCCACGCCTTGCACAAGGCCAGAAGGAGAGGAAGAAACAAGACGTCAATAGAAACTGGGGCAGGGAAAACCCATAACAGCTCTCAATCCTTCTCCCCAATCCTTTGTCTAAGGATTTGCAGGAACACAACCGGTCCTGTTTTACAGCGGTGCACCTTCCTTAGGAGAGACTTTGGTTTATCCTAGAACACACTAAAGGAAACACAAGACCACCACCTTCTCCCCAGGTCATCCCAGGTGCCCTGGGCAGCAGCTCTGCCAGTCTTCCCGGAGATTTACACCCAACAGCCGTGGAGGAAGGAGGCTGACACGTCGCTGGCTGAGCTTTTCCTGCCAGCTCTGGTTTAAGTTCATCTTAAAGCAGGATCCATTTAACTGTGAGTGTCAGATGTGCTAAGGGGATGCAAATTGCTGCTATTTCATCCGGTTTGATTCCATCTTATCTGACGGCAGTCAGTTTTCAGCAGGACTCCGGGTCAGTCCCGGGGGTTTGGAGGGAGCTGTCATCTTCTCTCGTGTTCCTTTTTTTCTGGGTTATTTTAAATCTTGGTGCTCAGCTGCGACAGACCTCATGCAGGTGGTGAAATCTATGGCCACACGCGTCGCCAAGGATATCAAACCTGTGGCTATTGTTTCAACTAACACCAGCCCGTTGTCCTACGTGGATCAGGAGAAGATGGAGGCTTCTCTCCCAGCCCAGAAACCACTCTCTTGCCAGGACAGCTGGGCAGGGTCCAGCTTCCCCTCCTCTTGACCCCCCTCTCATGTAGCAAATACATCATGCAAATAAATGCAGAAACAGCTGGACCTGCAATGAACTAAAGACACGCAACACCCACAGAACAACGTTCTTAATTAAAGTCTCCTTGTCTCCCTTCTGGGAGCTGCAGGCCACCACCGCGTGTTACCACTACCATTTCCCTTCCAAGGACTCCCACTGGATTGCTAAAAAACTCCAAACACTCAAAAGCATGTTTTTTCTCCTCTGCAAGTGAGGTCCTTTGGTACTCACAGGCAGGTGCTTTTTTTTAATGAAGGCCATGCAGGCTCCTTTCCTTCCTCTATTTCCTTCCTCCTCCTCATCCCCTGACAAGGTGCCTGCTGGCACAACTGGGCAGCTCTCTGGGCTTCTGACGCCCGCTGGCCTCACCAAAACCATGACCCCACCTGGGACCCAAGGAGCAGTGACAGACCATGGCACAGCAGCAAGGTACACAGGGGGCTGGAAGCTTGTGGCAAGAAACCTCTCCTGCCAAAGATCCCTTACTAATTAGCAACGAGATGCACTCTGCTGGAGCAGAGCAATGCTGTTAGTTTGTCCCTACTTCAAGGGGAGGAACTACTCCAGGGTAGCTGAACACCTAGAGAGGAACATCTCCTTCCGTAGAGCACCTCTGCTTATTATTCATGGACATCACTACAACCAATTGGCCCAATGAAGGTTGGGAAGGCTACAAACCACACCATTTTTCCCCATCCATGGTAACGAAAGACTGCTCTAAACAGGAGGAAGATAAAGGTGTGAACGCTCCCCACAGCTGCGGTGCAGAAGAACCTAAAGCAGAGGAGACCTCTCTGCATTGAGGCTGAAACCCACCAGCCCACCTCTTTTCCTCCCGATTTATTTAACCTGCATTTGCAGAGAGGAGTGTTCACATTTCTCAGCTCGTATGGAAACACCGGTTTGGGGACAATTTCTTGTCTTACCCACAAATGCTTTAGGACAAGCCTTGAGCTGGAGGGGGGTGGGTGCATGAAAGGAACGCAAAAAAAAGTATCCCATCAACTCCGACTACCCCTTCATATTCCGTATTGTACTTCTAAACTCACAGCCAGGCAGATGTTTCAGCTGCTCAAAAGGATGCCACAGACGTGGCAAAGAGCATACTAGCTGGGGTACGAGGCCTGAAAGCAGCTTCCCAACGCCTGTCTGGAGGAGCCTGCGCTCAACAGAAGGTTGAGTGGCAGCGGATGGCGATGAGCAATGCCACGTTTCACACACCCCCTGCACAGCACACCTTGGAATGGGGTCGCAACACGAAACAACGTTGATGAAGAACTGATGTGACACTCTCCTAGCAAACTCTCGTGTCCAGGAACGATGTCCCGCTTCTTAGAACAAAAGGCCAGAAATCCTATAAACACATTTACCCTTTGAAAAACATCTCTTGGCACCAAATCAATGAAAATAACCTGCACCCTTTTCCCACAAGAAGCTGGTAAGGAACTTGCAGCAAGCACCATGTCCCATTCCCCCTCTCTCCCAGTGCTCATCATGCCCTTCATTCCTGGTCATACTGTTTTCCAGAAGCAAGAGCACCCCAGAGAACCCAAACACCCCACTAAACTATTAGGAAGACAGAGGAAAAGGAGAAGAGCAGCTTTTGCCAACCATATTTTTTCAAACTCATAGAAAGGGAGAAAGAGAAGAGCCAAGCCTCCTTGGGAGGCAAAGCCTTGAAGTTAAATGTATCATGAAAAAGAAAACTTCTGTCTCTGCTTAAAAAGGTTTTTGACAGGTCTTCATTTGTAACCCACAAACAAATGCAGTTTCTCATGCTCCATGGACTCTAATATCACTTCATAGCAGACCTGAACCCAACTCTCCATTGAAAAGCCAGAGAAGCATCCGCATTAAAATAGCTCTCTCCACTGCTTTTGGGTACACCAGAAATCTTTCATTTCAGGAGCTGCACCTAAGTGCCTGGGAGCACAACCTGAATAGATAGAAACTGCTGCTCAAAATAATTTCAATGGTTTTGGGTGGGCCAGTTGCCGTTAAGTCAAGCCTAACAAACAAGGCATCATTATACAAGACAGAAAGAAATAGTGCTTTGCCCTATTTAAGCTCCAGTTGAGTTTCAGAAACCCCTTCTGTGACTCTGTTGATGAATAAGACTGGCCATAACCCAACAGTTCAGAGCTGCATGGCCACCTAGAGTCCCCCGGTGCCAAGGACAAGGGGTACAGACAGCAAAGAGAAGAGTCATCCACCGCACACCAAGGTTAGGGACAGAAGAGAGAAGCAAGGACCCACTCCAGACCTAGGACATCAAACGACACGTGACAGAGCAGGTAGGACAACTTCCTCCATACCTTGTTCTGCAAGAAGGTTGCTGTGCAGGGAGGCAAGCCAAGCAGCCCAAGTGAGAAACCTTTGCAGGCAGCTTCTCAACACGTGTGGCCATGGCAGACTGCCTCAAAAGCAATTATCTGGTACAAACAGGTATGATGTGGTGTCCAGAGTGGACCACCACAGCCGGATGCTGAGGTGCAGGCTCTCATCGAAAACAGTAAGTGGGAGATGGCCAACGGTCACAGAAATGTACAAACCAGGCCTTGTCTCCAGGAGAACAGTGAGCTAAAAGGAAACGAAGAGAAGGCTGTCTTCTAATTGATGGAGAAGCTGAAGGACCAATATCACCACGACAGCCCAGAAGATACAGACAATACCTCTGCTGGCCACAGCATCTGCTCTTAATTTGCAACCTCAAAACCAGGTAGAAATGCACCGACTGAGAAGCAGTCTCTGGCTACTTATTCCACAACTCACCTCATTTGTCCTTGCTCATACGTTTAAAAATTTAGCCAGCATAACCTATGTGCCCAAACAGACCCTTTAAAGATATTTACAAACCCAGTTGAGCCTGGAAATCCATATTTCATCCGCACAACACAAGCGGAGCATTTTTGCCTCTTAATTTTGTGTTAATTTTGGTTCCTCGCCTTCTTTCCGCAGAGTTCCCAAGATTTCATGTCAGCTACTAACTCATCCCTCCCCCCAAAAGCAGGGCGAGCGGCTGCAAAGCCCAGGTTTGTCACCAGCCGGAGGAATCCTCTAGAAAGAAAACCTGCAGGAGAGAGATAAGAAGCGTCTCCTCCACTCATCGGAATTCAGGGAAAAGACCAAAACAAATATTAATGAGAGGCACTTAACGGCGCCTGTTCAGCAATCAATAACGCACGACAAGGTGCACAATCGGGCTGTGCTCTTCACGCCATCGCCGTGCTGGAGGTCCAAAACGGAGGACTCTTCTGCTAATCTCCTCCTTGAGGCCACATCAGCAGCTCTCCCAGTCCCCATCCCCTTCCACACGCTCCCTCCATTAGAGAGGCAGGGGACCACGCGGTGACTAACATCTCGCGGTTGTGTTTAATAATTACGTTCATCCCAACTAGTCATATTCCTCTTTTTTTTTTTTTATTATTAATCTAGTCCTTCTAATTATTCAAAAATACCACTCCTTTGGTCATGCCGCTGAATGCTCTTCTTCACGTGGGGGTGGCACAATGGGTGTCACGGGGAGGGGACAGGGGTCTGCTTGGTGGGGCTCCGCTCTGACGTCCTGCACGGTGAAGGGGTGAAGGTGAAGGGGTGCCATGGGAGGACGTGACCACAGATGGACCCAGGGAGATGCCACCTGAGCTGCAGGGACTCATCTGGAGAGCGTACCGACACCTGCAGGGACAGAGGCTGCAGCTCAGGAACCTAATTTACCTTTCCGACCTCGTTTCACACAAAACCTTAATCCGTCACCGCTCCGGCTTCTCCTCTGCGTCACCCCTATAGTGAGCATCTCCTACCCCCACCCACAAGCACTGGGCATAGGAGGGGACCCAGATGAGGGGACGCTCCCCCCCACCTCTCAGCTTTTCCAGCAGAATTCCCAGGCTGGCATTTGAGGGTGCTTCAGCGAGTCCCTCCACACAGGCTGCGGGAAGAGAATGGCTTTCAGCTCAATTACCCTTCACATTCTGATTCCATAACGCTCCGATGAGGCTTTTTAACCAAAATCGCATCGTTCCCCCCCAAAAGCATGCCTGCCACGGTCCTGCCTCAAGCGCGAACGTGCAGAAGGAACGTGACTTGCTGCTGGCATGATGCTCGGCTCTTCTGCCCCTGCTGCCCACCTTCCCTGGAGGTCTCCTCTAGGCTGCTTTCTCCTCTCCTTGCCAGGCACCCTTCTGCTGAGGGCTGGGGGTCCTTCTCACTCTTCTTCCAGCCTCCACTTCCCTCTTGAGCTCCAGAGTCCCAAAGCATCAGACTCACAGAGATCAACCAGGCTCTTTGGAGAAGCACGTTAGGTACGAGCAGAAAGCACCATTGCTGCTGCTCGGGCCACCAAACAGCCTCACACAGCCCACAGAGACAGGTCAGCACAACACTGAGCCGACACAACACCACGAGCAACACCACAAGAGCCACTTTGGCTCTTCTTTTCGGAGGTGCTCACAATAGGAAAATAACGCAGTGAAGGATTCACAGCTTCATACAAGTAAAAGTCAAAAATAGGTCTGCCATCTTCCAGAGAAGAGCTACCTGAAGACCTGGCATCGTCCAAGCAGATCAAAACTGATGCATGAGCACAACACAAGATACTAGTTAAGGTGATAACGAGAGACTAATGACAAAACACATACTCTGGAGGTACAACCTTGCTGAAAAAGTACCATGTGCCCTGCAGAAAGGGCTAGGTCTGGTGTTCAGAAATGACACCATCAAAGGAAGCCTTCCAGAGAAGGTCCCCTAGTGATAGGTGGTGGGATACCAGGCTGGCCCACTCACTCTAGGAGGATGCAGGCTTCCAGCTTTCTCCCAGCCCATCCCCTGAAGCTCACACCACCCTCAGACCAGGAGCAGGAGTTTGCACACAAGGTGGCCACGCTCAGAGGCAAGGCTGCAGCTACGTCCCACAGGGCAGAGACATCCCCATTCTGATGACACCTGGCTTTGAGCCCCAAAAACCTGTTTCCCTGCTGCTGACTGCAAGGGCTGGAGCGAACTGCGCCGCTCTGGTCCTCGGGGGCACGTATCAAAAGAAACAGCCTCTTTGCAAAATTTCCTTCTCTAAATGCACGAGTTATATATATAGGGAAACAAAACATCCACCTGTCCTGCTATTTCACCGACCAGCTGAAAACCCCTACGATGCTTCACGGGCCATCAGCTAACCACTGCAGCAGAACAGCTTTGTATTTTAACCCTCTCGGTCCACCTCAAAGGCGAGGCACGGGCAGCGCATCTCGGAGAAGGCAGCGTTTTCTCTTGGGAGGCTGAGAAACCCACGCACGCCCATCTGGCCGCTGCGTTTCCAGCACGTTTCATAGAGTGATTTTTCCAAGCGCTGGCTCAGCAGTTCCTGACCCGTGTAGGTTCGGGGTCCTCCAAACCACATGCGCAGCAGAAATTGCTCCCCATTCAGGTTGCTCATCAAGGTCTGGCTACAGTACGAAGCAGAGGTAGGTCCCTTTCTCTCCGGAGCTAAGAGGGCTCTGTTCTCAACTTACCCCGACTTACTACTAATTAGTGGAAGTTATTTATGTCAAGGGAGGTGATTCTGTGCCTCTACTCTGCTCTGGTGAGACCTCACCTGGAGTCCTGCGTCCAGCTCTGGAGTCCTCAGCAGAGTAAAGGAGACATGGACCTGTTGGAGCAGGTCCAGAGGAGGACCAGAAAAATGATCCAAGGGCTGGAGCACCTCTCCTAAAAGGACAGGCTGAGAGAGTTGGAGTTGTTCAGCCTGGAGAAGACAAGGCTCCAGGGAGACCTTATAGCTCTTCCAGTCCCTAAAGGGGCTTACAGAAAAGACAGGGACAGACTTTTTAGCAGGGCTTGTTGCGACAGGACAAGAGGTAATGGTTTTAAACTAGAAGGGGGTAGATTTAGACTAGATATAAGGAAGAAATCTGTTACAATGAGGGCGGTGAAACACTGGGTCAGGTTGCCCAGAAAGGTGGTAAATGCTCCATCCCTGGAAACATTCAAAGTCAAACTGGATGGGGCTCTGAGCGACATGATCTATTTGAAGATGTCCCTGCTCGCTGCAGGAGGGTTGGACGAGGTGACCTTTAAAGGTCCCTTCCAATCCAAACTATTCCATGATTCTGTAATCTTCCATTCTTGGTAATGAACTGGAAGTGCTAAAAAAACCCCCACCAATTAACAACCAAAACACGCCTCGGAAGAGCATACCAGCCTATGGGTAACAAACTCCTTTTTAAATTTTCTTCTTAAATAACGCTAGGAAGGTAACGCTGGTAGTTCCCCGGGCAGGGACAGCCAAACCTAAGGTCGTTCAGAGGCAGGAGATGCCTCTGAACACATATGAGCAACTGAGACTCATCACACGCAGGCTGGGCAGGAGGCGGCCGACTATAATTAATATCTCCTCTTCTCCCTTCCCTCCTTCCCATTACCCTTTCAAGTTTGATTTACAATTGTGGGCCAAGCCTAGCTGGAAGTGACATATCAACGTGATGGAAACCAAGGTGGGTTTGAAAAACAGGGAGGCTGTCGCTATAACCACCGCCTGAGCTCAGAGAAGACGGGTGGGCACCCCAACAAGAACCCCCAAACCACGATGAACAAGCTCAGGTCCTGGAAAGAGAGGGACAAACAACTTCCATCCCTAAAGCCAGGGGTGGCTGAGCAACCTGGTCTGCTGGGAGGTGTCCCCTGCCCATGGAACTCGATGATCTTTAGGGTCCCTTCCAACCCAAACCATTCTATGATTCTATGACAGTCTCTACAACACAGGGTGACGACCACCAGCTCTCTCCTTCCACCCGTGGACCTCTTGATGCTTCCATGACTTATTGGGAGGTGTCCCACATTAGGGCACGGAGGTGGCTTGCAAGGCTATTTGTCGAGACCCTTCGCATGCACATCCAAGCCCGCGGGCGCAAAAAACCGCCTCGCGAGTCACTCATGCTGAAAAAAAAACCCCAGAAGAGCGGAGCCTGACATTTGGAGAGCAAAGCAGAGCGGCAGAAACACAGCAGGAGTCGGGAAAGGGGCAGCGGGGAGGCAAGAAAACCGCAAAAGCGTGTTTGCAAAGCTCATTTATCGCACATTGGCTCAGTTCGGCTGCTCAGAAGGGAGCGGGGCTGCTGGCAGCATTGAGGTGGTGGAGATGATCTCCATAGACGCCCAGAAGCTCAGCATCATGCTGCCCCCGGGGCCAAAGCCTTCCCGCACAACATCAGCTGTCTGAACCCCCATGGATTTGGTTTGCACCCTCATTCGGACAAAAAAAAAATAAAAAAAAAAAATTTTTTTAAATCCTGAAAACTAAAAACTTTCTTTTTTTGTTGTTTTTCCTTTTTTTCTTGAAACAAAAAATTGCGTTGAACCCTAAGTTCAGTTTCCCTGCTCTCTTCATTATTCACACTGACAAAATAACCACATTTTGAAGTTTCACCAGCAATTAATGGTTGAAATTAAGCAATACTGACTGAAACTTATTCCTAAATCAAAGGTCCCCCATTTGTAATGAAAATAGTTTGAAACTGATACAACAGTTCAGTTCACACATAAATATTTAAAGAACAGAGAGGCTGATTTAGCCTATTATTTTATCACAAAGTATGACCAGCGGTAGAAAGCTTATTATACATGACTGTCATTGACACATTACAAACTAATAAAATACAAAATGCAATTCTGAAAAAGAAATTGGAATGAATCTATTGCAAGAGCGATTTTTATTGTTCTTTTGAAACGCTCTTTCTGCCCAGCTCTGCTGTCAAAACGGCAACATTTTTCCTAAATATTTCCATCTTAATCAAAACCAGCGTTTTTATTGAAAATAAGCTTTGGCGGGCTGCTTCTGCCAGCTCTCCCTCCGCCTGCACGAGCTGCACCGAGCGAGGATGCTAACGTGTGTGCCCACCTCGCTGATCGGCGACTGGGTTCAAGTATTTCAGGTGGAAAAGAGCCCGTATCCGAAAAAAAAAAAGGCAGCGGCTGGAGCACCGTCCGTTTCTGCAGGACCTTAGTTTAGGTGGGACGATTGAAAAAGGAGCCCCGAAGCAACAAACCACGTGATTATGTGGGTAAAAAAAAAAATAAATAAAAAAACTAGAAGCACTTTCAGTGAAGGCTCTTTCGCTGTCTTGCACCACACGCTGCCTAAAAGCTCCCCACTGCAGATTTAAAAGACGATGGAGGGAGGAGGAGGTAAACAAAAGAGGGGTGGCAAAGGGAGGAGATGCGGCTTTTGCTGGCTGCCCTGAGATAATAAGTTACGTCCCAGGCTTCTGGGAGAATATCATAACCGGAGGAAAGAGAGATAAAACAAAACTTAATTGCTGGCAGGGTCACATTCATTAGCTCCTCTGCCCGTTTCTGGCAGCGGAGAGCCCTTCCTCCTGCTGGGGACAAGGAAGAGACCTTGAAGCCATCTGCTGCCCAGATGTGTAAGTGTAATTATACCAAAAAGGGCTGGGCTTGAACACCCCGCGCGGGTGCTTTCCAGGCCCCTGGAAAAGAGCAGAGCCTTTCAGCCCCAGCCCAAATTGCTTGCTGCAGCAAGAGATGCTCCCCAGGACCACAAGCCACCGCCTCTGCTCTGGAGGAAGGGTCTGAGCAACCCAGTCGCCCGCTGCCAGCGGGGCCGAGGGGATCCCAAGGAGCTGCCGTCGCTTGGCATGGGCCATCCTGAGCTCAGACGTCACCCCGAGCTCAGGGATGCATCTGGGATGAACACCCAGAATAAACCCGGAGCTCTGAAAATCAACAAAGGGTGGGCAGATACCAGACGTCAGCACCCCTAGAGAGAAACTCCGACGGAGCACCCGAGAGCTTGCCCGCGTCCTGGAGCTGCTCAGGAGCTCAGCAACTCGGGGTGTTTTTCCTCGTCCCCATTTCTACCAAGAAGACTGATTCCTGGTTTGTCTACGTTACCTCTCCCATCTTTGTTCGGAGAAAACCTGTGTGTTCTTTCTCTTCCCCTGCCCCGAGACTATTTCTTTGGGTCTGGGAGTCTTCTTTTCCCAGCATGACAGCTCCTCCACAGAGGCACCAAATCACTTGCTGCCCCACACTATTTTAGCCCTAAATCTGCTGTTTTCTCCCCTTTCTGCTTTCCCCTCTCCCCTTCCCCTACCCCAGCATTACGCTTGGGCAGAACAGCATGACTATTTCTAATTTTCAGGCTGTCCCCCCCACCCTTCCTTGCTGCAGTATCCTTCCAGAAAGAGCCCAAGTTTTGCCTGGTGGAAATGACTGTTATCTCCAGGACACTTTACACATTACTTCCACACCATTTGGAGTTTTCCGCCCCAGTAGTTTCTGTTGCGTCTCTCATTTCGCTCCTCGGGCACGTGCTTTAAAGGACCAGGGTCTCCTATTCACCGATGAAGCCAGACAAGTGACAGGACTGCTAGAGACAGAGGCTTTCTTTCTCCCTAGGACGTCAGGACATCACTCAAGACCCTTTGACGTTCTCCATCTGGCGTCACAGTACACGCATCAGCAATGACAACCAAAAAAACTTGCACGCAGACGACCTTCAGAGGGAAGGATGCTTCCAGGTCTGAGCACCTGCTTCATCACACAATGGCTTTCTCCATGCAAGGAGAGGAGAGACCTCCCTGAGCCTCCCAGTCCCATGCAGCTCCCTGTGTCCAAGCCACACCACTCAAATCCTTCCCGTCTGGTCGTACGGACGCACCACGACTCTTTAATAATCACCTCACCCCTTGGAAAGAAAAGTTTCTACATATACCCCGCAGACATCTCTGATGAAATAGCTACAGGAAGGATGGAGAGGGACTATTTATCAGAGAGTGGAGCTATAGGACAAGGGGTAACAGTTTTAAACTGAAAGAGGGGAGATTTAGATTAGATCTCAGAATTAAATTATTTATTGGCAGGGTGGTGAGACGCTGGCCCAGGTTCCCCAGAGAAGCTGTGGCTGCCCCATCCCTGGAGGGGTTCAAGGCCAGGCTGGATGGGGCTTGGAGCAACCTGGTCTGGTGGGAGGTGTCCCTGCCCAGGGCAGGGGGGTTGGAACCTGATGATCTTTAAGGTCCCTTCCAACCCGAACCATTCTATGATTCCATAAAACCCTTTAGCCCAAATGCAGTTTTGCCCAACGCACCGCAGACTGTTTGAAACACCTTTCTTCAGTGCTGGCAGAAGAGACTAGGGAGAAGATGGCAGCCACCACCTGGTATGCTTCCAAGCTCTTGCCTGAAGGAACTGCCAGCATCTGAAAGCCAGAACGAATGCCCAAGACAGCACCCAAGCTTCCCTGCACTTCAACAGCCCCAATTTATGTTTCGCTTGCATGCGGAAAGCGGGGAATCTTTATGAATATTTACCAACTCGCCCCAGAGGCAAAGGTACCCAACGTGCCAACAGATGTGGCATCCCACCCGTCAGGGCAAGCTCAGCCTGACGGCTCCTGCATTATTCACGTCCCCCCGTCCCTCTCCACTTGCCGCTTCCTCAGCTCCCCTTCCTTCTGCTCCTCCTGGCCGGTGCCAGGCAGGAGGAGAGGGCCACTCATGTGGACCCTCAATGACTGATGGAAAAGGGCGTCCCCACGCCACTGCTGGCAAAATCTTGACTTGGCAATTTTCTACGTGTAAAGACACGTTTTAGCATTCAATCTTCCCGAGCAATATAGAAATAGCCCCATCGCAGCGGATCACACAGGCTGGGGTTGAGGGAGGAGGGGAGAAGGCAGGATTTCCTTGAAGGATATTACATTCTATCTAGTGATTACAGAGCAGATGAAGCCCTCTCAAAGGGATTATCTCATCCAGCCAAGAGATGGCTTTTTAATAGATGGACAGTGCGTCCGCACATAAGACTGCTGAAGGCAAAGCGCACCCTTCACAAGGCATCTCTGCTTCCACGAGTTCGCTGGACAAAGTTGGAAAGTAATTAAAGGTTGTCCAAAAAATTAAAAAAAAAGGAAAGGAGGAAAATCAAAACAAACGCGTGGTGACCAGCTCTGTGACACCAGGGAGACAGCGTGGAGATCTAACCTGTTATTTTGTCAGCCAACTATTCCCTCAGGGCTGACGGAGGCTGGCTTTGAAACCCAGCGACAATAAGCACAATTAAAAATGAGGATGCTGGGAAAGTCTGGTAAACATTTCACCTGCCATGGATTATCACCACGGACCTGCACAACCCTGGCCCTCTCACCAGTCAAAGCCCCACTTCTCCAACGGGTACCAGAGGTGAGAGATCACCCCTGGTCCCCAGCACCAGCCATGGCGACGGAGGGGAGATGGAGATGCTTGGAGATACCAGAGGTCAGACATCACCCCTGGTCCCCAGCACTGGCCATGACGATGGAGGGGAGATGGAGATGCTTGGAGATACCAGAGGTGAGAGATCACCCCTGGTCCCCAGCACTGGCCATGCCGACGGAGGGGAGGTGGAGATGCTTGGAGGTACCAGAGGTGAGAGATCACCCCTGGTCCCCAGCACCAGCCATGGCAATGGAGGGGAGATGAAGATGCTTGCCTACCCGGGAAAGAGGACCGACTTGCTTCTGGCCAACGGTGTTTAATGAACACAGCTTGAATAATTCACTAATTTCTTTGTTGCCTTTCTAGGAAGTTTGTAAAACCAAACCACCGTAAATAAATAAATAAATAAATAAATGGAATGGCATCCGAAACGCCGCAGGGGACTTCAGTAGGCTTGCAAATTTTGCATGCGCAAAGGCGGTGGAAGGAGGGGAAGGCTGGATTCGGCGGATAAGTTATTCATTGCAAATTATTTGTTCGCTACTAAAACCTGCACAGAAGCATAAGGGCAGGGAGAGGAGGAAAACAGCGAGCGGGGAGAAGGGGGGGAAAAAAAAAGAAGAACGAGGAAGGAACGCAGCCAGCAGTGATTATAGGCCATTTTGCAACATGGCAGGAACATCTTTCTTATCAGTGCTGTTATCATCTCCCTCGATTTAAAGGCTCTTTATTTAAAGGAAGGGGGGGGGGAGGTATGGAAGAGGAGGGGGGCACTCCAAACCCAAAAGGTGTCTGGGAGCGTGCAAGGGAATGGCTAATGGGGCTGAAGTGGGAGCTCAGGCTCGTTGCAGCTGCTTCGTATGCGCAGCATCAGGCATCCGAAGCATCGCAATAGAATTATACGAGCCCCTGAAGACTCCTGGGCAGGATGGCAGGGAAACTGATGTAATTACCGACATTATTACCATTAAAGCAAAATAATAATTTTAATTACAGCTAGGGCTTTGGGGGCTTTCTCTGATCCTCCCTGGCCCTGCTCACCGTCTAGCACGGTCTGGTTCCAAGCTGTGTAATGGGACAGAGCAGTGACGGTCCCCTCCTTTCTCTCTCCCTTCCTGCCAAACACCTTTCTGCACAATTAAAAAAAAAAAAAAAAAAATAAAAAATCATAAAAGCCACTGTTTCAACTACACCACCATATTAAGGATGGAAACAGTGACCAGCAGCTTGTGAAGGCTCAATCCCAAAGGCTACTCCCCGAGCAGAAGGGGCTGCTGTTGATGGCAAGGGCCCGCCTGCCTCCCAATTAAAATAAATTGGTCAATCAGGGCTGAGTTCAGGAGACGCGATGCCTGCAAGCTGGACTGTAGTTGCCCAGCCGATGCTGTGCGCTGCCCAGAAACTTTCCTTTCTATTTTTAAACTCCTTTCCCCCAGCCCTGCCTCTTACTGGTGCCTGCTTGAACTCAAGACGAGATGAGCACATCCCCAACGCGGAGGGTTGTGGTTGTAGATGCAGGGGGGGCCTTTTGAAAACAGAGCCCCGTTATAATTAATATTTCCTGTCATGTTACAGATAGTTTTTCATAGTGCAACCGTCATCTGATGAATGGCTGGGGTGCTAAACGGCAGTCTCTGGCCCAGAGCCTGCCTGAGGACAGCTTTTTGCTGGATGATGTAACCCAATAAAACGTATTACTTTATACATCACTCAGCGTGTTAACTGTAACAGGAACGAGGTGGGGAGAACACGGAAGGAGAGAAAACCCCACTGGAAACCTCCCAAGGGAACATTCAGAAAAGAAACCAGCAATTAAGTGACTTTTCTGCCAACACAGAAAGACTGACAATGCTCCAGGACCAAGAGAAGACCACGGATGGTTTGAACTTGAACTTGGTCAGCAGGCTCAAGGTGTTGCGGGGAGTTACAGGGGAAAACAGCTCTTTACAAGAAGGTACTCGACTTTCTTACCACACCACACAATGGCCTCAGTGCTTGAGGAACTTCTGCAGGACCCAAGATGTGGTCCTGTAGATGGCATAGCACCTGGAAGTAGCAGATGGAGGAGAGCAGTTTGCAGAGCCATGCCATTTGAAGCGTAAGCTTAAAGGATGTGTCTAGTTTTGGGCTCCCCAGTTCAAGAAGGACAGGGAACTGCTGGAGAGGGGACAGCAGAGGGCTACAAAGATGATAGGGGGACAAGAACACCTCTCTTACAAGGACAGGCTGAGAGACTTGGGTCTCTTTAGTCTGGAGAAGACTGAGGGGGGATCTGATCAACGCCTATAAATACTTCAAGGGTGGGTGTCAGGAGGATGGGGCCAGTCTTTTTTCAGGGGTGCCCAGGGACAGGACAAGAGGAAATGGGCACAAACTTGAATATAAGAAGTTCCATCTAAACATGAGGAGGAACTTCTTCACTTTGAGGATGGCAGAGCCCTGGAAGAGGCTGCCCAGAGAGGTGGTGGAGTCTCCTTCTCTGGAGACATTCAAACCCGCCTGGACACGTTCCTGTGCAACCAGCTCTGGGTGGACCTGCTCTGGCAGGGGGTTGGACTGGATGATCTCCAGAGGTCCTTTCCAACCCCATAGCATTCTGGGATTCTGTGATGTTCACTCCAAAGGCAAATGGAGGGCTGTGTGCCCTAGAAGGTCTCATGCTTGGAAGCTGGGACAGGAAAGCCTAGCGGGCACCTATGAGAACGGTCCGCCCCAATCCCAACACCACACCAGGTGCCACAAAACCGACGTAGGGGCCTGGCTCCACTTCACTTGCTTGCTTCACATAAACCCATTGAACCATGACAAGACCGAGTTTCCTAAAGGTCCAGTCAAACGGAAAAACAGATTAGACAAAGCAGATCGGACTTGTCAGAAACTGAGGCACCGCCACAACAGCAATATTTCTTTCCCGATTTAAAAGCCCAGCCCTGAGACGCTCAGAAACGTGGCACCCTGGGGGGAGGTGAGGATGAGGAGGGTCAGAAAGAGCGTGAAGCGCAAGGGACGCATCCAAGAGGAGAACAAACGCTGAAGGTCAGAGTAGCAAGCACATGAGCGGCTAACTAATGTACTACAGCAGCACCACGGGGCACAGACACAGGCACACGCGCGTCCTAGCAAACTGGAAAGCCATAAAAGTCCATTACAGCAAATCAAACAGCAGTCAGCATGACAGCCATTAGCCTGCAATGAACACACGAGAACTTAATGAGCTCTGTCCGGGCCAGCTTGGTGAATTAAGTCGCCAATTCGAGCAGGATTCCCCCTTTTCTTCCACAGGCTTGAAAGCGCCCGCGCCGCCTCGTTGCCTTTTGACAAGCAAATCACGGGGCGCCCTTGCCCAGACGGGACGGACGATTACGCTGGAGCCACGTCGCTCTCCCGACGCGTGGACCCTCCCTCGGCTCTTCCAGGCGGGTGCCGGGGATGCAATTAAGACACGACAAGCACGGAGGAAGAGTGGCATCAGCCCCGCACGGGAGCGATCCCCACTTTCGGTGTTGGGAACCCCTGCGACCCCGGAGGAGCCCAGGGTTAAACTCCCTCCCCCCTGCTACGGAGGAATCGCCCGTGCCCAAATGAATTCCCCTTCTGGAATCAAGCAGACTGTATAAAACGCCAGGAAGGGTGTTTAGAGGCAGTATTGTTTTTAAAGGTCAGTTTACTTCATGTTCCATTTATTTATGCACACTCTTCTTTTGACTTTCCTAGTGCCACACAATAGCAGTGAGGTTTAAATAGCCTTTCTGTTGCTGCTCCATTAGCTAGGACAACTGCAAATCGATACACCCATTTATCTCAAAATTAAAAAGAGAAAAACCCTCATTAGCTGCCAATTCTGCACAGAGCCAGCCTCTACAAAGCCACACTAGCACTTCTGCTTAGCCTGCTCTCCATCCCCGAGCTCCAGCCCCTGTTTATTCATTAGCTATAGGCCCTTCAGCTTGGGCTGGGTGGTCTTTGAGACAGATTTTGCTACCCATGTCCTCGCTGCTCACCCTGGTCTGAGCTGTCTGGAGCGTGGGGGTGACCCAGGGACACTGTCACCCCCCTACCATGACTGGCTCCCCAGCCTCATCTGCATCCAAGGTGTCCCCCGGCTCAGGAGACTTCAGCTTCTGAAGGCCCATCTCCGTGCCACATCACCTCCAGCTCGGAGTACTCGTGGAGAAACAACGGGGACGACTCGTGGCCCAGCAAAGCTCTCAAAGCAAGAGGGCATCTCTTCCTCAAAAGCCATGCCAGGACACACAGAGTAAATTGACTGCTCGTATGTCCCGTGAGGATCATCCTTAGGTGGTGGGACACCATCCCTTGCTTTCACAGCGTCTGTCAGGGAAATGCTGTCTCTCCAGCAGAAGACCAGAAGTGCCTCCAGGATACTGGCTGAGCAACAAGTTTGTGGCTCATTACCTCTGATCGGCTGCCCTCGGTTAAAGATCATGGGTAGAAACTGGAAACCAGCACATAATGCCTGATTAATTAGATTAGGCCACCCTCCAGAAAAGCACAGCTCTGGAAGCCAAGTGGCAGAGCACAGGGTGCACTGGGGGGAGCACCGTGCTCGCTGTACCCCAAACAATTAGACAGTCCTGGAAATCCCTCCCAGCAAAAGCACAGCTCACAGGCAGAGCAACGTGACGTGCAAGAGGCAGGCTCTGGGGTTCAGCCTCCTCCCTCTTCTTTTATTTTTTTTTTTTTTTTTTTTTTTTTTTTTTTTTTTTTTTTTTTTTTTTTTTTTGCCCAGATCACCTTTCCTGCAGTGCCCTTTCCTCAGCCAGCCCTAATTTTCCAAGCCAGCGCTGGACCTTTGCCCTCCCGGCTGCCCAGGCTTGACACTGGTTAAGATCAGAAATGTGGGAGGCTTAAGAGATTTGTGATATCAGCTCCTTGAGCAGAAGTGGAGAACAAGAGGAGGAATGGCACTGCTGCTCCAGCTAGAGAAACACCGGGGCTCAACACAGCACCAGTTCCCAGGGGAGACACAGAAATGTCCACCTCTCTCACCCCCATGGAGAATGGATTTCTCTGTACCAGGTGCTGTAAACAGCAAAACCAGAGGTAAATCTGAGGGCGGGGGAGAAGAGACTATTCTCCTTCAGCCCTACTGACATGTCCTTCGGCTTTGAGGACCTCAGCAGAGAGGTGGCCACCGGGAGGAGCGGCCACCCATCAGCTTCCAGAGGCCCGAGGAGAAAGGTGAGAGCAAGGAGCTGCTCACGGAGCTTTTGCCAACTCATTTCTGCACCGTTCGTGCTTTAAAGAGGAGAAGAAATGACTCTGACCCGGTGTCATTCTCAAAGGGAGGTTTCAGATGACTTGGCGCAAGGATGAGACTGAAACTCCCCGGCTCATAGATCACAAGCAACCTAATGAAGAAACCTCATCCTCGCAGCAGAGGGACAGGGAAAGATCAAAGCCCGGCACGGCAGGGCACCAGCAGGCAGCATATTAAATAAACTGTTGTAATACAATCATTTGCACCTCTCAGTTGCCGAAGGCTGCTTGATTTCACACACAGAGATGCACACTTGGCCTCATATACACCCTGAGGCATGCTCTGGGAAAAATGGGCTCTGCCCTGGCACCCGGGTGCAAGAGGGAGAGGTTTCCTCCACTGGAGGAGATGAAACGCCCTACTCATTCCCTGTTTCAAATATAACACCCCGACTTTGTCCTCCTAGCGCCAGCAACAACCTTTTGCTCCTCATCTCCCCGACGGTCTGACTAGGTGTCACCTCCTCTGCAGTGGTCAGCACAGACAGAGAGGTTGTGGAAACTCCATCCGTGGAGATAGTCAACAGTCAGCTGGGTAAAGCCCTGAGCAACCTGATCGAACACCAAAATTCCCTCTGCTTTAGTGGGAGCTTGGGCCAGATGATCTTCTGGGGTCCCTACCTACCTACTTTATTCCTAGGACATCACGGGACAAGTCCTGCTATGGAGGTGTTAAAGGAAACCATGAGCAAGGCAGGACTCTGCCGGAAATCAGGCATTTGGAGAAATATTTAGTCCCACCTCAGGTCACCCCTGTGACAAGAGCTGTGCATCCCCCCGGCTCAAAGGAAGAGAAAAAGAAAGAGATTCTCATTTACAGCTATTTTCAAACTCTACGTTTGTGATGGGAAGGAGACCACCAAGCCTGCAAAGGCTCCGATCTCCAAACCTTCTCTTCCACTTGCCTTCCCCCAACACCCAAAATGCCCTCGCTTTGCCTCTGCCCATTTTCAGACAGTAACACCCAGAGGTTTAATCCTCCCTCCGACCACAGTGAGGGCAGGAGGACAGTCCCGTACTTTGGTGGCCCTCAGCTAGCCGGGCAGACAGCTCTGTGGTGGCAACCAGGCAGCAAGCGTGGCCACCGAGGGAAGAGCCAGAAGGCAGGCTGCCTCGGGAGGCGGCGGCGGCGATCCCTACCTCTGGGATGCGGACACTGTAGGGCTGGTTGTGGAACTGGGGGGCGTTGTCATTCACGTCTCCCACTTGGATGTTGACCGTCCCTTTGATCACCTGCGGCCGCGAGGATGACATCAGGAAAGGGGCGTCAGCTTCACGCATGGATTATAAAACCTAAAGCAAGCTTGTGGCTGCTTTTTCTG
Organism: Calidris pygmaea; assembly: GCA_003697955.1. Classification (NCBI taxonomy): domain Eukaryota; kingdom Metazoa; phylum Chordata; class Aves; order Charadriiformes; family Scolopacidae; genus Calidris; species Calidris pygmaea. The sequence continues at coordinate 253,040 of QJSC01021775.1, read as the reverse complement.
ACTCGGGCTTTTGGCAAGCGACGACCGTGGTCCCGCTCCCCAGATCCGTGCCCCCCCCCCCCGGCCCCCGGCACAAGGCAGAAGAAGGTCCCCTGGCAACCCACACTCATCCTCCCCGCTCCCTTCCCCTGCCCGTGCCGCAGACCATGAAATGAGAAGTCACACTTACCCCTTGGCTGTCACTGACGGAAAATTCAACCGTGAATTCTGACTTAGTCTGAAAGGGAAGGAGAAGAAAAACATATAATTAAAGATACTGTAGTGTTTATCTGCAGATGGCAGGCTTGGGACTTTTAGCCAATATTATTACATGCAAAATGCTTTCAGGACCTTCAAGAAGAGAAGAAGTGCTCCAGTGCAATTACCTGCGTTGAGTATAAAATGCAGAGAAACATCAGTGCCAGCGGGGCTCCAGAGTATTTCACGGGCACGGCGAGGAGCTGCTCGGCCGTGGGTCAGGAGGACGTGGGGACTAAGGAACCCCGACTAATAGTCGAGCGCTTTAAACAGACAACTGGGCTAAAGTAGAGGAGAGGAGCCCGCTGTTTAACCTTCCGTGGCGTGCCAGCGAGCCCCGGCTCTCTTTGCACGCCCTCCCCATCCCCAACGCTGCAGGCAGCAAGAGGGAATAAGTGCAAAAGCAGAGAAAAGCACTTTTCCACCCACGGTGTTACCGCGACCCGGCACCATCTCCCGCCGCAAGATACAGGGATGATGCACAAAGAGAAGAAAGTCCAAAGGAAAAAAAAAAAAAAAAAAAAGCTGTGCCGTTAGCTTTTGTTCAAGATGACAATCCAACACGGTCTCACTGAGGACGTCTAAATCTTGCCGCTCCTTCCCCAAAACTTACCTGCCGAGCAGCAGCTCTTGGAACATCACAGAGCTGTGAACACTGGGATAAGCCCAGGGTCTGTAGTAAAAACTTGCTGAAATCCCATAAACCCATTTAAAAAAACAAAACAGAACAAAAAAAAAAACACACCTGTGCAGGCCTCTCTGCCCCTTCATTGCTCTAATTAAGTTAAGAGCTTGGTCTTAAATGACAATATACTGAAGTCATTGGTGCTGGGGTGAGGGACAAGCAGGGAAGAGGGGATTATTTTAGAGGCAGGGCAGGGAAATATTGCCAGTGGAGGCAGAACTTCTCTTCCTGACCTTTCTTTTCCACCAACCCTCGTTTTGCTCACATTTTACCAAGAAATCATGCAGGGATGGACCACACCTATCTGGCACCTGGGCATGATCTGCATTTTGGTTCCTTTAGTCCCAGCAATTCCTTCCTTTCTCCCACATCCCTTCCCACCCCGAGTTGCTAGAACACAGCAACTTGATGTTTCCAAAAAATCATGCAGGAAAAGCAGGAAAGGAAGCTTGAAATGGCTCTCTCTGTTGTAGATTTGGTTGATTTATTCCTAATCAGAGCAGCTCAGGGACCAGCAGCAGCCACTGGTACCCAGACCAGGAGCTCTGCTTGCACCAGGGTAGCAGTTTGTCCTGGAGAAGGCTTTGGGGAAGAGCTCAGTAGAGCGTCCACCCCTCCTGCCCCCACTTCTGTCCCCTCCAATCCCCCCCATCCAAACAACCAGGGAATTTAACCTGAGAAAGCCTTTCCTAGCTCCTGCCTCGGGGCAATGCTTGCAGGCAGAAGGAAGAGCTGAAATACCAACGAGAGCCTCTGTTCCTCCTCGCATCCCACCCTACTGCATCAGCATCTTTCACCCCCGCTCCCCCCTACCCATCGGTGCCACCACAAGGGACAAAGCAGTAGGAAAGCAAGGAAAAAACAAGAGAGGAGAAACAACCTGTTGGGCATTTACTTTTAAAAGCTTGATAAAATAATCAGAGAAAGCTGCCACATGCAAATTTATGTCTCTACCCTTCGCTTTAGCACATACTTTTTTAGACTCGGGGTGTGTCTTTTTTTAAAAACCTGTTTTCCTTCTGATCTTTGTGGGAGCGAAAAATCTTTCGAAAATTGTTTTGCCTCTATACGTTCATTCCTTCCTCTTTTTATCTATTTTCCCTTTTCCTGCATCGTTTACCTTACCAGGACTGCCTCTCCCCTTTTCGAGTCTCTCTCTTTCTCCGCCGCTGCACAAGAATTTCTCTCTTGCTTTTCTTTCCCCTCCGCTTTTGTTGGATGCCTTTCTCTCCCCTGACTTTTTTCATCGCATGCAGCCAGGTCGGCATCTTCTGCCCACCTCCATCCCTTCCCTCTCACGCCACCCTGCTCCCTCCTCTACCATAAATCACCATTTACACCTTTCCCGTGTCCATACCAAGCCATGCACAGGTCCATCTTCACCCTCTTCCATGTGCTGTTGACTTTCAGCCCCTGAAATAAGTTGATGGGTGCAGGCTCCTCTCCTGGTTCAAGCTCTGCTCAGCTCCTTCCCTTCCCACCTCCCACCGAAAGACACCTAAAAAATTCTATTGATCACCCTCCCTGGCTTAAGGCTGTTATCACAAGTATTGGGAAGCTGTAGGCATTTGAATAAGGGAAGATTTATGACTCACGCCAGCAGCTGTTGGCACAGGGAGGTGGAGGGGAGAGAGGTGAAGAAAAAGGGTTTGATTTTTTCCAGAGCCTCGCTCTTTAACGCTGTGAAATCGGGTTTGCCCTCCCCCAGCCTGAGGAGCATCCCCCGCCCCGCTCCTCCTCCCCATCCTCACATCTGGCTGGCTCCGAGAGGGACCACCAAGTGCCTGAGGTGTGCTAATGGGGTTTTATCTTCACGGCGCTGCCGCTGGCAAAGGAAGCACAAAACGCGGGCAACAGGAACACAGGGGAAATTAAGAACGTTTTCCCCAAGCCGCACAGTATTTTCGCAGTTTTACCGTGCTCACGTCGGAGCACCTTGCGCTACCGCTTCCGCCTCGCTCCAGGAACGCGGCAAGGTCCAGGGCTCTGGTAACACAGGCACCTGGGTGGGATACCATCTTTGCACACCAAAACTACCGCTGAAAAACAGCTCCGAGGCAAAAATCCTGCCAAATTTAGCATCCAGCAGCCCGAATCTACAAGACGATGAGAAGCCATTATGAGCTTGAACAAGCAGCCTATGAAGAGATGGGAGGTAAAGGACTTAATTGGAATAGAGGTTTAAAGAGGGAGCCTGCAAGTTTCCCTGAATGTATGAACGTCCTGATCTTTGGTAGATCATTTTCATTTATTGTTTTCTTTACTTCGAAACTTGTAAATATTATTCTGGGATGCAGGAAAACCAACAAGCCAGATGGAACCAGAGTCCCCACTGAGCTGGGGACAGTGATGGGGTGGCTGGGGACAGACTCTGATGGGGACACATCAGATGCCTGGAGGATTCCCAACTCTTCAGGAGAGCAACACCCAGGCTGCATCTCCTCTGCCACAGACGGCGGAGGGTCACCATTTATGTGAAAAGAGATGTTTTTTTACCCTCCACCCAGCAGAAAGAGGCATTACCTCTCTGTCCAAGGGCTGCCTGAGCCAGACGACGCCGGTCATGCTCTCCACCGCAAAGAACCGGCTGGCCTCCTCCCCAACCACGCCGAAGACCAACGGGTCATTGTCCAGGTCCCGGGCCAGCAGCTGAGTCACCGAGGAGCCTGGGAGAGATGGAGAGGAAAGAAATCACGAGTGAAATATAGGATAGAGGTGGGGGGAAATCCTAAAATTATTCAGGTCTTCTGCTTTTCTCCCTTAAGTCATCCCCAAACTATTTTCCCATGGTACCACAACGCTTCAAACGTTTTTGCAGCAGGAGCCAAGCTGTGCCTCGTCCTACTGTTCTCTCTAGCACAGATCAATTGTACCCACAGCTCCTCTCTTCCCTTGCCCTTATCAGAAGAGAAAGTCACGTTAGCTCAGCAGAAACATGGCAATCTCAAGCGGTAGAGGCAGTGGAGGAACTCGGCCATCTTCTGGGTAAGCACGTACCAGCCTCCTTCATGCTCTCCCCCACTGAGGGGCAACACCACAAGATACAACATCTCCAGGTGAAAAGCAAACATCCCAAGGCCAAGAGCATGGACACTGTGCCCACGGGCACCTCAAGGCTTAGGGGTTTGGTAGGACCTGGAGACAGACACAGACCTGGGGTTCGTTTTGAACACTGCAGCTGCCACAAGTGTTGGTCTTTTTGGTGGAGAGAGTGAGAGATGGTGGGACAAATCCTTCACTACCTTCTACCAAATCATGTTTGAAAACATCTTCTGCAGCATCTTGAATACCCCAACCAACAACAGCCTTACTCGGCCATCTCTCACGGGCATGCAGTCACAAATGTCTCCTCCTGACTACGCCCAAGAGGCAACCAGGACCCTCCAAAGTTGCTTCATGGGAGCCATATGTCCTGTTTGTGAACTCCACGCTGCTCCCAGAGTAGGATGGCTTCTACTGCTCTGAAAGCAAGGGACAGCCACCACCCTTGGAGATCCATTTCAGCCCCATAAGAACCTCCTTGGATCATTTTGGGCCTCTCTGTGACACCTCTGAGGGCATTCAAAGTCTGGTATGGTAGATCAACCATGGCTGGCTGCTTGTCGCCCACCCAGCCATTCTCAGTGTCCCCCCCTCAGCAGAACAGGGGAGAAAATAGGAGGAAAAACACTGGTGAGTGGAGATGAGGGTGGGAGATCTCTCAGTCACCTGGCCCCAAGGATGGAGGAGGGGGACAAGCTCTGTATGAGCCGTCTTCGGCGGTATGAGAGCACCCTACAGCCCCAAAACATCTGGTCAAGGAGAACAGATGCCAAAATTTCATCCATTTGGGAAGATGAGGGAAGCTCTATCAGACCAGAGGGCAAACGTGGCGGCACAGCTTGGTGAGCGGAGCGACCCAGGCAATTACCAACCAGTTGGCCTGACATCAATCACAGCTGAAATAATGGAAAAAGCTGATATGAGATTCCAATAATAAAGAATTAAACGATAGGAACATAATTAATGCCAGTCAACATTATTTTATGGAAAATAGGCCTTGTCAAACAAACCTGATTTTATACTTTGATAAGATTACAATTTTGGCAGATAAAGGTAACTGCGAAGAAATAATAGACTTTTGTAAGGCATTTGACTTAGCACTGCGTGACTTTCTGATTAAAAATTTAGCACTGTACGATAGTGATGAAGTGCACTCGAGCAAAGACCCAGCTGCCTGACGGGTCCCAAGGCCACCGACAGCAATTGAGGGACATCCTAGCACGATGTAAAACTGCTGTCGGTACAAACTCAGGCGACACTACAGCAAATAACAGGGATGACCAAGCAGCCAGGTGAAGCAATTGGTAATCTGGGCTTGTTTGGTAAAAATCTGTTCTCACAACCTTGCTCCAAACGCCCTTGAAAAAGGCTGGGGAACCACCACTGCAGAGGAGGACATCACAGGTCCCTTCTCTCAAGTCATAAGACAAAAGGAAATGGCCTCATGTTGTGCCAGGGGAGGTTCAGATGGGATAGTGAGAATAATTTTTACACTGAGAGGGTTATTAAGCCTTGGAATGGGCTGCCCAGGGAAGGGGTTGAGGCACCATCCCTGGAGGTGTTCAAAAGACAGGTTGACATGGTGCTTAGAGACATGGTTTAGTGATGGTTTTTTATCAGAGTTAAGTTGATGGTTGGACTAGATGACTTTGAAGGTCCCTTCCAACCCAGACAATTCTGTGATTCTATTCTGAAAACAGCCATTCTGGCAGGGCCAGGGATCCAAGCACACAAGGAGCTCTTTCCATGCCCTGGCTGGCAGAGTCACAGTACAATCTGAGCACTTGGAGAAGTGACTTTAGGGCTGTATAACCTGTTCTGCCATGGCTGCAATGCTGCAAGCTTCTTGGCTGGCTGCATGGTCTTCAGGGCTAGGTGCAAGAGGAAGCCACAAATGCTCAAGAGCTAGCAAAGACACTTTAATCTTAACAAGGACTTTAAAATCTTGGACTGCTTCAACTGTGACAAAAAAGAATGAGATGACTCAGGCCATCTTGAGCACATCTATGATGAGGACAAAATGTAACGCTTAAATGATGACTCTTCCAGAGCAAGAAAACACAACAAGACTCAATGCCTATACCCAGACAATTTTCTATTTGGAGAAGGAATAGCAAGTGTTTTTTTTTTTTAAAAGAACAAGTACAGTTAACCACTGGAAAAAAAATTCCTTCCACCAACACACTTGCAGGTGAGGGACAGCTCGTGATCAAAGACATTTTGGACAAAGACCCAAAAGCAAGAGTCCCCCCAAATCACTGAGATCAGCTGGTTCAGCTGCAGTGCCCCCACCTCTTCAGTGAAGCCAACACTGGATTGACCCTACGCTTTCTCAAATCTCAGAACCTTGATATAAAAACCGCTGCTAGCTTGGTTGTATTTTGCAGGACATCTGAATCCATGCTTAGCAAAGGTTTCTTCGCCCCAGAAGATGGACAAGACTATGACCATCCCCATGACAGTGACAGCCAGTAATTAGGGCAAGATAAATCCAGGGTCATGCCTCCATTCTGCCAAATTTAACGGGAGAAAGAGACTTTCCCCCTTTACATCTCATACAAAACCCCTAGATCAACAGGGTATCTGCAATTCCTTCCAGAACTGCAAATACTTCAAACCCCAAAAGGTCTCAGGCTCAGTCGTAACTCACAGTGGAAGGGAAACAATCTTCAAAATCCTGCTGAATAGGAAAACCGTGTCCCAGCCAGTTCTAATCATAGTCGCATTCATGGTGTGTACGCTGCAAATCCACTTGCACAAAGAAATCAGCCAGCAAACGAACATTTAACTCTTCTCTGCCTCTCTGCCTTACAGCTACCTCCCACCGCCAGGGAATTTCTTTCCTAAATTCAGGATAGCCTGGAGAAGGTGGCAAGGCATTTCTGGGCAGAGTGCATCATCCCACCCACAGACAGGCATAGTTAGATTTTGGGAAACCAGGAAAAAGCACGCTGGGCTTGTCCTCTCTCCATTTGAGGCATATCAAAATCAAAGACAGATTTAGCAAGCAAAAGAGGAGGGAAGGGAACATTCAGCACCTATACCCTCTTCAACTTCTCTTTCTTTTTTTCTAAACTGCATGTTGTTCTCCTGTATCACAGGAAAATACCTTCTTAAACAAACCCTCACCAGCAAGGCACCAAACACTAACAGCTATTTTACCCATTCCCTTACCTGTCCATCAGCCAGCAATCACCATCCCAACTTAAGAACACCTCCCAATTCATCATAGGAAAAAAAAAATAATAAAGGAAGCATAAAATACAAATCAAAGTAACAAATTAAATATTAGATAATGAGAAACCGAACTCTGGAATAAGAAATGAGACTTCACAACTGCTTTGCCGTTTGTTATTCTGATTTTTGCAAGCTTTACCCCAAAGGAATGCTAAATTTAAGCACGTAGTGTAAGCCAGGCACGCAGGATGCAGTGGGAGATGGCCACAGCAGAGCATGTTGGGCTCCTTCACCCTCTGGGATCAGACTCCAGGTCGTGGGGTCCAAGATAAAAGTTTGTGGGAGCTACCTTCCACCCGGTTCCTTTAGCACCTATTTATTTAATCCTACTTTTCCCCCCCCGCTCTCAGTTGACCCCACCAGGGTTGGAGGAGCAGACTTTGTGGACAGCACAAGGCAAACACATGCAGCTGGAATACCTCGGCTGCGGTCACCGTCCATCAGATCCCAAGAAATCTCATTTTCCAAGGTGATCACAGGGAAGGTGCTGTCAAACCAGCCATGGATGGAACCAGACCAAGGCCAACACCCCACTCAGTGACACTCAGCTCCGCGGCTGGGCTCCACACTCGCTTTCATGGAAGCATCACAGGAATTGTCGAAGGACTGCAAAAGCAGCCCTAGCGCCTTCGCATAAGTGTCTGTATCACTGGGAAACCATCAAAAAGCAGAGGGTCCCACTCCCACGGGGCGCGCAGAGCCCAGGGAGCACCACATCTGCCAGGAACCCCTCTGAGGATGCTGCTTGAGCAGCCACAAGCCCAAGTGCCGACCTGGCTCTGCCGAGGGCTGAAGAAACAGGGACAAATTATCCTTCTGCAGTGCAAAGTTATAGGCTCCATTTGTTTCCCCTCAGGAATCAGACAGGGCAGTTAAGTGTCTTGATTCCACCAGATAATCACAATTTATCTTGTCTCCTTTTGCCTCCTTTCTCTCAATCACGGCTACTTCTCCCTCTTTCTCACACAACATAGATTTTCTACTTATTCCAAGTCTTGAACTTTGACTGACCTCGGGAGCTTTTTGTTGTTGTTGTTGTTGCCTCTTGCTTTCTTCTGCAAGGATTTTATTAAATTTTTTTTTAGGTTTGGCTGCTTTATGGGGTGTACTTCCCCCCCCTACAGGAACTCCTCTTTCAGCATCTTGCTTGCAGCTGGAAACCTGTATCTTTTTCTTGCCCTTCCATTTTGCCAAGGAGGAAGTCAGGCAAAGGGGCTGTGTCCTCCCATTTCCTCCCAATTGCTTTTGTTTTCAAGAGAGGTATGAGAAAGGAGAAAAAAAACAAACTTTCCCCTAGAATCATAGAATCGTTATGGTTGGAAGAAACCTTTAAGATCATCAAGTCCAACCGTTACTTAACACTGGCAAGTTATCACTAAACCACTTCCCTCAGCACCACATATACCCATCTTTTAACTACCTCCAGGGATGCCAACTCAACCACTTCCCTGGGCAGCCTGTTCCAATGTTTGATAACCCTTTCGGTGAAGAAATTTTCCTAATATCCAACCTAAACCTCCCCTGATGTAACTTGAGGCCGTTTCCTCTCGTCCTATTGCCTATTACTTGGGAAAAGAGACCAACAAACTCAAAGTTCCTGGAGGGTTTGGGGGGTGCAGAACCCCACGACCAGGGAAAGAGCTGGAGGATGAAGAAGCTTGCCAGAAGAGCAAGATGCTGACTCGGTTCTGCAAAGGGATGGGCTGGGGTGGAATGGAGAGCACTGGGATCCAACAGAAGGGGCAGGCTTCTAATTAGTTGCTTAATAAGATGCTCTCTAAAAAGGTCTGATCCATACCCTAGTGGGGTTAACAGGAATCTCTCCGCTGACTGCTGGCTCAAGACTTCAGGCATCAGCTACACTTTAATACTAAAAACATTTTAATCCCTGCTTTCTAAAGCCAGTGCCTGTTCCTCCTTGGCTCGTCGTTTCTCACCCCTCCTGAGCTCTGGAGCGTATCTGTGGGCACCGTCACCACCTAGCTTCTTGGCTCCCCGTCTTCTGCCACGGCTACCGAGAGCGGTCTGGAGGCTGCCAGCTCCACGGGCACTCAGCTTAAAGGGGGTTTGCAGAATAAAAAGCCAGAAATGTCTAAGTAGTAGCAGCAAACGGATCAGAGGCAGCAGGCATGCTGGGGAGGGAGGGAGACAGAGGCAGGGAGACAACCCTTGTGCCCCAAGCAGTGCCTATGGTCCTCAACCAAGGTCACAAGCTGGCACGGAGAGCCCTCCATTGCTATTCAACCCCTCAAACCAGCCCAGTATTTATTTTCATATAAATCATTTCAGCATCCACACCCTGCAGCCAGGAGTCCCCCTACATGAAGGGCAACCATCACAATTTTGCTCCAAAGTAGTTGCCACCATATTTCCTTGGCTCTCTCTCTCCTTCCTTCCTTGGAAGGGAGATGAAACAAATCACATCCCATTTGCTTCTCCTTGTGTTAGCTGCTAGCCAGCAACCCTACCTTCCTGCCCCAGTCATCCCAGCACAGGCAGCTCCAATTAGCCCAGTTCATCACGGCAGGCTGGCCTCTGATGTGCTTCGTGTCAGGATTTGATGGATCTGATCTTGAAATTCAAGCCCTGTTCTTCTCATTTGTCGCCTGCTCCTTTTTCTTTGCCTGTAATTCATTTTCTCTTTCACCTTTCATAAAAAAATAAACGAAGAAAAAAAGGACCTTCCATGACGTTTTCCCAAAGATTTTTTTAAAAGAAAAGATGAAATGCCAATATTTCTGTGCTGCTGAGCAATCTCTAAACAATATGAGGGAGAGGATAGTGACCCTCTAGCAAGGAACGGAAGGCAGAATCTAGCTTCAAGCAGGAGGCCACCACAACAAGTGGGAGCTGCTCCCGTGTTTGAGATGAGGTTTCATGGCTTTCCCAGAACCGATGAGCCCCAACAAGCTGGGGACAGAGGATGCACAGGAGACCACCAAGGTCTCTCCATTCCTGCCTTCCTCCCAGTCACTCCCAGCCTCCTGGAGCACTTTCCTTGTCCATGCCACAGATGGCCATGGATTATATATAGAATCAGAGAGTGGTTTAATTTGGAAGGGACCTAAAGATCATCCAGTTCCAACCCCCCTGCCCCGGGCAGGGACACCTCCCACCAGACCAGGTTGCTCCAAGCCCCATCCAGCCTGGCCTTGAACCCCTCCAGGGATGGGGCAGCCACAGCTTCTCTGGGAAACCTGGGCCAGGGTCTCACCACCCTCACAGCAAAGAATTTCTTCCAAATATCTAATCTCAATCTATCCTGTTCCAGTTTGAAGCCATTACCCCTCATCATATCACGACATGCCCTTGTGAAAAATACCTCTTCAGCTCTCCTGTAGCCCCCTTCACATAATGGAAGGCTGTGATAAGGTCTCCCTGGAGCCTTCTCTTCTCTGGGCTGCACAACCCCAACTCTCTCCGCCTGTCCTCACAGGAGAGGTGCTCCAATCATCTGATCATCTTCATGGCCCTCATGCAGAAGATGTGGGCTTCCAAAGATTAATCACCACATGCTCCAAACTGCTATTGCTGGGAAGATCCTGCTCCTCACAGTTGGAGCATGCCTTGGGTGAACCATAACAGCAAAACTCACGGCGTGCAAGCATGCTGAGATTAAAGCCTGGCCAACATCATTCAGACACGCTCAGGGACACCTAAAAGCACACCAGAGGTACAAGGGCAACCCACTCATCCATCTCCAAGCCTTTCTCCCAAAGCAGGTAGCTGCCAGCTTGTTTCGTTAGCACAACCTCAACAGATACTCTCCAGCCTCCTGCTCAGAAAGGGCTCAACCACTTGAGCCAAAACTTTCCAGAACGACTCAGCAAAGAAACTTTCCGCTCCTACAACTCAAGTTGAGCTCAACGTTACACACTTCTCTTTCCAGGTGCTAATGGGAAGCATCAGCTTACCCCACCACCAAGGCTGCCTCCACTCCGATTAAGGTGCTGCAGAACGAGAGGAAAAAGGGCAGGGAGACACCAGCATCTATTAAAAAAGGGTCTCATAATAAATAAATTAGAAAATAACCGTTTCTGCTGCCAGCAAAGCAGGAGATCTTCACCAATTACAGGGAGAAAAGCCCAGGACAAGGTAGTCCTGTAACCACACGCGCTACTGCCATCACCCATCACGTACAGGAGAGAAAGGAGCCAAACACAGAGGTGACAGAGAAGAGGGAAAACAAATCTGTCCAGTCAAGGCCATTTCTGAGTGAGTTTATCAAGCTGGGAAGTGAAAGGCACAGCAGAGAGTTTTTTTCCCTGGCTCCTCGGATGCTCGAAGCCAGAGCAGGAGACAGAGCCTGTAATTTCTCCGCTGCATTTAGTTATTTTAAGTGGGGAGTCAGTGGCGAGATGGAACCCATAAGACCACCTGACAGACGGTGGTAAAGCTCAGAAAGAGCCATTGCCTGTCTCCCTTCACCCCAGCTCTCGCAGAGACCTGTAGGAGGGTGTTTCAAGCCGTTTAAAGGGAAGAGCACAGCAGGAGGTAAAGAAGAGCCAAGAGTTCCCACCAAGAGCAGCCATAACAGAGGACCTTCTTTGGTTTACATCAGTGTTTACTGAACACTTTGGTTAACTTTACAAGGGAAATAAGAGGGGAAAACTACAAAACCCAAGGGTATATTGAGCTTCCTTGACATTACCAGTAAAATAAAGAGAATATCTGAGGCTTTTCCAGTAGATGCTGTGCATGTAGTCGCTGGGGTTGCTGGCACGCATGTGGGTAGAGAAGTGACACGCTTTCAGTTGAAGTCAACACCTATGTCAACACAGTTAAGACAGAGCAATTTCCCCTCCATCAACCTTCAAACAGGTCTTACAGTGCCGCAGACGTCAAGCAAGCTCTCTGAAACCAGTTTAAAACGTATGTCTTCATGCCACTGCCGAGTCTTCCCAGCGGATGGAGGTCACAGCCCTTGCTTCCTTTGCTGGCACCCATTTATTATTATTTATTATTAATATATATTATATAGAATAATAATTATTAGCGTTTATTAACCAAAACTCTCCAACCAGGCTGGCTGAGGTCACCCATACTCCTTAATACCACTGTGGCATCTCCAGATCTGCCTGAAAAAGGGGACTAAAAAAATTGCTCATCCCTGGGCAAAGCCCCTGCAAAGAGGAGTGGGCTCAGGGGGTACCTGCCTCTCCTTTCTCCCTGCCTGCTCAGGCCAGGATCCAGCAATTCCTGCCCTCTGGCTCCCTAGGAAACCCACAGCCCTTGTCCCTAGGGAAGGGAGAACATGGAGAGTTTGCTAAAGCTGAAAGGACTTTTGTTTCTTTTTTGTTTGGAAAGGAGCGGGCTGTATCAGGGTGAGAGAGGGAAGTAAATAGAACTGCATCAAAAAAAAAAAAAAAAAAAAAAAAGAAAAAAACCCCACCAAAACCAAGAAGGTAAAAGAATAGAATAAGAAGAGGCACACTTGTAAAAGGAGTCTTGGGTCTGTTAAGATATTACCAGTATGAAAAGGGTTCCCGCACTTAAAAAAACCTCTTAAAAATAATTTCCTCTCCACACTGCCTGGAAGCCTCATAATTACCAACAATGATCACAGACCCATTCATTTCATCCTAAAATTAATACATCACGTTTGGAATGATATCACATTAATTTATCACAAGATTTATGAAACTTGTACTTTTTTCTAATGAGATTTATGCAAATTCCGCTCCATCCATTGTTTGTGCCATAAAAAAAAAAAAAAAAAAAAAAAAGTTCCCCGCAGAAACTGCTCTGTCAAAAAGTCTCATTCACTTTTATTGATATCTGTCCTTCTCTCTTCATCCCCACAACAGAAGAGGAAGGAGGAGAGACGGTTCCAGTTGGGGTGTGATGCTGTTCCCAGGTAGAGGAAGGAAAGCATCCCCATCACAAGGATGGCAGCATCAGGGGAGTCCACCATTCGAGGCACTTATGTTTTAAACTAATTTTAAAAGGAAATTAACTGGTGCTTCACTTAACACCTTTGTCTGAGAAGGGTCAGAGAACAAGAGGAGCAGCGGGGAATTGTGAAATTAAAGCATTTAGGCTTTCTAGAGTGGAAAAAACCTGTGCTTGGTAAACTCACGGAAGAAATACAAAAGGGGAACAAACAACAAGAGAAATAGAAGCACTGAGCACTGTGGGATTATAAAGGAGAAGGGGGGAGGAAATCACATGAGATTAACTTGGTATTTTAGAGCAGAGCTGTAAATTGAAGACAGGAGTGCACAAGATGCCCAGGAAAGCCCTGGGTGCAATGCCTTACGGAGCCTGAGATTTCCTGAAGATTTGGGCAATTCTCAGGAGCGTGCACAGGACGGCACAAAGCAGGCAAGGACCGTTTCCAATTCCACCACGGCAGGACTATTGCCTTCATTTCTGAGCACTGCCAAATGGAAACCAAGTGGAGACCTTCCTCCATACCTGCACAGCTTGCCCTAGGAGGCTGGGGAAGGGAATTCTTGAAACCCCCTAAATATTAGATGCAGCTTTGCTCCTTGGAGCTGCCCTCGCGTGACTAACAGCTACTCGTGAGACACACGTATAGGGGTGCGAGGAGGCGGGATAAACTGAAAAAGCAAAGGAAAACATAAATCTGGGGTTAGCAGAAACTTCCCAGCGGTGAAATCTCCTTAAATAACGGCAGAAACCCCCAACATCTCCCGGGGGCTTTTAAAACAGACCTGGAGAAGATGCTACAAAACTCATCACGGAATAGCCCTGATGGGATCCAAACCCCAATTTTTGCAACTCTGAGGAGCAGGGAGGAAGGTGTTATCTACCTGGGAGGGCAAACCCCTTCCCTCTGCATGGCCGTGCTGCCAAATATCTCCACAAGCTCTGCTCCGTGCTGCCTCGTGCCTGGCTCCGAAACACCCCCAACACTCCGTACAACCCCCTCTACACTCACTCCTCAAGGAAAATCTAGCTAATATCGTCTTGATTAACATGTCTTGCACAAAGTTTAAACCCTAAATCCATAGAATATCCTTTTCTAATTAATTTTGAAATAAGAAGCAGCCCAGAAAAAGTAAGGAATATTTCCCTTTGTTCCTTTCCACCTTCTCCTGACCTCTCCAGCTCCCTCAAAAAAAAAAAAAAAAAAATCATTTTTAAACTAATTAAACACTTGCTGGTCAAAGGAAGCTCTGTGACAGGTACCAGCACGAAAGGAAACACCATCCAGTTCTCTGCATGAATACTGCACCTCAGTAACAGGCAGAAAACCAAGATCATTAGGGATGGTGAGATCTTCACCTCACCCTGCTTTCCCACCAGTGCCTGGACACTGGGCAAACTCCAAGAAAGAGGTGAAGACCACCAGTGGGGACTCAGGACACTTAGTCACTGGTGAAATATTTAACTGAGCCTACTCAGTGCTGGGGAGAGGTGTTCACCAGTAAACCTGCCTTTACACTCACACTTCTCCACCTTATCAGAAGGACCCATGGTGCACACACATCCATCCATCTGTAGGAATCTCACATCTCACGCAGGCTGCAGGACCTCCTTCCCCAAATGTTATTTTTCCAACCCACCAACGCTTGCCTTGATGGCCAGCTTTTAAAAGACCACACTTCTTTGAAAAATGGGTATGCATGTAGGTGGGATGCCCAGTTAACTCACTGACCCACCCACCAGAGCCTCCAAGAGTACATTTCCAACAGGCACTTCCAGCAATGGCCATGACCATCCTCTGCCCAACAAATCAGGAACCTCCCTGGCACATTGCAGCCCAATACAGAAGGCACAAAAGAAACCATAGGGTTCCTACAAGTTTCATGAAAGTAATAGCTGAACTAAAGACAGCTGAGTGCCCCTCCTTAAGGTCACAACCCTTTTTCTTTAAAAGATGTGATTATAGAATCATAGAATTGTCTAGGTTGGAAGGGACCTTTAGGATCACCTAGTCCAACCATCAACCTAACTCTGATAAAAAAATACCACTAAACCATGTCTCTAAGCACTATATCAACCCATCTTTTAAATATCTCCATGGATGGGCCCTTCCCTGGGCAGCCCATGCCAAGGCTTCAGAACCCTTCCCGTGTCAACATGTTTCCCACTCTCCAATCTGAACCTCCCCTGATGCAACTTGAGGCCATTTCCTCTTGTCCCATCGCCTGGGACTTGGGAGAAGAGACCGACCCCCCCTGGCTACACCCTCCTTTCAGGGAGTTGGAGAGAGTGAGAAGGTTGGTTGCCAGCTATCCCACCAATGTGAACTAACCAACCAGCACAGGCAGGGAACAGAACATCTCACCTCTCTTGGGACAGCTAGGGGTCCTCATGGACATGGTGAGGAGACCTTCCTCCCAGGAGTTTTACTGATTACATGCAGAGATAGATTCCTCCCAAGCAATCGCTCCAAGCTGTTCCTTAGGGGGGAACTCTAAATTACTATGGATTTTGAGGTCAGGGCTTTCTGTAGTGACTGTTGTTAGTGCAGAGTCACAGTGTTTCCAGAAACAAGACTTTATGCCAACTGACCAAACAAGTTGTACAAACAAGCACAGAGACTAACTCTGCCGCACCACGGTGCTGGGGTCAGTCCCATTTCGGGAGCTGAAAGGCAGAGGATTAATTTTCTAAACAAAGCCAGGCAAGCTTGCATTTTGACTGCCAGCTGGCAAGAGCAGAGATAACAAGAAACTCCTGATCCTGCCAGAGAAACTACGACACCGTGCAAAGAGCTCCACAGGTCAGAAGAAACCATTTCAGTAGGTGACCTGTTGCTGCTGCCCTTTTTGATTACCCAGAGGTGTCTTGCCAGCTACAACCAAGTAGCAGCAGGGATGCTTAGCACCCATATTTTCAGAGGTATCTTTTCAGTGGGGCACAAAGACAGGGTAACAAGCTGAAGCAAGCCATGGACTCTCTCTAGGAAAGATAGGACCCTCACTAGGCTAATCTTCATCATAGCCTAGGGGAAAATTCCACCAAGGCATAAAAGATATCACCTTCCCTACCAGAAAGGGGAGCAGGTAGAATACTGAGAGCTACCGTATGGCCAGAGGGGACCAACCAGTCCGATGGCTGGAACTAGGCTCCAGTAACAGGGATGAGCATAAAATGCCACCTCTGAAACCAAATCCTAGCTCCAGGGATTACTTTCTATTTAGTGGACGCTAAGAACTAACAGGAGCTCCACTGAGATGATTCAGATAAGAATCACCTCTCCTCAACTTGGAAAAAACTGGGGTACATGCCCCTTGCAATCTCCCACTTGCTGCAGAAAGCAGGAGGGCAGAGGAGGTTAAAAGATGCAGCTGACCCAGCATCCTCGAGTTTGTGGCTTCTCTTTGGCCATACCAAACCTTCTAGAGATGCACCAGGGCAAACGGAAGAAAAGCAGAACCTCATAAGCATAGTCAATGAGGTGCTTTACTATTTGGTGTAAATAAATGATTTACGAGTAAGGTGACACACAGAGTAGTTTGCATCTCACCCAGGCAAGGTAACATAGCTTTGCGTTAATTAGAAGAGAGCTGCTGTTCTGCAATTAATATGAGGTCAGAGATAAAGCTCGTTAGATCGCGCTGCCTACGGACTAGGTCCCAGGACTGTCCTGGCACTGAGCAGGGCTGCAAGACACCCACAGGGTGTAAGACAAGACACCCCCCAGGAGAGTAAGGCAATGACACCAGCGATGCTAACGGAGAAGTCACGCGGATATCAGTGCTCCGTGGGTTGCAGCACCAGCTGTGCCCCAGCAACAGGGATGAGCCAGAGCATAAAATGCCACCTCCGAAATCGTGCTGCCTGACAGGAGCCCCTTCCTCCACCCGCAACCCCGTCAAGATGAGGAGCTGATCAATGTGAATGGGGAAAAGAAAAATTTAAAAAAAAAAAAAAAAAAGCCATCAGCAAATTTTACTTGCACAAGTGAAGTTCAAGCGGCGAGATTCATTCACGTCTTGTTTGAAATCTCATCTGTGCTTTACAAAAAGATGAAACATCCCCGAGGCTCTCAGCCTCGCGGGGAATACAAAACCTTTAGTGCTACAGCTTGCCTGTGGCCCAGCTGCTCCGCTCTCTGAATGGTTGAGGGGAACAAATAAATATAGCCATCCTCAGCCCAAATGTTGCAGGGTATTTTGCTCCAGCACGAGCGTGCTTTGCTACGTGCGTCAAAAGGCCCAAAGCCAGAAGGAAACGGTACCAGGAGTCAGACTTTTGTCTGCAGACTTCAGATCCGTAAGGAAATCGGCCTTGGACTGCCACCGTAACTCTCTGAGGTTTCAAAACACGCGCCAGGTGATGAATTCTGCCTCGTTATAATGAAGACGCAATGAAATCTCTGCTTGATTTATCTCCCTGGAGTTGAGTTAGCACTTCTCGATCTCCAAAATAGGGCTGCAGTAAAAGCAAGGCTTACAGAAATGGGCCACAAATAGAATCATAGAATTCATCTAGGTTGGAAGAGACGCTTGGGATCATTGAGTCCAACCATCAACCCTACTCTACAAAGTTCTCCCCTACACCATATCCCCCAACACCACATCTAAACGGCTCTTAAACACCTCCAGGGATGGTGACTCAACCATCTCCCTGGGCAGCCTATTCCAATGCCCGACCACTCTTTCTGTGAAAAATTCTTTCCTAATGTTCAGTCTAAACCTACCCTGTTGGAGCTTGAAGCCATTCCCTCTCGTTCTGTCATTAATTACCTGTGAGAAGAGACCAGCACCAACCTCTCTATATGAAGCTCAAAACAGTCAGTTCTGGAAAGGTTACATTTCCTACTCCTCTTACTCTTGAGAAGCAATCAAAACCTTTCAGGGAACCAAGAGAAACAACCAGATGCTTGGAAGATTCTTTGCAAAGGTGACAGCCTGGGGAAATACAACGCGTGCAACTCATCAACCCCTTCATCCATTGGTCCTGAACTTGAAGCTGCCTTCCTCCAAGCACAACCCGATTCTTTGGGGCTGACAACAACTGCCACATCTTGGATGGAGCATTTAATCATAGAGTAGAATCACAGAATGGTAAGAGTTGGAAGGGACCTTAAAGACCATCCAGTTCCAACTCCCTTGCCAAGGGCAGGGACACCTCCCACCAGACCAGGTTGCTCAAAGCCCCATCCAACCCTGCCTTGAGTTTCCTACCATGCCTCCCTCCCTTTCTCTTCCTCCTCCTCAAGTGCCAATGAAAAGGTGGGGAGAGACTTGGCAGGTGGTGCCTGGGTATCTGAGGCACCAGCTTATCTGCGTCCCCGCCACAGCACCGTAGTAAATTGCTTGTTGATAAATGAGGCTATTTAGGAGCAAGTGATGCCAGCATTACGGTTATTAATGACGCCGACGTGGAGAGACATTTAAGAGCGGCCCCATGTTCTATTGTCCTTTCGCCTATGAGTAATGGGGCACTTCAGCTACGAGGCTTCAAAACCAGCTTGGGCTGTTCAACAACAGAAACAAAATAAGACTAAGGGAAATGGATGGAGTGCATTGGACTGATGACTCCAAAGCGCTGATAAAGCTCCTTCAATATTAGCTCCTCCAGTCTTTAGATGAAATTAAACCAGGAGCATTCCCCTTTTCCATCCACCAGAGCTCTTCCACTCATCCCTGCAAGCTCCTAGCAGCCGGAACACAACACACAGCATGTTGCTCTCCCAATCGATGGTCCAGTGCAGCAAACTCACCCAAATAAAAGGGAAAAGTCAAGCCACAACAGCCTAAGTTGGGAGCAGCACCGGTCCAGCTGGACTTGCAGCACGTGGTACACCCCGGAGCACAGCAAGGGTGATGTTTGTTGAAGCCTGGGAGGCTTTCACAGGGCCATTACCTCACTTTGCACGTCACAGATGTCTAAATGTGGCCAGGAGGACAATGAGCGAGAAATAAAGAGGCTGTTTATTGCAAGAGGAAACCTTGGAACGGAGCTCTGCAGTCGCTGGTGGGAGTGCAAGACAGAGCGCACAAGCACACAGCTGTAAACTTGTTTCTGAGTTAATATACCCACGAGTGTTTTTCCTCTCCTATGAAAGCATACTCTTCTGCAAACAAACATCTGGAGAGCTCTGTTACAGCTGGACCATTATCCCTAGTGACTAAAGCATTCAATTAATTTAGCCTTTCTCATTTGCGAGTTGTCTGCAAATAGACTGGGGTTTGCGGGAATTTATTTGTTATTTGAATATATTCAGTGAATGGTTTATTAAAAACATATTTCAGACAAAGGATTTCTTGCTAACTGCTTCTACAACTGTTGCTCTGAGGGTTGGCAACTGGCTGTACACACCGCGGAAATGGTCACGGCGGTCAGGTGGGAACGCCTTTGCGTCTTGATGGAATGCAGCCTACCTCCAGAAAGAGCTTTCCAAGGCTCTGTGGAAGCACCTGCAGAAAAAACACACCCTGATGCAAACGCACAGCATTCAGCCTGCCTGAGTTTCCTTAAAAACCACAAAACAACTCGCCCAGAAGTTGTCACAGAGAGAACAAGGACAGTGTCGGGTGCTAGAATTAATTGACTTTATGCAAAACAGCTCCTGGTAGCTTCCACAACACCTTGCAAGCATCCATGGGGCTCCTTATTCAGTATCCTCCCTGCCCAGGTGCATTTTGTCTCAAAACTCCAGGGAGCACTTGCTGCAGGAATTTCATCACAGCAGCAAGAGAAAATGGGGTGAGGAAGGATGTAGTGAAGGGCTATTTCCAAGACTGATGGAATCCCTCGGGCTAGCAACAAGCCCAAACTCGTCCTTGCCTGCGTACCACAAATCGTAGCCTACACAGTACGTGTGACACGTCTGAAATCACAAATCCTCCTGCCAGAACAGTTTCAGCTTTCCACACAGTGTTGCTCCAAGGCAGTCGTCTCACTTGCTGCCCCCAAGCTTTGCTCCAGTGATCGCTGCGTTTTTGGCAGAGGGCAAGGGGCAAAACAACACCCTAGTTAAGTCTTTACTTAAGAACAAAGCCATTTTTATGTTTTGGACAAAAAAACCCAGGTTTTTCCATGTTCTTTGTCACCCTGTTAAGAAGACAGAGAAGCAAAAGGTGCAGAGGGAAGCAGCGATGCTTGGAAAACCCTCGTGTTGTAGACCTGAAGCTACACGGGGTGAGGCAGATGGACAGCAGCAGGCAGGACTCTGTCCCAGGGATGCCAGCAGGGCTCAGCTTTCCTCCACCACTCACTTTTATAAGCTGTCATTTCTCTATAGTGTTATATTCACTTTAGGGACAGGCAGAAGACCAGCCAGATGACCCAACTTTAAGAGATACCAGGTGGAAGACCTCGTGTTCCTGGTCCTTCACCCCACCGCGCTTCCACGTTCAACAGTAGACTTTCCAAGAGCTAAGTCACGGTGCCAGTCACCCCAACAGGACCCCCAGCCCATAGCATACATCAGCCTGGGACATTCCCTATGGCCAAGGTGACCTGTGATAGCTTGGCTGCATCCAGCTCTTTCTGCAAGGTGGATCAGGGCTGGAAGCAGTGGCTGAGCCTGTGCATCCCTTGCCTGGTGTCTAGACCAGCCCGCACTCAAAAAAACCCTCCCTTAGTCATACGTAAAAAACAAATAAACTTTTAAAATCCAAGCTGAAAAAAAAAAAAACCCCTCCATGCTAAATCCCAGCTGCCGGGTTGTTTGAAGGCAAAAAGAAAGCAATCACTGAGGTTTCACAGACTGTTCTAAAAGTGGAAATCCATGAAGAGAAAAGTGATCCAATAAGTCACAGTTTTAGGCTTTTTCTTTCAATTGCTCAAAGTAAAGACTTTCAAAGCTTCTCTTTCTCCTGAAGCCCTGATTGAGGGAGAAACAGGTATTGACCACTGAATTTAGCGTCTACTTGCCAACAGCTACTTGTACAGATCAGAGACAAGTCCCAGCCACCTCTTCCCCAACAGCTGCGTCACGTACGTTGAGTATTTTTCCAGCCCCTTTGGCAGCACCAGCCTCTAACTTGCATGCAAAACCAGCCCCTTCACAGCATCTCAGAAACCTCCCGTGCTTATCAAGTGTCTTCTGGCAATCCACGCTCCCGCCGCCAGCTCCTCCAGGCAAATTCAGCTTCCTTCTTTTGAAGGGCTTCGCTGCTCTGAATAGCACTGCACTGCAAACACCTGCCAGAGGGACCAAGGACCCAGGCTGTAATCACAGAATCACTGAATCATATGGGGTTGGAAGGGACCTCTGGAGATCATCCAGTCCAATGCTCTGGAGAGCATCTAGACCTGCCAAAGCAGGTCCACCCAGAGCAGGTCCCACAGGAACGTGTCCAGGAGGGTTTTGAATGTCTCCAGAGAAAAAGACTCCACCACCTCCCTGGGCAGCCTCTTCCAGGGCTCTGCCACCCTCAAAGTGAAGAAGTTCCTCCTCATGTTTAGGTGGAACTTCTTATGTTCAAGTTTGTGCCCATTTCCTCTTGTTCTGTCCCTGGGCACCCCTGAAAAAAGACTGGCCCCATCCTCCTGACACCCACCCTTGAAGTATTTATAGGCGTTGATCAGATTCCCCCTCAGCCTTCTCTTCTCCAGACTAAAAAGACCCAAGTCCCTCAGCCTTTCCTTGTAAGACAGATGTACTTGTCCCCCCATCATCTTTGTAGCCCTCTGCTGTCCCTTTTCCAGCAGTTCCCTGTCCTTCTTGAACTGGGTACCCCAGAACTGGACAGTGATACCTGCTCAGAGCAACATTCATAGAATGGTTAGAGTCGGGACCTGAAAGACCATCCAGTTCCAACCCCCTGCCCTGGGCAGGGACACCTACCACCAGACCAGGTTGCTCAAAGCCCCATCCAGCCTGGCCTTGAACCCCTCCAGGGATGGGGCAGCCACAGCTTCTCTGGGCAACCTTTTTCCAGGGTCTCACCACCCTCACAGCATAGAATTTCTTCCTAGTATCTAATCTAAATCTGTCCTCTTCCAGTTTAAAACTGTTACTCCTCATCCCATCAGCAAGTAACAAGCAAGCTTATTTTAAAGTAGGGTGCAGTACATTAGAGTGTGTGGCTCTCCCATGAAGAAGAGCAGGGTCTAAACAACGGGTGCCTCCCCACCCAAGGATACAATGGAAGCATGGACAGGGCAGCTCAGTGATAAGGGTTGTAACTGGGAAAACCCGTTCGGGAGAGCTGAACCTTTCCTGAGCTGTTTTACCACTTGGATGAAGAAAATCCACCCTGCTCTCTCCATCTGAAACAATGATTTGCAGACCGTGAGGCCACGGCCAGCTATTTAGTCCCATAAAATTCCCTCGAGTCTTCAAGCATCAGGCCTGAAAGGAGGAGAGATCCTGCAGCCCTGGGGGCATTGCCCCATATTTGGCAGGTGCTGTCAACTTCCATAGTGTGAGACACAGCTAAAAAACCCAAAGAAAAACCTCAGCCTACATTTAACTCCACCAAATCAACCATGCCACAGGAATTTCCAGCATTTCATTAGTGTCGTCGAGTGTTTTCCTCCCATCAGTAAGAAACACAGCTCTCTTCCTCCAGCCCATTAAAAGACAGCCCTTCTTCTTCTCCATCTCTTTTTTGTTGTCCTTCATTCTAGTTTTTGTCCTTGGCAGGTTGTAGAGAGAGCACCCTGGCCTAGGTAACTCCCAAAATTTCCTCAAATTTAGGCTGAGATTCTATCTGTAATTATTAGAGAGTGCTAATAAGCCTTATTAACGAAGAGTGAATGCAAAAGGAATAAGGGAAGGATTTTCCCAGGACCCAAAGTGCAAGAAATTCATAACTAACTTAATACCTGTTCCAATAAGAGATACTCAGCCTGAGTCTATTTTAAAACCAGTCTGACTCTTTCCATAAGAAAAATAAAGGGGAGGAAAAAAAAAAAAAAAGAGATACTCTTTTCCTCTTTGAGAATTATTCATGGAGAAAGTCGCAAAAACCCAAACAAAATAATGTCACTGCTGGCAACAGGGTTGTCCTCCTGCGGCGGGTGAGAACTGGCTGGATGTTATTTGCCACTAACGTGGCACTGAAGTGGTACCAACCCTTGGAAAGGCAACCCCCCCCAAACCCTGGGCAACCGTGGGGCTCAGGACCCCTGAGCAGCTGGACTTCATCCCACGGGAGAATTCCAGGGCTCCCGACCTGAGCTTCCTCACCCCAGATATTTTCAAGCCCTTCAAGACCTCGTGCAAACCTCCTCCTTCTCTTTCAACTCACGTCTCTCGCACGTGGCCCAACCCCAGCCTTCTCGGGTTTTGGGATGCCTGTGCACGCTCCCCCAGCTGAGGATGCTGTCCCATCTGCCCCCACGCACCCCCCCCAAGCGTGCTCACGGGGTTCCTTCAACCTCCCCGCTTGCAGCACCGGCTCTCTGACATGCCTCCAAAATGACTGATGAGTCAGTACGTTGTTTTCGAGCAACTCACGTGCCTCGTCAGCATGCAGGATGACAGACCTTGGGAACCCGGGCATTAATACTGGAGATTTATAGTCAAATCTGTCACGGTTGGGGAAGCTTTTTCCCCCCAAGAACTACTCTGCCTGAAGGTCATCTTTCCTGGGCAATAAGTGCAAAGAAACTTTCTCAGCCCCCTTGGCCCCCAGTGATGGGATCACAGGAGAGCAGGGGAGGGGGGTGGCCACCAGCAAACGTGGTCAGCCTCGGGAAGTCCCTCTGATCCCATCTGTTGGGTGGGGAGACACGTTTTGCCAGCAGAGCCCCAGCTGCAGCCTCACACCAGGGAGTAAAAAGCGCATCCCGGTTTGAGAGCCACCCCTCCTCCCAAACTCCACATCCTCGATGGAATTGGGTCGATATAATAACCCGACAGAGAAAAAGAGAGCCCACCATCTGGCCCAGCACAGCAAGTCTCACCTGCTCGTATTTGAGCCGAGAGGTTTGCAACCAGCATCCACTCCCTCCGACCCTTCTCGCGCAGGGATGGGGGATCCGTTCCCACCAGACGTTTGATGCACGAGGCTACACCCAAATACCGCCGAGGAGTTCAGGGATGCTGCTGTTTGCTTATATTGCACTGTCAGCACCACGCGATCATTTCCGTAGCGTGGCTGGCACTGCCCCTCCAACAGCCAGCAGGTGCCACGGGAATGGGGGTAAACCTTGAAAACGCAGCTCCGTCCGGCGCCCTAACAAAAACCCCACAGATTTGTCATCCCAAGACAGAGCAGCCACACTGCGTAATCTCTCTAAGGATGGGGTTTCCCCCTAAAGATTTCCCAGACCTTCCTCTGGTGCCGGCAACACACCAGCGAGCTCTTTTCCCTCGAAGCAGGGTCAATCAGCGGAGCAACCACCCACGGGTGTTATCTGCAGTACAGGCTGTGTTGTCACTGTTGTCCCAGCACTGTGGAGGGGTGGGCTGGTGGCCATGGGAGGGTTTCAAGGATTGGAGGTGGTGGGGGAAGCCCCAGGGTTGACACAGCAGAGGAATATGTTACTACTACGGCTCCTCTGTTTCCATTCATCAGAGATTAGAGCTGGTCAACTGCCGGGGTCAGCAAATTCAGCTGGGAAAACGCTCACCGAGAGTTTCTTCTGTCCTTCAAAAGTTTGCGTTCCTGACTCCCCAAGCACAGCTTGGGGCTGATCAACCACCGGATTTGCTCTGGCCAAAGGAAATGCTGGACTGCACGCCTCTCTGGGTAGGTTGCACATACGTATCAAAGGCTGTAAAAGCACATAAAGAACCTATTTGCAGACTGATTTTGGATGGGTAGCTGGCCGTGAAGCTCAGGCTCCCTCACCAGACCTGCACCTCCAAAAACTGGGCTACCTCCTGCTCTCTCCATTTCTTATTCTTCCTCCTTTCTAACTTGTTTTGAAAGCAGGCGTTTGACTGTGGTGTCAGACTCTCCATAAATAAGGTAAAGAAGGCTATGGGAAAACCTATAGGCTTTTTAAGCTACGAAGGTTTTGGGGACTGACTTACCCAGAATTTGCCTTTGTCCCTGTTGTAGACCAAAGCATTTGGGACAAACTGGGGAGAACTGACCCTATATTTTCTGATCACGCTGAGGATGTGGATATGAAATCCATTCACAGCCTTTCTGCTGCTATTCTCTTCTCCCCACCGAGGCCGATGACAGGCACGGGAGGAGCTGGTGAGGAACAAGTCAAGAAGCCCAGCCATTTGCGGGTGCAGTGAGCCTTAGAGCAGGTAGAGGCAAAAATCCTACCGGGAGTTACTACAGGCTGGGTGGCAATTTCACAGACCAGCAGCTCAAGCAAATCAAATAAACCAGCCCCAGCCAGGACGAGCTGGAGAGTTGGATATGGACTGGCAGCAAAAAAAAAAAACTTGGTGGTCTGCCAGAGGCAATGCCCACTGTGCATACGGACAAAAGCCAGGGCCATAAGAGGGTCCCACCTGAACCTCACGGGATGCCCTGAGAAGATACTCTCAGCGAGATGGTTTCCAAGAGAGGCTCTTCTCTGCACATCACTTTCCCGGCCGAGTTTCTCAGGGCACGTCTAAAAGCCAAACCTTTTTCTCAAGCCCTCAGAAATCCCCGACAGGAGGATGTCTGTTGGGAAAGCTGCCTTGGATAAAAGGAAACTCTTTGGGCCTCTTTCAAGCACACACCAGGACGGGCTGAGGTGTGTGTGTTGCTCATCCCTTCGTTGGCAGAACAAATCAGTTCCAACAAGGAAGTCTCCTGAGGTTTATAGTCAGGGCAACGTGAATAAATCCAACGAAATTCCATCTAAACATGAGGAGGAACTTCTTTGAGGGTGGAAGAGGCTGCCCAGAGAGGTGGTGGACTCTCCATCTCTGGAGACATTCCAAACACTCCTGGACACATTCCTGTGCAACCTGCTCTGGGTGGACCTTCAGGGGGTTGGACTAGATGATCTTCACAGGTCCCTAACAACCCCTGCCATTCTTTGATTCCGTAAATCACTTAGTCAATTTTGGCCATCCCTAACAATGAGCTGCCTGAAAGCAGCCCACAGATTGCTCTGATGTATTCTTACTTAAAACAATAATCTCTCTGGATAATTCTTAGTCTCCAGCTTGTTTGGACAGCACAGACCGTAAAACCCGAGTTGTTTTAGAAGGATACAATGGACAGTGTTCCCTTTCTTGCCTTGCCGGAGCCATCAGATCAAGTTCACAGGAAATTCCCTGCCAGAAATTCCCTTTCTATTCGTACTGCTGGCAACATCCGTGGAATACCCCTGCCCGCGACCTGTGCAGGAAGCCAACCTGCAGGGCACGCAGGCTCCCAAAAAAAAAAATCCAATCCCCACAAACAAGCCCGTCCTTCGCAACGCTTGTCCAGCTTGTCACAAAATCAAAGACCCACAGCAACACTCTGTCAGGGAAAGAGACTCCCTAAAGCCAGTCAGAGGAGTGTACAAATGGTGACAGACAAACTGCTTCATTATCCGGTGCTGAGGGTGCTTTCCAGGCTGGCTCGGGTGCCCTTGGATAAAAGGTATGGAAAAGAACAGGGATAAAATCCTGTCCCTCTACTAATCCTTTCCCTCCACATCTACCTTTGCCCTCTACAACTCCCTGGAAGGAGGGTACAGAGAGGTGGGGGTTGGCCTCTTCTCCCAAGGGAATAAGGACAGGAGCAGAGGAAATGGTCTGAAGTTGGGGCAGGGGAGGGTTAGATTAGATATTGGGAAGAATGACTTTCCTGAGAGGGTGGTCAGGCACTGGAACAGCCTGCCCAGGGAGGTGGTGGAGTCACCATCCCTGGAGGTATTTAAGAAACATGTAGACGTAGCACTTCAGGGCATGCTCTAGTGCCAGAGATCGTTGGTTTGTGTCTGTTTGTGGGCAATTTTGGTTTTGTTTTGGTTTGGTTTTTTTTGTCTTTTTTTTTGTGTGTGTTTTGTTTTTGTGGTTTGTTTGTTTTGGTTGGTTTTTTTTTTTTGTGGTTGGACTCGATGATCTCAAAGGTCCCTTCCAACCACGAAGATGATTTTGTGAAAATGTACGGTAAAGGCATTTGAAATTCATTTAAGAGCTCCAAGAGCAAACACGCTTTACTACAACTTCCCCTTCAGGACAACAGCCATCCTTTTTCATTCCTTAAATTTCCCTTGCAAATCCTTCCAAGCTCTTTCCCCCGCCCCTCACTGCTTTGAGCTGAGCTCTGGGACCCCTCTCCAACTCTCCCAAGCAGCCAGTGGGTCACCTGCCCGCCTCCCCCTTGGCATCAGCTCGGCTCCTTCCCTCCCTCTCCAAAGCATCCCCCCTCCCCAAGAACACGGGGAGGAGGTGGCACACGCATCCCTGTCCCCTTGGCAGACCCCAACTCACCCAGGCGACTCGGCCAAAAGAGAAAGGGAGAGCAGAGAGGAGGCAGATTTGCAGGCTCTGATCCCGGGCGCCTGAGCCCCCCCTCCTCTCCCTCGTTATGGATGAGGTAAATTAGCTGTGACACTCATTAGCTACAGCTCCTAATTAGTGAAAATTAATATTGGTTTTGATAGAAGCGTTGGCTGAAGCTCTCCCAGGCAGAGGCGTTATTGACCTTGTAATCCTGGTGAGCAGCAAGTTATGTCACAGAAACTACTTTTGTGGTAGTTTCAACACCTGCAACAGATTGCAGCCACCTCCCACCCTCCCCTCTGCCCACGGATATTGTTCCTACTGATTGGCATTTGGGGAGAAATGGTCCCTAGTTCACCCATCCCACCACCCCTCCTGCCAGCCTGACTAACGCCAGACTCACCGGAGGACTTGCTTGCCCCCACCTCCACTCACAGCTCAAAATAATAAATAAATGAGAATAGCTGCAACGCAATGGCAATTGCCATTTAATAAGGAAAGAAATAGGAGCATCATCCCTTCACCTCAGGGATCCCTGCCTTTGGAGCCTGGGAATCTGAAGGTGGCTAACCAACAAAGTAACAGACACCGCTAAATAAAACAGGAAAACATTTGCTACCAAAGTTATACATGAAAAAAAAAAAAAAAAGCTACACTGTATTGTTCGCACATTAATAATAATAAAGATGTCAAACTGTCAGATAAGAAGTTAATCTCATTCAGAGCGCAATTAAAGATGCCATTATCCAACCACCTGGGGCCACTTCCACTTCTACAAGGCGGTGGGTTTAAGAGATAAGAGGGCTGAGACCGTGCCCAGGGAAGCAGCTCACCCAGTCAAACCCCTGCTCACCACCTTGCCCAACCCCACCAGCACCCACCACCCAGGGCGACCAAATACTGATGTTATTTCTTGCTCAAAAGAGGCTGCGTGCAGATGTGTGTTAGTAAAGGGGTTTTTTTGTTGGTTTTTTTTTTTTTTTTTTTGCAGGGGCATTCCTTCATTTCTGGGCCCAACATCCCAATGAAAATTGTCTCTCTGCCCACCTGGATGATGGCACTGGATAAAGGAGGGGGCAAACCAGAACCGAACCATCTGTAGTATTGCTGGTCCCTGGGGTGAGCTTTCTTTTTTTTCCCCCCCTAGAAATATATAAACAACACTGGAAAGCAGCATCTCCAACAGATTCCAGTTGGTTTTACAGCTGGATGCCCGCCAAGCACAGAACTTTTGGCTTCCAGTAGGAACTACCGAGCTCTTTGTGAGCACCAAATGGACCCTGAGCCTTTTTCCCCCGGACTGTTGGGGCTGTTTGGGAAGCCAAGGCCAGAAGAGCCAGGCACTCGCTGCCGAGTGCGAAGCTCCGACCATCAAATTCTAGCCCTTGTGGAAGAGGGGAAAGTTTTGGAGAAAGAAACCTTCTCCTGATGTCATCTCCGGCCATGTCAGCCCAAGCTGGTGCTGCCCGAGGGATGCAAAGCCCACGGGGGGCAGGCGACGCGATGTGCAAGGAAACATCTTCTCATGCAAAACTCCCCAGCTCTCCGCGAGCCCATTTTATGGAGAAAATCCAACAAGAGCAGCCAGGCACTAATTGCTATTTATACTGCAAGCCAAGCCAGCCTTCCCTACCTCAGCGTAGCCTGCAAAACGTACAGCTCCCATAAAGCTCTCCAGCTCAGCAGCCTGGCAAGACAGACCAGGTTTCTCTAATATTTAGCGCCACACACATGTGCTACTGCCATGCTTTTTCAGTCTTGGGTGGGGAGCCAGTATTTTAAATTTAGCCATAGAGGACGAGGTTAAAAAACATGGTTAAGGGCTGTCCTGGAGGGAAGAATTTATCCTCGAGAAATATTAATTGCATTCAAGGCTCTGCTCCAGGTGTCCCCATACAAGTGCTTCAGAGGGTTTCCTCTTCCACTCCATCATACCCATGGGCTGAGGTGGGGGTGAGACTCAGCAGAAGCAATGCAGGAGACAGAGCCCCCTTCCCTGGTCTCCCCACCCAGCAGAATCCCAAAACGATGCCCAGGGGCGTCCCCAAGAACCAGAGATGCTGTACCAAGGGCTACGATAAAGCAAAAGGCAAGACTGGGAATGGAGATGTGCCACACAGCCAGCTGACGTCTCACTCAGTCCAACAACTCCCCAAGCCAACAGCATGTTTTTGAGCTAAATTTGAAAGAATTCGGATTTTTCTAACAAAAAAAAAAAACAAAACACATCAGTAAATCGTATTTAAAATGCTCACCCTGTAAATGTGCTGTGCAACAGGACCAGAATATGTTGTCCCTTCTTCCTCAAGGTGTGAAACAAGCAGCACGTGAAGCAAAATTTCAAATAAATTATAAACCCCCCCACACACACACCTCCAATTTACAACCTGGAATGCAAAACCAAGTTCCTGGTTTAAAATCCAGGGAGGCAGCAGCCCCTTCTCCTCCTAGAACACCTTTTCTACCTGCCATCTGCCAGAAAGTGTCCCAGCACCTCTGGGACTCACCCTCCTCTCTCCCTTGCTCTCAGGCTTGCGGAAACTTGGGAGGATCCTGCCAATTTTTTTACATTTTCTGCCAAAGCATCCTGTTCTAGCACGATGATACCAGCTTGGGAATTTTCTTTTTTTCCCCTTCGTCCTCTCCCGTACAGGGCTTTAATTTATGGCTATTTGCCCCCACCCCAACTGAAATATGGGGGTAACGGCTTCTGGCTGATGTGCTTTCTGCAAGCTGTCACTCCCAGCTCCCTACCTGACGGGACTGCAGACAACATCCCCACGACTGAAACAGTTTTGCCAAGACAAAGAACAACTCGCAGAAGCCAGGGAAATTATTTCCCCCCTCCTTTTTCCCCCCAACCCTTTCCTTTATGCCGCTAGGAAAGCTGCTTCAGGGACGGTGGGAGAGACGCCGACACAGGATGGTGCTTTCCGAGGGGTCCCTTCGCATCCCCCCACGCCGAGTTTCACATCAGAGCTCTTTTGTGCCGAAATATTGTTTTATCCGGTAGGATGTGTTTAATTTGAGGCTGCTGTCATATGGGAAAACGTGCCTTTCAAGAGTCAGGGTTTTCCGCAGCGCCGTTACTGACTTTACAGTCTTCTGCCATATCTATTTCTTCCCCTCTGTTGCCCAAAATCATTAGTAACAACCATTAATCTCTGCTGGTGAAAATGCTCCTCGCTTCTCCCCATGCACTGAGTTCTTGGTCTCCCTTGGACTTGCCACATGGTAAAGTCTTTTTTCCCCCCCCTTCCTATTTTCAACCGAACTGCTTGAAACTCAACAGCGGAGTAAGAAACGAAGCCCACGTGGCTGTTTGTGAAAGAGTATTATGTTCCATAATATCATCTCTCACCTCAAACCTCAGACTAATTATTAAAAAAAAGGAAAAAGGTCCCTCCTTATTCAGGTACAGAATCGCCTTCCTAATTGCGCGCACGCAGAAAGACGGCGACACAATCCCGGAGCCTCCCCAAGAGCAGGCGTTTGACAAACCCATGCAGATGAATGGAATAAAATTGAGTTACTAACCATTAAATGTCAAGCCTTTGAAATCTTTCCCCCTCGTGTAAAAAGCAATATTAATAAATCTTTAAGAGAGGGAGCGCGCGGAGCTTATTCACTCCTCTGACCACGGCTGCAAATTGAGCAGATGTTTTCATTGAGTTGTCCAACGACGCTGTCTCCAGCCTTTTTTTCTTTTTTTTTTTTTTCCTTTTTTTTTTTTTTTCCCCCTGAGTGGTTACAGTTAATTCCAAAGCCATCAATGCACGGGAGCACTTTGACGGGAGGAACCAATTTATTAACTCCCCCTGCCAATCAAGCACATTAAGCCATTCAAAGGCAGGAAGGGGCATTAGCACAAGACTGTGATAAACCGGGTTAAAAGCGAGGGGGTGGATTCATGTGACAACACCAGGGTGACCACCTTATGTGTCCCGTGGTCCCAAAAATTGTAGAAATAACACAAAAACAGGCCACCCTGCCACCCACACCATGGGCACAGCCGGGGCAGTGCAACACCTCCCAACACAGCGGTCCCAAAGGTGGGATGCTCACCAGGATAACGGCAGTGTCCTGCCGAGACGCTTCCCCAGCAGCGGGAATTTTAGTCCACAATCTCAGCACCCCAGCACGAATATATATTTCCAGAAGTGTTCTCTTCTACCTGCTTAATTTCATACAGGAACGTGGCATTTTTCCTATAGCGAGGACTAGCTAGGTAAATTTTCACATTTTAATTGCCCAGGTGATTTTCAGGCAGGTAAAAGAAAATAATCTTGACCTTCTTTACCTTATTTTTTTTGTTGCATTTTTTCTGGCTTTTTCTGACTTCTTTTTACACCTGGAAGCAACAACCACAAAACAGCGTGGAATAGTTTGAATTTTTCTTTGTCTTAAAGACAAAGTAGTACTTCCACGGTGATCAGTTACGGAGAGTTTAATCAAAAGGCTAATTTTTCACGAGGCTAGAAGGCCAAAAATTGTGTTTAAAAAAAAAAAAAAAAAAAAAGAGGCTATCATGGGATGCTTTCTTTGCAGCAGCACAGGAAAGTGCCTCAAGCTGTTCCCCCTGTCACCTGGCCACCTTCAGAGCTGGATGCTTGTCTCTGAGGCATCTCCTTGATAAATTTTGCACCGTGCCTGGATGCCAGCCCATCTCGAAACCACCTCTCCCCAGCACCCTTCACTCCACACCCCTCCACAGGCTGGGTGGGCAAAGCGTGCCAAGATGCCAGGGCTTAAACGTGGAATGCTCCATCACTTTCCTCCGTCGTGGCAGGGATGGAACGCAAGGGAATCGCCCTGCCACCTTCTCACACGCTCTTGCTTTGCTCCTCAGGCAAGAAAATTAGCCAGAGAGTGATGGAGCAGACACAGATTGCAAAGATCACCGATGAAAATGTACTGTGCCGACATAGAAGTAGCAGGTAATGGAGGTGTACCCTTTTTCCCCCTTCCCCCTCCCTTCTTTTTTAAGCTCACACAACCCAAATATCTCAAGTTCCCGATCCGGCAAAATGCAGGAGCATGTTTATCACTGTTTGCAACCGTAGCTTTTTTTCCAAGAGGTCCCACTGATAGACTCAAAGTAAAAACACAGCTCACCTTCCCCACCAGAAATAAAAATTACGAGGGTATGCATATGCAAGTATTTCCCTACAGTGCAAGAAAATACTCTTGGCCCATAATACATTCCCTTAGAATATTAATACCTCCACATTGATACATATATATAGCCTCCTAATTTGAATATACACACAGACATAGACATGCATATATGCTTCTCCCCCTGCCTTGTGTTTTTTGCTTTACAGAGCTTGACTCGCGTTCTTAGCCCTGCTCTGTGTCAGGTTTGTCACCCATATTAATGCCTCCAACCAGTCAGAAAAAAAAGCCAAATTTAACCGAGCAGGGCCAGTACTGACACCCAAGCCTGGACACTCCAAAATAACAAGGAGGGCTCTGAGGAGCACAGCCCAATGCCCACCAAGAAGCCAGCCCACAGATGAAGTTCCTGCCGATGGTGTTGTACAGATAATTAATGCCACTGAAGTAAATCTCAGACATAAAAATCACCCTAAGTTCCTCGTTATCACAAACACGCTTCTTCCACGGTTTCCTTTGAAAGGGCTCAGCCCCCATGCAAGGGCTCACACGCTTGAACGTGGAAGGTGGTGAGATCGAGCCTTCAAATGGTTTGATGAGGCAGTTACCAAAAGCAAGGTTACCCTGACATGTTAATTAGTCCATATTGCAAATACACTTTCTTCCTTCTCCCTCTCTTTCCCTTCTTAAATGTAAGCATTAACGTTATTGCCTATTAGCAAAGCAGATATGAAAATTTAAGTGATTGATGAAGTGATTAATTTAATGACGCAGGGTTAAGGGTTTGGGTGGGGGGGTAGAGCTTTTTTTTTTTTTCTTTTTCCTCCTTAAGTTTCCTGATGTTGGGAATAAATAATTTTCTAGCCTTAAGTTTTCATTAATGATGCTGTACTTTTTACAGCTCAACAAGTAATTTCATC
Source organism: Calidris pygmaea (assembly GCA_003697955.1). Classification (NCBI taxonomy): domain Eukaryota; kingdom Metazoa; phylum Chordata; class Aves; order Charadriiformes; family Scolopacidae; genus Calidris; species Calidris pygmaea. The sequence goes on along the minus strand of QJSC01021775.1, from coordinate 219,586 downwards.
AACAGGCCTTCAAACAACCAAAAAATAAAAACAACAAACAAACAAACAACAGAAAAAGGGCCTGGAATCCACAAGCCAAAAAAAGAAAAAAAAAAAAAAAAACCACAACAGAAAAAGGGCCTGAAATCCCCTTCTTAAAATACTCTTTAAATATTGTTGTTCATTTGGATCGTTACCACACTTGGAAACAAGGCTGATCCTTTACAGAACACTCAAGAAGCCTGTAAATCCAGTTTTAAGCAGTAAATAGCCCTAGGATGAGAATATTGCTTTCAATTAATACTGGAGAGGAAGGTGACGTTCCTTATAATCTTCCTTTTCTAAAGGAGAATATTCCCACCTGCTCTCAGCGATACCCGTAATGAAGCTCGGGATGCAGATTTCCTATTTAAAAAAAATAATCTCTATCTCTCCCGCAGTCAGAGACCAGCACATCCCTCCAGAATTTCCCTTTGTAAAAGACCAGATCAATTCCGCTGGTCGCACACACCCCGCTGGGGTGATGGACACGTACGGGCTGGGACCATCAGCCCAAAGGGTCCCACCAGTGCCAGGTTTTGTACAGAAAATCAGACTATATGTACCTGCTGTAACACCAGCCCAAAAGATGAGGTGGTGGGAACCCCAAAGCCCCTGGGAGCACAGGTCATTTAAAATAGCTGGGCTTCACACGCCTGCCAGGGTCCTGCAGCCCTTTGGATGATGGCAACGAGTTGAGTCCGGTTGAAGGGGTGGTTTTAAGAGCAGAAAAAAACCCCAGTGCTTCCCCAGATCCTACCAAAGGTAGCAAACTACTTCTAGCCCTAGAAAGATGAGCCGTTCCCCTCTCATCCCTTTTGGAACAGGATGGATAATCCCAGAGCAACGAGCTCCAGGAGCAGGAGACACACAAGGCTCAGATTTAACCACAGCTGGTGTCCTCCCCTGTGGTGTATGGCTAAGGACACCCACCCAGCAGCAAATCAAGGAGCCTAGGATCTACCCGTGTTTGCCAGGTAACTTTTTTTGCCTGCCAGAGAAGCAACAAATGAAAAGAAAACCCCCACTTTACTGGTTTTTCACCACCGTGAAACCCTTGGCCCAACGTCAGCGCTAACACGGCGGCTGGGACACTCGCTGTGCAAACTCTAACCAGGCAGGGACCAGCTTCCATCAGGCACTGGTCCACTCGTTTTGCCACCCACTTGCCCTCCCAGCTGGGGATTATTTACACACAGCAGCAGAGCTTCACCAGCAGCTGAAGCAGATCCAAGGCAACGCCACTGGCAAAGGGATAGCCTGCCCCTGCCCTCCTGCAACATCTGGACTCCTATGGCTTATATGTCCACCTGATCTTGCAGCTCTACCAGCCTAAATGCTGGTCCAGCTGAAAACTGCCTTTACGGATGAGAAAAAAGAAAAAAAAAACAAACCATTAACAAATAGGTGCTAGCTCTACCCTAAACACAGAGTTGGTCTAACTGGGGTGGGAAACGTCCCATGGCTGTTGGGTTCTCCGTTTCTCCCACTTGCAAATGTCCACCTTGTCTTCTTGAAAGGGTTTTAGTTCTGGTTTGGGGCATTTTTGGAGCCTTTTTCAGCAAACTAACAGGCACACAAGAGTGCAGGGATATTTTTCCCCACTAACTCAGCAGGTGTGAATGGCTCATCACAGCCCTAGCTGGAGCCAGTCAAGCTGGATGGAGGTTGAGCTGGCTACACAGCACCCTTGGATCAAGCACCGCTAAAGAGAAGGCAGGTGGTGTCTTTATTTAGACAAAACATAGGCAGAGAGGCACTTCCCACAAATTCACAGAATCCTAGAATGCTAAGGGGTTGGAAGGGACCTCTGGAGATCATCTAGTCCAACCCCCTGCCAAAGCAGGTCCACCCAGAACAGGTTGCACAGGAATGTGTCCAGATGGGTTTGGAATGTCTCCAGAGAAGGAGACTCCACCACCTCCCTGGGCAACTTCTTCCAGGGCTCTGCCACCCTCAAAGTGAAGAAGTTCCTCCTCATGTTTAGGTGGAACTTCTTATATTCAAGTTTGTGCCCATTTCCTCTTGTCCTGTCCCTGGGCACCCCTGAAAAAAGACTGGCCCCATCCTCCTGACACCCACCCTTGAAGTCTTTATAGGTGTTGATCAGATCCCCCCTCAGCCTTCTCTTCTCCAGACTGAAAAGACCCAAGTCCCTCGGCCTTTCCTCCTAAGAGAGATGCTCCAGGCCCCTAGTCAGCCAAGCATGCCATCACGGGAAGGAAATGCCTGGCAGCACCAACATGAAGAGGGCACAGCTGCTGCTTTAACACACACTTCTTACAAACAAGTAGGCTTTCCCAGGCTCTCCATCCACTCTACCACCAGTGCCACCACATTTTCCAAAAGCATCTTCCAACTCACCAGATTTTGCTAAAAGCCAGCCTACCTTGTCTCATTCACAAAGGCTCTTGCGCTGCCCTGGACTCCCAAGGCACCCTCTGTGCTGCCTTGCTCCTTTCAAAGAATTAACCCCAAGCTTTAAAAGCCTCCTCTGTGCTCTTCTGAGTCACACCTCCTTAGTACCCAATTAGCACCTTATTAACAGTATGCCCACAATGACTTCTGGTCTTGCCAGGGTGACTTTTAACCCCGTGGAGCAGAGATATTAAATTAATTTCCTCTTTTTAGCTCTAGTATTTCATTTTGAGCAAGGGGGACAAGAGGAGCTTGTGCTAGGGCAGCCCCCCTTCTCCAGCAATAGCTGCAGAGAGAGGAAGGAGGCCAGGAGACACCAAAGGGAAAAGGGTTCTGTGCTCAGATGCCCAGCATCCCCCCTCCAAAACTGTCCCCAACAGATGGCTCGCAAGCCTCATGCATGGATATCTGGCCCAGGCAGCTCCAAAACAATTTAATCAGTCCAGAAGTATGCAGAGACCAGAGCTAGCACATTTTTTTCTCTTCTTCCAGTGACGCATTAGGCAAGTACTATCATGGAGGAGCCCAGCCACCGCAGATGCCTACAGCTGTGGGATCAAACGAGCAGGCAGGGTTTAGCCGAGACAGCCCGTGCTCAATCAGAAGCAGATAACCATATCTTCAGCAGCAGCTTGAACAGCCCAGTACCCCCAGGGACCCTACCCGGGTGCCAAAGCATCTGGCTGCCCAGGACCAGAGCATTGCAGTGAAAGGCTGTGGCAGAAGAGACGATTGCTTTGGAAACTAGAGATAGAACACACGGAGGATGGCAGCCTTCCCTGCCTGGAGAAGAAATGCCCTCTGGCCTGGTCCTCGCCTAGGATGGAGAATCAAGTCAAGTCATCCACAAATATCAAAAGGGACACGCTGCCTCAGACCCACGTGTGGACTGACCGCCCTTTCACTGCCTGCTAAATGCTAAGTTCCTCTTCCAATCCTCTTGTGAAATAACTCTCCATCCCACAAGGCCCTGAAATGCAAGAGGTGACACACACCAATTACTTTAACCACCACCAGTCAATAAAATACTCCACAGCACCCCACTATGCCCTGCCCCTCTCAAGCTGCAACAACTTGGGGTGCACAGTAAGAGCCCCAACTCCATGGGGAAACGTCCACCACGGCCTATTTTGGTGAAGTAGGTCTCATAAAGAACAAGGTTCAGCTCTTCCTCTCAGAACTTGATGAAGAAACATCCACATGTTTTGGAGTTCCCCTTAACTGGTGTGGGTATCCCTGGAAAAAAAAAAAAACCAACAAAATAGCTTTCCTCTCAAATTCCATAGTGCCTTCTCCTGGCGGAGGACGTGGTCTGCTCAACACAGCCTGCCCTGGAAAGGCTCCAGCTTGCCCTTGGAAAGCTTAATCCCTTGGAAAGCGAGTTCTTCTCTGCAGAAAGTCACACCACACCATCAGAAACTGTCAGACAGCAAAACTCTCCCAGTCAGCGCCAAGAGCCAGGCTACGATCCTCAAACATCCAACGGCATGGCCAACAGAACAGCCAACCGACCCAGAAAGACTGCTTCCACAGGGGTTTTTTTGTGAACTAGTGAATGCCTACCCATCCTGCTCCTGAAACACCAGCTATTTATGGTGCATTTGCCAGCTCAGCAGAAGCTGCACGTAGTAAAGGAGAGGGCAGAAGCAACATGTAAAATTCCCCATCAGTCATCCTCCTCGCTTTCTGAGCAGGGTGAACCCAGGGGATGGAGAGAGAGCACAGCCTGTGCCCCCTGGGAGAGACACAGAGCTGAAGGGAAGGAACAAGGGGGCTTTGGGCAGAAAACACAGCCCCGTACGTTGCACACTCTTATGATTTGAAGCCCCTCTCTGTCTCTTTCACGTGCATGATCCCACCTCCTCACAGGCGCTGCGCTTGACATCCCCCAGCCACCCATCCCTCCACGTCATGGTGGGCTCTGAGCTGCTGGGTTTTGAGCTTTGCCCAAAAACCCTTCACCCGGGCAGCCTCTGAGTGCTGAGCCAGCACCGCTCGGGGCTGTCACTCATCAGGAGCCCCGACCATGGGACTTACTTGCTGAGTTAGAGGTTCTCTTTGGCCCCACGCCGTCATGGGTTAACAAGCCGGAGGAGATGCTGAAGCAGCCAACTTTGGGGGGTTTGGGGCTGAGCATCCCACCAGGCGCTGGAGGCACCCCAGTGATGCTCACAGGAGAGCATCCCAGCAAGCTGGTGGGGCAGAGAGCTGAGAGCCTCAGCTGCACGCCATCCTGCCCAGAAATAACTGAGGGAATCAAACAGCAGGCAGCCTTGGCAGGAGCCCCGGGGGAGCCCAGCCTCCCCACCTGCCAGCCATGCTGGGCACCTTTGCCAGCATCTCCTCACGCTCACGTTGCCTGGGGAGTAGCCAAGCCTTGCGACTAAACCCTGGTGGGTTTCCCTCTCTGCTTGACCTCGGTTGGCTTTACAGAGGAGATCAGTCCTGCAAACCTAGTCCCCTTCTAGTTTTAAGCAGGGCATGTTTAAAACATACGAGGAGAGGCTGAGGGAAATGGGCATGTTTAGTTTGGAGACGAGGAGGCTGAAGGGAGACCTCATTGCCCTCTACAACTACCTGAAAGGAGGGTACAGAGCGGTGGGGGTTGGCCTCTTCTCCCAAGGGAATAATGGCAGGACCAGAGGAAATGGTCTGAAGTTGGGGCAGGGGAGGTTTAGATTAGATATCAGGAAGAATTACTTTCCTGAGAGGGTGGTCAGGCCCTGGAACAGCCTGCCCAGGGAGGTGGTGGAGTCACCATCCCTGGAGGTATTTAAGAAACGTGTAGACGTGGCACTTCAGGGCATGCTCTAGTGCCCGAGATCTTTGGTTTGTGCCTGTGGGGGCTTTTTTGTGGTTCATTTTTTGGGGGATTTTTTTGTTGATTTGATTTTTTTTTTGTGTGGTTGGACTCAATGATCTCAAAGGTCCCTTCCAACCATGAAGATTCTGTGATTCTATGCAGGACTCGGCTCTGATGGATAGGAGGGACGTGTTGTCCCCAGCCTACGTCCCCACGCTGTCCACAGCATGGCCTGAGAGAAAAGCCAACAGCGTGGTATCAGCTCAGGTGCAACGATTAAAGCATTTTCCACCCTTTTAAGACAACATTATTCCAATGACGCTAAAATGTTATCGCTGGGATGAAGGGAAAGTGAAATTGCGCTCGTCTGAATGGCCTCTTTTGTCATGCGTTTTGCAAGGCGCTGAGGCATGAAAGCTTTCAGAGAAACTTGGGTGAATCCAAGCTAGGTGGCTAGAAGGCTAGTTACAGACCCGACATGATGGATCAGCTTCATTTTCCCACTCCTGTCCTGCATACAGCAAATCCATTTGCTGGGCAATTAAACTCCAGTCATTACATTATGCTAAAAAAGACGTTCCCTCTTGCAGCAAGGAGGACCCCAACCAAGAGAAACCGAGAACGCTGCCTGCCCGGCCCCGCTTGCTGACAAATCCAGGGCTGAAAAAAATCCACCTGCAACAACGCCACCTCCCCGACCCGCCGGTGGGCATCACACCTTGCCAAAGAGCATCCAGCGACTCACCTGGCATCAATATCCATCCCGCTCTCCCTCACCCACAGCCCTCTAAAAGGTTTGGGATTAGACGAAATGGCCCTTGGAATGATTTTGCTTTAGGCAGTGAGCAGCACAATAAAGACGGATGGTCCCTCTCCTGCAGACTCTTCTTCTAAGGGCCGTTAAGCAGCTAGTACTTCTGCTTTCGGAGTAAAACATGCCATGATACAGCTACTGGCAGCTGACACGGGCTCTCCTCGTGTCCCACCCCACCTGGTCCAACCAGCCATTATCCCTCCTCCTCCTCTCCAGGCATCTCCCCCTTTCTCCTGTAAATTTCTTTCCCAGCCCCTTCAATCGCTTTTGCCTTCCTCAAGCTCACGTCCCCACGTGTGTGTGTGTGTGTGTGTGTGTGTGTGTGTGTTCCATTACTTCTGGGTGAAATAATTGACTAGAGGGTCAGTCCACCTGAAAATTGCTCTCCCCAGACCTAAATGAAACAGATGGGCATTGATGATGTTTTGGGAGAAATTAATCAGCCTGGACCGGCGGCAGCGCCAGCAGCTCCCTCAGCCCAATTTCGCCTAATGAATTCCAAGCTCTCTGTCTTAATAGCTCCTGACAAGACTAATTTACTCTTGTAAGTGATTAGAGGGGGAATGATCTCTTAATTGTTGCTTAAGATTCCTTTCGGCGTGGCAGGTAGCAAGCGGGGACGGCTGGGTTTGGGGCTCCGTGAGGCTGCACCCGGGGATGCCCCAGGGAGGGGACAAGGGGACATTCACTCAGTGCCACGGTGATGGGCACTTCGAGGTGAGCCCCCAGAAAAGGAACTCTATTTATTATAGCTAAGAGACACCACATACACTTCTGCTACTCTTATATCCTGACTAAGGATAAGGAAAAGGCGCTTCCTTTTATTTTTATTTTTTTTAAAGTTAATAAGCATAACTCAGAAAACATCTACCAACAGCAGAAAACACACAAAACGCTGTTTTTCAGCACTCTCAAGCCCGACATTTCCCTCTGGTGCATCTGGAAACAAAATCCCAGGGTGCCGATATTCTTAAGAGTGAATTTCATTTCTGTACAGTGTAATACAAAGTTTTAAAAAAAAAAAAAAAATAAAAAATTGAACCCCCAAAGTAATTCCAAGCACAATTTTACTCGCACAGTATCTCACTGGAAAGCAGGCTGTCAGAAATCTTCCCCCATTTTCTGCCAAAATAGTCCAATTCCCATAAGGTATTTCAAGCTCAAGTACTTCAAGAAGCACATACTGGGAGAGGAAGCATTTCCATTAAGCTGTTCCCAACCAGCTCTCGCTCCTCCTTCCTTCCCCGGGACACATTCAGCTCTAAATGTGTTTGCAGGGACACTGGCAGTTGAGGGGCAGGAGGCATAGAGACAGCAAAACAAAGCAGCCAGGGGTGAAGTGACCTGTAAGGGGTGGGCTCGCTGAAGAAGACCGTGGAAAATGACACAGACGCAAGTCATGGGGTGAAAAAAAAAATAAAAATAAAATTACAATGAAGTCAGGTCCTTCCTTCCCTTACATTGTTTGCAGCTTGCCATCCGTGGTGCTGTGAATAAAGGCACCTGAGCAGCTGTTTTCACTATTATTTCACATCACAAATATACCTGAGCACCACTGCAAGTCAAAACTCCCCAGGCAGACAGCTGTGGCTCCAGCAAGCCTTCTCCTGAGGACACATCTCTGCGTAGAACTCTGCTACCAGTCAGGAGCTTCCACACCATCTACCTGAAACTCGCCACCAAGCCTCCATGCTCAGACACCACCCCAAATCCCACAAGAGGGACACCAAAAAGATGCAACCCCAGGAAGAAACAGAAGCCTCAGCTAGAAGCCCTGGTTGAGCTGAGCAGTCCCTAGAGAAGACCTCTCCGGGGTCCTCCAACCTTTGACAACTCCAACGACAACTTAGATACGGCAAGAGCACTTGTTTTTTTGGAGGAAGGTGCTGCTTGAGCTGCATGGTGGCAGGCAGCAGTAGATGTGAGAAGGGGCCTCCAGAGCCTCCCACCCAGCAGCCCCTCTCCATTCCCAATCGATTCCTCCCGCATTAAAAGCCAGTCACAAGCCCTGATTGAAGAGCACAAGTTTAATGGACTGAGAGCCTGGAAAGAGGTCCAGAATAACCGGGTCGATTTCTGCATTTGCTGCAAACTGATCCTTCGCTAAATAAGTAAAGAAAAATTAGCTACATCTGTCAATCAAAAGTAAAAACCTTTCTTTAATCCTTTTCCATCAGGGTAGCAGCAGAACCCCCCGCCCAGGGGCAAGCCCCACTTACCCACAGGAGTGTCCTCGTTGATCAGCAGGTAGGTATCAAAGAAGTAGTTTATGAAGTACGGCAGCCGATTGCCCCGACCTGGGAAGAGGACAAAAACAAGGCATTATTTCCCTGGTTTATCGTTCACCGGCCAACAAGGCTGGGAGAGGCTCAGCACCGAGAGGGGCATACAGGGGAGTGGGCTTAGAATCATAGAATGGTTAAAGTTGGAAGGGACCTCAAAGATCATTGAGTTCCAACCCCCTGCCCTGGGCAGGGACACCTCCCACCAGACCAGGTTGCTCCAAGCCCCATCCAGCCTGGCCTTGAACCCCTCCAGGGATGGGGCAGCCACAGCTTCTCTGGGCAACCTGTTCCAGTGTCTCACCACCCTCATAGTAAAAAATTTCTTCCTGAAATTGCTTGCCACTTGGCATTGAGATGGTGATGGGCACCCCCAAGACGGAGGCTAGAAGGAGGACAGAGAGCAGTGTGGCCCTCAGAGAAGCTGGTTGGGGAGCCACTTCCCTTCACTGACCTTCCTTTCTGTAGTATTTCGCAGGGTGGAGACAGAGGGGAAGGGGGAAGCCAACAGCTCAGGGACCAGAAACATCAATTATTGTTTTAGCACGATTAATACCTTCGCTTTGTTCCCACGGTTGAGAGCCTTTCTGTTTTGTCAGCCATCCCAGCAAAACCCAGTGCACCCCCCTTTTTACATCACCCAATCGCCTTTCCCTCTAATTGCCTCCTTTCACCCTTAATAACCAGGCTCACTTCTTTCTACTCCCTTT
>QJSC01021775.1:194781-210401 GCA_003697955.1 Calidris pygmaea | reverse complement strand
AAAAAAAAAAAAAAAAAAAAAGAAGAAGCGGGGGGGAGCTGTGCACAGAAAAGCGGGTGTTTGAACTGGTCTGGCCAAAATAGTTCATGCCCATTGATGGGGGAGTCCCAGGAGCCAGTCCCAGGAGGGGAAGAAGCAGGACCAGAGTCTCAGGCACAACCCCTGGTGAGGAGACTCCCTGGAAGCGATGGGTCAACGCTTCCCTGCTGTCACCCCTCGTCACTGCCTTGGGCGTGAGCCCAGCCAAAAGCCAAGGATTAAAACCTGCCAGCACGACACCCCCTTGCAGACCTGCCCCCCACCAGACGCAGATCCAGCCACATGCCCTTTCAATACAGCCTCTGCAGAGCATCACCTCCAGCATCACCTCCAGCAGTGAAGACATCGCTTCAGGCCAAGGGAGAGCAAAGCCTGGGCAAGATCAGGCATCCAGGTTTCCCTCCTAACCGTGCTACGCTTCGCCACCACCTTCATGCCCCACACTTCAGCATCACACCTTAAGAAACATGAATCAGACTACACTTCAGCATCCTCTTCGCCTTCCCAAGCTCCAGGAGGGAGATGTCCCCGAGACGTTTTCAGGCGCGGGTGCCAGCTGTGCTCCCACACAAACCTGCTCAGCACCAGTGGGGAAACCCTCTTGGGGTGGGGAACGGGATGGAGGAGCAGCCTGGGCTCCTCCGGGGCTCCCTCTGTCACAAGACAGGGATTTTTCAGCACTGCCCTCTTTCCCGAGGCACCCGGTTTGTTAAACACCTCAAGAAGTGGGAAAGCACTAGAGGCAGCGCTCTTGCATTTAAATCTCGGGCTCCGGAGTTAAGTACCTGGAAAGAAAATGAGAAGGGCCCTGACAAAATAGGTTATTTAGAGCTAATGGCATCTCCGGAGGCTTCAAAGTGCACTCGTACCTGGCTGCTGCGCCAGGGCTGGCAGGCTTTAAAGTGGGTAGATGAGGCTAAAACACACCAAGTAGCCTTTCCCGCAGGGGATTTGCTGCTGCGAGCTCCTCTGTGTCAAAATATATTTCTTAATATTATCAGTATACTAAATATAATTATATAACCTCCTTCTCATCTCAGATCTGGCCGTATGGTCTTTTTTAACCTGGCTGCTGTCAAAAGTGGTGGAGTCTCCTTCTCTGGAGACATTCTGGACGCATTCCTGTGCAACCTGCTCTGGGTGGACCTGCTCTGGCAGGGGGTTGGACTAGATGATCTCCAGAGGTCCCTTCCAACCCCATGTGATTCTGTGAAAAGATGCCTTGCCAGTCTGTGAAACACAAGTCTTCCACACATCTATCCTGCCACCTAGTCTAGGATCCCAAAAGTTTCCCTTTCACGTTTAACCCAGGGCTGTCCGTGTTTTGTTGGCTTTGGGCACGCTGGTCCCTTCACACAAATTAATTTGGGAATCACAGCCACACACCGCGTGCCCCAAAAGGGAGCTCATGGCTTCCCAAAGGCATCACTGTCATCCAGCCATCACCTGTGGCTTCATCTAATGGATCATCCGCTGGGTTTTCTTTCTGTGAGACTGCCACAACCACCCAGCTATACCCTGGGATATATACCACCAATGTATCCCTCAACATAGCTCTTGTCTGTGGTCCCCAAGCAAGGTGCATGGAAGAAAACCATCACTTCCACCACACACTTGTAACCCTTTATTCCTACTTCAGGTGCTACCAACAAGCTCCAAGGGAGCATGGTCATGGTTGCTTTGATGCGCTGGGAGATTTTCTTCCCTGAGCATCTTAGGGCAGCGATGGTACCTCTGCACTGGGCACTGGTGAGTTCAGTTCTGGGCCCCTCACTACAAGAAGGACCTTGAAGTGCTGGAACACGTCCAGAGGAGAGCCACCAAGCTGGTGAGGGATCTAGAGAACAAGTCCTACAAGAAGAGGCTGAGGGAACTGGGCATGTTTAGTTTGGAGAAGAGGAGGCTGAGGGGAGACTTCATTGCCTTCTACAACTCCCTGAAAGGAGGGTACAGAGAGGTGGGGGTTGGCCTCTTCTCCCAAGGGAATAATGACAGGAGCAGAGGAAATGGTCTGAAGTTGGGGCAGGGGAGGTTTAGATTAGATATTGGGAAGAACGACTTTCCTGAGAGGGTGGTCAGGCACTGGAACAGCCTGCCCAGGGAGGTGGTGGAGTCACCATCCCTAGAGGTATTTAAGAAACATGTAGACATGGCACTTCAGGGCATGCTCTAGTGCCAGAGATGGTTGTTTTGTGTCTGTTTGTGGGTTGGGGTCTTTTTGTGCTTTGTTTTTGGGTTGTTTTTTTTGTGGTTGAACTCCATGATCTCAAAGGTCCCTTCCAACCATCATGATTCTGTTCTTCTGCATTTACCCTAGCTAACTGCTTCATCAAGAGCTTTGCAAGTCTTCTGGGAAGAGGAGATCCATCACCTGCAGTCCCCAGGGTGTATGGCAGGGCGTCCATGCACTTCTCCTGACCCCAGGCACGAGCTTTGTGCCAGCCCTTGCTTATCGAGGGCAGGCACTCCTCGGGGAGATGGCAACTAAGCCCTGGACAGGGCAGGGTTTAGGAGAGAAGGGCGAACACACTGATGGATCTATAAGCCTCCAAATCCTCAATTTCTCTGCGTTGCCTCTCCAAGGCTTTGCAGCTTGCTCTTGCCTATCTACTGTGTCCAGCCAGGCTCCTGGAGCAGGGCCTGCACACACCAGCTATTGGACAGGGAAGGATGAAGGAACAAGCCCCCATCCAGGCTAGCAAAACCCACCATCCCACCTCCGATGGGATGTACTGGACCACTCATGGCAAGCGATGTCTCCAGGGGGCAAGTTTTAGGAGGCTGGGACTGGGGCCAAGGACACTCCGAGTTGTCTTTTTTTTTTTTTATTATTATTTATTTCCTGCTTATTTTTTCCCCTTCCAGAGGAGTGACAGGGCAGTTAAGTGGTGAGGCTCTACTTGATCCAATACGACACCAGAGGGAGATTGACTGCGCTTGTCAGTCACAGCTAATGTCATCCACTGACTGCTTAATCAGGCTGCCAATCTGGGCAAGCCATCTTGAAGCTTCAGTAGGGAGGGAAAAGGAAAAAAAAAAAAAAAAAGAGGAAAAAAAGCCTTTATTCCAAAGGGCACAGTGCTATCGAATGGACACATGCTCACTATTGTTTATCAGCAAGCACCACACAGGCACACAACCCCCGACCTCCCTCTCCCCCCGCCAGCACCCGGGGGCTTTAGCCCATTCATGCAATAATCCCAATTTTCACGCGGCTTTGCCGTATGCTTGCAGTACTTAGGCATCCCAGGATATGCCAAAGCCCAGCCCAAGAATCATAGAATCATTGAGGTTGGAAGAAACTCTTGGGATCATCGAGTCCAACCATCAACCCTACTCTACAAAGTTCTCCCCTACACCATATCCCCCAATACCACATCTAAACGGCTCTTAAACTCATCCAAGGATGGTGACTCAACCACCTCCCTGGGCAGCCTCTTCCAGTCTCTGACCACTCTTTCTGTGAAAAACCAGAAGACAGTTGTCCCACAAGCTCCCACCAAGCAGCCAGAAGCTCACCTCCCCCCACCAGAAGCCCACGCACCAAGGGGAAAGACCAGGAGCATCATCTTTGTGGGGCAGAGCCCAGCAAGAGGCCCTGCCTGCCCAAAGGTCTGCCTTTCCCTCCAGATGGAATTAGAAAAGCAGCTCGGAGAGGAGTTATTTCCCCACACTGCATTTATTAAAGCCCAGTTTGGGTAATAATTTTGCTGCTGAAAGCAAAGGGAGAGCCCTGCCAGTAATACCTCCACTGCTGAACAGTTAACAAGCTTCTGGTTCACATCCATGTTTGCTCCCTCTAATTTCTTTTAGGTATTTAATTACATACAAACAACCTAATGCCACGTCCATTGCGACGTCCACCACCAGCTTTGAATTCATGACCCCACATCTGGAAGCTGCCAAGGTCTTCCCAACAAGATACGCCAGGAACATCTACCACCATTGGGTTCACCACCACTTCCTCCTCCAAAGCCTCTTTCCAATCCTTCTAGGGAAGGGCCACCTGATGCCACGTGTGTCCTTTTACTGACTGCAGGAAAAGTGGCTGCACAGGAACACAATGCACAGGTCACCAGGACTTACCCACACCAACTGCATCTCCCCAGCCATGCTGCTGTGCCTTCAGACGTTCATGCTTGTTCACAAAGACAGCAAGTATCACCCTTGTACCTCGCAAAGATGAGACAGGGAGAAGGGTGGGAAGAGAAAAGCGTGGTCACTGTACCTACAGAGATGACTTACCCAGAGAGACCAGCTCCAGGAGCAAGAGGGGAAGCAGAAAGCTGCCAGCAGAAGTGTGACCCTTCATGGTTCCTGTCAAAGAAAAAAAAAAAAAAGGCAGGGTCAAGTTCAGCACTTTATGGATATTACGTTGTCACCCCCAAAGCAGGCTTGGAGATGCAGCCCTGTGCCAGCCTGCACACCTCAGCACCCCAAGGCCGTAGGGGGACATCCAGGAGATGAAATTTTGTGAACGCTTGGCTTTTGTACAGGGGACCTCATCCAAAAGTGCCGCCACTTTTCTTAGTTCAGGCAGCCCCAACCATCCTCTTGGCGAGCACCAAACTGAAACCAGGATTAACCTGGCGTAGGAGATATGCTTTTTATTTTCTGTTTATTGAAGGGTATTTGCTCATCTGGTGGGAGGGGTTAAGCCATGGTGACCCCTGTGGTCAGACCCAGAGGCCAAGATGAGCTGCTCAAGAACCGAGGGTAAGGAAGAGCCGGTGTAACTCGGGAGCCCCACAGCAGTGACCAGTCAGCGCTGGGATTTACCAGGTTTTGGCAGAACCGCGTGGGAAGCCTGACCCGGAATCACTGAAGAGGCCCCAGGATTTCAGAGCACAAAGCAGAACCCTTCAAATCTCAAACTGCTTGGGGTGCAAGGGCACTGGGAACAGACGGGCTGGCAAACGTGCCCGTATCCCGCTCTGCCTCTCAAATTTCCCCTCCTTCCCAATGGATACAGCAGGCAACAGAATAAGACACGGGAAGGCAGCTCCTCAGCACGGCTGCATCCTCCCATGGTTTCAAACCACTGAACACGAAGCTCTTTCCAAACCAACCTCACAAAACCCCAGCAAAGTCCTGCTTCTCAAGGAAATTCATACATGTCTCATTTTAAAACATTCCACCCCGGAGACAATCATAGGATGGTTCGGGTTGGAAGGGACCGTAAAGATCATTTATTTCCAACCCCCCTGCCATGGGAAGGGACACCTCCTACTAGAAGTATCACAGAACGTTATGGGGTTGGAAGGGACCTCTGGAGATTATCCAGTCCAACCCCCTGCCAAAGCAGGTCCACCCAGAGCAGGTTGCACAGGAACGTGCCCAGGTGGGGTTTGAATGTCTCCAGAGAAGGAGACTCCCCCACCTCCCTGGGCAGCCTCTTCCAGGGCTCTGCCACCCTCAAAGTAAAGAAGTTCCTCCTCATGTTTAGATGGAACAGCCTCCCCAGGGAGGTGGTGCAGTCACCATCCCTGGAGGGATTTAAGAATCACAGAATCTTCTAGGTTGGAAGGGACCTTAAAGATCATCTTGTCCAACCATCAACCTCATTTTGATACAAATAAACACCCACACAACAAACAAAAAGCAACACCATCACTAAACCATGTCTCCCAAAGTGTAGACATGGCACTTCAGGGCATGCCCTGGTGCCCAAGACTGTTGGGTTGGGTTTTTTTTGGTTTGTTTTTGGGGTTTTTTTTTTTGTGGTTGGACTCTGGGACCGTGTCCCTTCCAACCATGAAGATCCTGTGATACTGTGATTCCATAGTTAAATGCATAAGCAGCTCCCACTTGAGATCAAGCGCTGACCTGAGCTGTGAGGGCTGAAAGGAGAAATAAATCACTTCTTCCATTTCCCAGCCTAAGCAGGGACTTGTTACACCCGCGACCGGCTGTATCCACGGCAAGTTTTGGTTCACCCAGTGCTTGCAGCACTCAGAGAGCAAATTACTGAAGCATCAGACCCGAATAAACCAGAGTGATGTGCGATTCCCACTTGAGGAGCACTCGGGCAGACGGCTTGTCCACAAACCCAGGGTACCACCTCACCCAGCATCGCTCTCGGTTGACCTCAAAAGCAACATCTCAGCCTTTCCCTTCCCAGCACCCAGCTCTATAGGCACCAAAATGCAAGGAGGGACACGCAGCGACCAAAAGCACGGCACTGTGCTGGCCACAGGCTGCAGATTTAAGCCCAGCTAAAGGCAGAGGGGTCAGCACCCCTAAGAGATTGCACGGGCACCCCACGGGGTGGTCCTTACCTCTGCAAGGGAGCCCACACCCCAGCCCCACCTCTGCGGATGCTCCTAAAGGAGTTTCAAAGCAATAGCTACACGTATTTTATTTTTACTGGTGGACGTGTCAGAGAAGACAGTTCATAATAACTCTATCGCTGTAGAAAAGGCCCTAAATTCCAATTTCTTCAGCTATTTTGCCACAAGAGAGTCTCTAGGAGGAAAAGGTCTGTGCCTAGGCAAGAAAAACTGTGCCGTGGTCGTCTTCATGCCTCTTTAGGAAATTCAGCACAAGCCCAAGATGACATTTGGGAGCAGCGCTGCTTAACTTTTAAGTGTATCATGCCAGTCTCCCCGGGAAACTTGCCACAGGTCTGTGATAGACAGGGCAGGAGCATTCAGTTCTCCACCCCTTGACCAGTTTGACTTCTGAACATTTTATGCCAGCAGAGCATCCAAAAACCCAGTTTCTAAACAAAAATTACCTCTTCCCCAGGAGCCGGGCACCCTATCAGGTCCTTTATATGTGCAGATTCAGCCTATAAAAGCAGAATGGACTCTTCTAACAAAGAAAAAAACCCAAGTGTCTTCATTTTCCCCCTTCTTTAATAGGTTTCAAGGAGGAGAAAGGCTCGGACACGGACTCCACTGCTGTTTCAAGCCCCTGCATCCCCCCTGGCCAGCATCAAGCCTGGGGTGAAGAGCCAGAGCTCGTGGTGCTGCCGCCAGAAAGGATGCGAGGGAGAGATGAGCAAGGCAGCCCAACCCCGAGCTCTCCCTCTGCCTTCTGCTGTGCCAAAATGCCACCGAGGAAGACACTAACTTTCTTCTAAACCAGCCCCGCTATCCGCCCAAGTGAGCGGAAACATTATTTTCCGGCTTCACAGACCACATTTAAAAAGCACCAGGGCAGTGGAAAAACAATTTACGGGATGTAGAAATAAAGGCAGTTGACAGCAGCCCCGTTTCGAGTGTCATGATAAATCTAAATATTGTATATTCCGAGTCAGTCACTTCATTATGTAAGTAATTGCCTGAAATGTCATTTTGATTTTGTCTGTCTTCATTAATACCGCAGCTCTTCACTGGTTCTCCGAGACGGTTCACTCGAATATTGCAAATTTAGGAACAGGATTGAGAAATCTCCGGGGAGAACTTAAAAATTTGCGACTAAGAGCGTATTAAACTGCACCTTCTGCCTGAAAGAGGCCCTTTGTAGGAAGCGTTCGGTGCAGTTTCCAGCATAATAATAATAACGTCTCCGGGCAAGTCGTCTCTGGGAACTCAACTGTTGTCTCCTGGCTGCAAAAGCACTAATGTTAAAGCAGAGATTTCCCAGGCCGCTGGCAACCGCTCCCCCGAGGCAGGGGAAGCAGCAGCCAGAACCGCATTAAATGGTGATGGATGGGAACCGGAGAAGCCTCTACCCCCGAAACACCGCTCTGCGAAGAAAGGGGCTTGAAAGTTTAGGCTCAGGTCGAGCAGGGGTTTTTCAGCTCCCTTGTCCCAAATGCCTCCTTCCCGAGCCTGGGAAGTGGCTCTTTTTTTTTTTTTTTTTTTCCCCCTGCTTAAACAGTGGCCAAGATGCCACCTGCTTGGCTACACAGGTTGGAGCGCATGCTCCAGTTCTCAGCACGCATTACATCCACGGAAAGTTGGCAACAAGGCTCCAAAAAGCCTTCTAGCATCTCACCTTCACGAAACGCTGGAGTGAGGGATGCTCCTGCTTCTCCAGCCCGAGGCCACCTATTGCTCTCAGGGCGCTTAAGCGCCAGCTTCCAGGCTGTGCACCTGTATTGGTTATTTTTAAATGCACTGCTGGGGGTCCTCGCCTACGAGAACGGCTCACACACACACAGACACAAAACACACTTAATTGCTTCCATCAGAGCAGCGGCTGTGCCTTGCTGGCAGAGATGCTCTCGTGTTCGAGCTGCTGCTGGCACCTTGAATCACTCCCCAAACCCCCACCCCCCCCCCCCCCCCCCCAACCTGGTTTTCCCTTCCCCTAACAGCACCGCCACAACTTGCACCTCAAAATTTATAGTGCCAGCCTCTCTCTTTGCTCTGCGCTGTTCCAGGACCATAAAGAAGAAATGAAAGTGTAAATCAAAGCAATCCCATAAATGGCTTCCACGTGAGGAAACTCTACACGCCTTCCCAAGAAGTCCCCTCTCTGGCAACGTAGCACAAATGTTGTCCTCCAAAGCGGGGAGCCAGCACTACCCACCTACAGCATTTGCTGCTTCATAGGCAGAGTGGAAGCCCCCTGAGATGCTACCAGCATCCCACTGTGATGATGGCATCCAGCCAGCCACTGAAAGACCCCTTTTTTTCCCCCCACCCCTCCTACAGCACGCCATCCATGCCCACTCTGCCCAGCTTCCTCCACCTTGGGAAAAGGCCAGGAGATGCTCCAACGAGGGCCACCACCAAACATGCATCACAGAGACCACCCCCTGGGACCTCTTCAGCAAAGCACAACCCTTGGCACCAGCCCTCCTGCCAAAACACAGCAGGTTGTAGAGGCACAGCAGATCCTGCTTTCCCATCTGATCCCAGCTTTTCCAGCCCTCTGCTCCTCAAACCGAAACACTGCTAGAAATTCACCTTTTCTCCTTCTTATTGCTTCTTGGCCAGGTCTTTACAATAAGTAGGATTCAAAAGGAAAAAAGGTAAAAGTTAATTTTATTCTCTTTTTCTCCCCCCCCATATTGGCAAGAGCTATACACAAATCATAATTCCTAAAAATAACAAATTGCAGAACAGGGTAATCAGAAGTAAATTGATATTGATAAATAAGCTTTTCTTCCACGCAGTAGGTGGTTTATTTTAATCTAATGAGTTTTATATTTTCTGAGCTTTCAGATTCCATGATGAAGAGCCATCCGCGCCAGAATTACGAAGCACTCTGAAATATTGTAATTTTATGGCTCATTTTGTCAGGACTCTTGAAAATGAGATTTGTTCCCAGCAAAAAAAAAAAAAAATTGCCCTTTTTTTCTTCTATTCCCTGCAGTGAAGGGAAAAAATTCCCTTGTTAAATAAATACAGGCCAGCATATTTGTATGCATGTCGGTGGGAGAAGGATGGATGCACACAGAACAGGGAGCAAAGGAACACGGCTGCCACAACCCACCTAAGCCCTGAGACAACACTTGCAGGAGAGAGAAGGTGAAAGATGCTCCCTCTCTCTTTTTTCACCCCAAAAGCAAAGCTGAGGTTGGAGACAGGGGTGTTTTCTCCCCACCCAGCCCAGGGGATGTCCACAAAGCTGGCAGCGGGTCCAAGCTGCTCCGCGCATCCCAGCTAGTGCCAATTTCTTCTAGCAGGGAAAAAGCTAGAGCTGTTACTTACTAACAATTAGTAACTCCAACGTTCCCCGTGTTTCCAGCAGTTTACTCCCATTTCAAAACAAGGACAGGCGTGGAAACATTTTTGGGAGGCTGGGGGAGGTTTGCTTTTCCCCTAACAGACAAGCCTTAGCTCCAAACCAACATTAACGTATTGCTTAACCAACAACCCAAGACCAGAAGATAATTCCACGTTTAATCTTCTCAGTCCATAAAGGAAAACTTGGTCTGGGTTGGACGTGAATCTGGTTTTCCAAGTCATTGCAACTGCCACGAGATATTCCGTGTGCCATGAGGTAGAAGGTACGTACAAGGGGACTGCCCAGCTCTGCATCAGCAACTCACAAACCCTCCGCCGCAGCACACCCCAAACACAGGTTCCCCAAAAAAGTCATTTAGTGCTACAAGTACAAGCACCTAATCGCCCTCTTCAGCCAGGCAAAATTCAAATAGCACCTTGAGGGCTCTGGGGAGGGGAATCCCCATTGCAGCAGGCATGACCACCCACCCTTCCACAGCAAAGGCAGGATCTTTCTTGATTAGATGGAAGAGGAGATGCCTAATTTTGATTATTTTTATTTTTATTTTTTTTTGAGTGGGGCAGCACTGGCTCTACAGAGCCTCCAGCACTGGTTGCTATGATGCCTATGGTGACTAGCAACCATTTTCCATCACAAAAACCTCACTTGAACTGGAAGGGCAGCTCCCAAACTAGGAAGCAGGCTGGGATGGGGTATGGAGACCAAGCCAACAGGTTCCCACCTCGTCTGGTTCCTGGGTTGCACCAGCAGAGAGCCCAGCACGTGGAGGCAAGGCAGCAAAGGGGCAGCAGGACCACACAGCAGATGATGCTAAGGTGGGCTGAAAAGGTGGAAAAGCAGCCAACAGCCACAGAGCTTGGCTTAAAGGAAAAGAAAGGGCAGGGGGGAAGATGGGTGGGAATTTGTGCTTTAACTGGGGTGGAAAGCTGAACTCAGAAGTGTGGCGGGCACAGCATGGGCTCATCAGACAGGAGCCTCTCTCTAGACTCTTAAAAGAGAATCATCACAGAATCACAGAATCACAGAATCACAGAATCACAGAATCACAGAATCACAGAATCACAGAATCACAGAATCACAGAATCACAGAATCACAGAATCACAGAATCACAGAATCACAGAATCACAGAATCACAGAATCACAGAATCACAGAATCACANTGGTGAACAGGAGGTCAGATGCTTTCTTCTTGTGCCCCTGCCTGGAAGAAGGAAGGCTTGCCTGCCGACTGAGGCCAGGCAGGAGCCTGGCTGGACTTCCAAGCACCACCATCAAAACGATTTAAGAGAAGCATCCAACGTCCGACAGGGCTCCCACAGGAGGTTTTTGAGTGAGTTTGTACCGTTGCCACACAGCCCATGCTCACATATCCCAGGGCACTCCTGCTTCAGATGCAAACACACTCCTTCTGTTTGGTTTGGGTTTTGTTTTTTTAAAGAAAAAAAAAAAAACCACAAACCTGAGAACATCCGTGAAATAGAATTAAAGAAAAAAAAAACACCCCACGTGTATCTAAATATTGCCCATTCAATTTACACACGGTAGACACATAGTAGATGGCTGTTGCTCAAGCCCTGTGGCTCGGGCTGGAGCAAAGCCAGGGGCTGGGCAGGGCTGTGAACTTGCCACAGGGGGCCAGCAGGGCACCTTCCTCCCTTGTCACACCTCGGGGGCAGCTTTGAACACGGAGAAGTGCCTTTTTGCAGCAGCAGGAGGAAGCACACTATAAAGAAGAAGTACACCCATAATAGTGCAAACAATAAAAAAAAAAAAAAAATCCCACCCCATCATCAACTTCAAGAGCAAGCCATCAGGCACAGGACCAGGAGCTCTTGGCAATCAGTAGCCCAAACTACATTTTGAAGCAGCTCTGCCAAAGAAGAGGGGTTAGTTATTTCACTTCATCTTCCTTGGCAAACACTGATGTGGGCAGACACCGTTCCAAGCCCCCGTCAGCACAGGACCCCCTGGTACGTGCACACCTGGGATATAACCCCGTCTCCCTGCTCCCAGCTATTGGTGAGCTCCAGGCTGGATGTTTGCATCACTAGAAAGAAGCAACAAGGCTAATTTGCTCGTTTCTCTGGTAATTCAAACTGCAAGGCTGGAAAGGTAGAGCTCAAAAAAAAAAAAAAAAAGAGAAAAAGAGAAAAAGAGGTGTTTTGGAGGAGGAAAAAAAAAAAAACCCAACCCAAAAAAACACAAACCATCCTCACACTGAGCAACCTGAGCTGCAAAAGCTCTCAGGCCGTTTCTTGCCTCATCCAAATCAGGAGAGAAGTGTCCTTGCTGCTTTCGCACAAAGCTCACTTAACTTCCAGCGAGAGGCACTTTGCAGCCACAGACCTTTTCAAGGCCCACTGGCTGTTCCAGCCCATAATAAAAGCCAGGCTTTTTTTTTTTTTTTGATGGAGTAACACCATGGGCACTCTGTGGCTAATCACTCGCCAGCTGAAATTTTAGGAGGGGAGGTAAAAAAAAAAAAATATATATATTCAGCGGTAGAGACAGCCCAGGGGGAAAGGAAAACGGGGCTACTTGCGAGGAACCTCCCCCCAAAATACTTCAATCCCAACCAGCAGCTCCCCAGGAGCAGGGGGTCAAACTGGAAGGCAAAGGCTTTCAGCAGAGATGAAGTTTTAGATTAATGACAGTAGTTCATCAGCGGGGACAGGCTTGTTCATGCAAGCCCTCCTAGGAACCCCAGCCATGGCTGAGGACCCTCTAAGCTGTCCAGTCCCTCTCCTACACGTCCTTTTTCAAAGCTGCAGCATCCCAAACACCAGCTTCTCCCCCTGTTGCCATCAGGATTTTGCCCCCAGAGACTTTCTCCCCAGCATATCCCAAGCAGGAGATCTTTCTCCCCTGCAGAACCCCCCCCCCCTTACATCAAATGCACAGATCAGGGCAAAGCAATTCAGGCTAAGGATGGAAAAAAGCCTCACTGCAACGTTGGCTCTGGTAGAGGCTGGGGAGGGGACATTACAGCCCTCCCACGGCCAGATCAGACTTTCCATCACAAGACACATCCAGCGAGGTCCTCGGCCCCCAGGGCAGGGATTCAAGCAGATGCTTCTGCCTAGCAGAAAAATCAAAGATGTGGCCAGAGGATGGTTCCTCTGGTCATTTATGGGACAGCCCATAGTCAGCAAGCACCCGCCAGAGCCCCATGCTAACATCTTCATGATCTGAAAGCCACCAGGCTCCACGGCCAAAGCTTTCCTGCCCCCATGGATGGAAGCTTTGAGCTGGGGGCATGTTCCTTGGCACAGCCCGTGCATAAATGCTATTCCAGCCCCCCCCCCCCCCCCAACTATAGCCTCCTGGTCATTGCCAAACCACGGGAAAGATCCAGGACATCTACAGGGTTTAGGTGGGTCTTAACCACTGGGATTCCAGCAACACAAGCACAAGTTTTAGTATTTGTAGCTCTTAGGCCTTTAAAACCCCAAACCAACCCTCATATTAAAAGTCATACTACAGGAAGCAGGACCCTGTAGTGAGGGAAAAAAAAAAAGAACCCAACCCTGCAGAGTTTTGGGGTGTGCTTTGAACTACGTATGCTCACAAAGCAAACCTCCAGCTCAATTAGCCCGGCTGCGAGCAGCTGGGATGTTTTACACCCTAACAAGAGGCCACAGGCCACCCCCTCGTCAAGCCAATCCCATCTCCTTAAAGCTTCTTAAATTTAAAAATAATCCGTGCTCCGGACCATCTGCGCAAGACCTCGAAGAAACTTCATAAATCAAATCCTTTTTAAGATGTCCTCACCACCCCCCGGCTGCTCCCCGGAAAGGGACGGTGATGCCCTTTTTCTTTGCATCCCTCCGTCGGGTCAGAAAAGAAGCTGCCACACCGTGGATTTTATTCTAGATTATCACATCTGGGCAGCTGGAAACATTTTGGGTGCTACCTCCCCTCTGCTATTTTCAGGTGATGCCCCCTGCGGGGACACACAGCCTCTTCCCACACGGGCTGAACGCCCTTCCCAAGCCCAGCAACTGCCAAACTCCCACATTTTGCAAACATCGTTTCATCCACTTATTGAAAAAAAAAAAAAATTAAAAAAATAAAGGAGAACATCAATTTTTACAGTTTCCCATAAAGGGAGTGTCTTACAACTTGGTCTTAGAACCAAACATTGTATCTTCATGGCGTTATCTCAACTTGGTGCTGCAAGACCCACAGTTTGCCTCCCGAAACGGGCGAGATTTGCACTGGGGGAGGGAGGGAAGGGGGTGGAGGAGAAAAAAAAATAATATGGAAATGTGAAGGGATTTCCCCCCCTCCAGGGCAGGGGAGAGACAAGGATAAAACTCCACACACACACCCCCCCCTTAAAACATCCAACTGGATTTTGACAAATGCTGGTTCCCCATCGGAATACCTTGCTCCATCAATAAATAAATAATATTAATTCACCAGCTTTATCCTATTGTGCCCCGAGGTGTCACACACACGAGGTATCCCAGGCTGCTGCAGGATGCTCCGGGAAGACCCCAGGCTTGTTGGGTCAGCCCCCCCAAATCCCTCAACATCAGGCACCCGGGGGTTCTGCCACCAGACAGGGCTTTTCCCTCCCCAAACCAAGGGGGGGAAAAAACAAATGCCAACAAACAACATAAAAACACACACCAGCATAGAAAACTTCCCATTCCAGCATCACAAACACACACACACACCCCCCGAAGAAAAGACTGGCGGATAAGAGAGGAGAGGCAGCTTGGGGAAACAATAGTGGTTGGCAAGAGGGGGGGCTCACAGCACCCCCAGGGCATCCCTGGCACAGGACTGGTTTGGGATTTGTCCTTCCTACACAGGGTTCCCGTAGAAGAGCCCCCACCTCAGTCAGCTCCTCTATTCACCTGCCCACGGGCAGCACATCACCTCGCCTTCCACATCATTCCTTCATCTGGCCAAATAAGCTACCCCAGATCTGCTTTTCCTTCTATTCTTTTTTATTTTCCCCTCTTTTTTCCTTCTATTCTTTTTTTTTTCCCCTCTTTTTTCCTTTTTTTCTTTTTTTTCCTTTTTTTTTTTAAAAAAAAAGATCCGTTGCCTTTTCTATCAACAGCCTTATTAGTTTCTTTTTTTTCCCCCCCCTCCAGATAGGTCTTTACTCCCCACACCCCAGATTTTGTATTTTCCCAATTAAATGCCAGTAATGAAGCCCCACACCTGTACTCCCATTTACAACTGGGCAGGGGATGTTATTTACCTCCATGTAGCATCCAAAAAATCCTGGATGGGAACAAAGGGGCTGGCACCGGGTAGATCAAACTGAAGAACAGCATCGGGGGGGAAAAAAAAAAACAACCTATCCCTGCCACAAAAAAAGCTTACAGCCAAAACACGCCAAACTCCACGAGTTAAAAGGAAGGGTAATGTAATTTACTTGGCCGGTTTTAATAAGGACCAGACTCTTGAAGTTTGAGGATTTTCTTACAATAAAGGCTCTGGTGACAACTCTGGGCAGTTCAAAGCTAAAGATGTCTGGCCAACGCCAAGTTGGATGCGTGCAGGGGTCGGTGTTTGAGGTGGCCAGGAAAATATTTATCTCAATACAAGAGGATTGCGGGGTTTGTCAGGGACGAAGGTAAAGAGAAGCAAAGAAAAATCGCAAATAAAGTGTTTTCTCAAGGAATAAAGAGAAACCATTCCGTGCAAGTTTGGAATTTTTGAAGAGCTGTTTTCCCCATTTAATATGTTTTTGAGGGGATTTAAAAAAAAAAAAAAAAAAACAAAACCCAACAAAACATAACAAATCCACCTAAAACCCCCTCTTTTACTTGCAGCCCTCTCCGCAGCAGCATCCCCTGCGCCTTTGAAGAAGTTCAACCCTGGCTCGCCCGAGAAACTTTGCAGCTTCACTCCAAATTACAACCCAGGATGGGTTTGGGGAGAGTGGGGACACTGTTTTGTTTTTTTTTTTTTT
>QJSC01021775.1:176428-194276 GCA_003697955.1 Calidris pygmaea | reverse complement strand
ATATTATTCTTTTTCTGAGCTCTGTGCCAGAGCGGCTGGCAGGCCCGGGGAGTGTGTAAATCATAGATGAGCGCTCTGGGGTGTGATAGATGAGAGGGCAGAGGAGGAAAGCGATACGGGCAGCGCGCTGGCAGGCGTGCCAGGAGAGCTGCACCAGCCCTTGCTCCTCTCCCTGGGGCACCCCCAGCCTCCGTTTCCACAGACACAGTGATATTTTCACCGTGCTGCCCGTGCACCTTTCATAGAATGGTTAATTGGAAGAGACCTTAAAGGTCATCTCATTCCAACCCCCTGCCCTGGGCAGGGACACCTCCCACCAGACCAGGTTGCTCCAAGCCCCGTCCAGCCTGGCCTTGAACCCCTCCAGGGATGGGGCAGCCGCAGCTTCTCTGGGCAACCTGTTCCACTGTCTCACCACCCTCACAGCATCCTAATATCTCATCTAAATCTCCCTTCTTCCAATTTAGAACCGTTACCCCTTGTCCTGTCACTACACTTCCTGACAAAAAGTCCCTCTCCAGCTCTCCTGTAGGCTCCCTTCAGATACTGGAAGGTTTCTACCCAACCTTCTACCCAACCCAGCTCTTGCCACCTCTTCTCCAAGCCCAGGTCCTCCCCGTTTTCCTAAACCCAGCAGGACAGCACGGGACAAATCCCTACCTCCACTCCAAGCCTTCCCTACAAGCAAGTTTAGAGAAGGCAACCACATCCCACCACTTCATCTCATTTCTTGGGAGCAACAAAGGTGCAGAAGGCAGCTCTCGATGACACCAATTCCCACACATGTTGCCCCCAGCAACACTCCATGTCCCCCAGCCCCTGAAGAGCCAGAGATTTCGGGTTCTGCCCTGTTACACAGAACACACAAAAGCCTCCCACCGCTTTGGGCTTGGAGGAGCTTTACCTTCCCCACCAGACCTCATCCCCAGCAGCTTTAATTAAAACACTTAAGAGGCACAGTTTGTGCTGCTAAAGCCCCCTCCTGAAGCCCGGCTCGGTGGGGCCAGGAGCCTTCCCTTCCACTCACCTTTAGCATCCCTCCTCCTGGAGCAGCCCCAGGCAAGCGCCTCTGCAGGAACAGGAGGGGCTAATTAAGCCCTTGCCTCTCTTGAGCAGCTTCTGCTAATTATGCAATTATCACAGCTGATTGATCGGAATTGGGCAGAGGTCTGCTCCCAGCCCCTTCACCTCAGCCCTGAGGGGGGGGGGGGGGGGGGCTCTGCAGTGTCTCCCCCCAGCTGTGGGGAGCCCCCCAGGGTGATGGATTCCCCCCTAAACCTGGTTAAGCTGCAGGTGGGGACTTTTTCACGTCAGAGCCAGCCCTGGCACACCTGCAGCTGGTTTGGGCTTAAAAACAGAAGTCCCTGACAAACAGCTGAGTTGGATGAAGCTGCCTGGAGTTAAGGAAGGGGGTGGCAAATACTCTCCTCCCATCGTGACTGGGTTGTACTGGGTTTGCTAAGGATTTGCCCTCGGTAGCTGAGCTTGTCGGGAAGTTGCAATCGCAAGGAGTTTGAAGGTGTTACTGGTGGGGAGCTCCGAGCATCCTCCTGAGATGACCCCGTGCCATCCCGGGTGGTTTCTCCCTCCCTGGGCTCCTCATCCCTTCCCTTGGCACAAAGCAGCCAGGACACCTCCCGGCCAGGTCCATAAAATCAGGGAACTCATTAAGGGAAGGAACAGCAAAAAAAGGGGGAGGGGAAACCAAAGCAAAAACCGTACGTGGGAGCGATTTGAAGGCACGTTCCAGACCTGGTTGGTGGCTGCAGCCGCTCTGACTTTGCCCAAGTGATGTCTCACTTAATGACTCTCATGATGAATTCAGGGCAGTGTTTCTATTTAAATAGAAACGCGCCTCTCCCCTGCTTAATCACTGCCCCGGTCCTGTGCCGTGGCTTCACGCTGCGGCTTTTTCTCCCACCCTGGCCAGTTTGTAGGGCTTGTCACCCTCATTTTACATCAGTCAGCTCGAATAAAGCCAGTTCCTCCTGGTCCGCGGGTCCAGCTTGGACTCCTGGCCCCGTTCCCAGTGGAGCCCAGGCTGCACGTCGCCTTTCCCATCGCGGGGCTGGGGAGGACTGGTGGGATTTCACACACACAGCCCCCTTTTAGGTTCTCAAAGCCCAGGGGAGTTGGGTATCTCGTGAGCTGTGTCTCTCTGGTCACGCTTGGCGTCAACCAGACAGCAACAGCTACAGCCCCGTGCAGCCTGGACCCCGAACCAACCTACGGAGCTGACGTTCCCCAAGGGCCCGTTTGAAGGAAGCAACAAGGAGACACAGCCCACGGGGGATGCACCGCTGCAGTTGCCTTTTCACAAGCTTGTAGGTGGGGAAAAATTAAAAAAAATAATAGAGTTTTAGGTCTGTTTGGGTTTTTTTTTTTTTTTTAAATGAAGCCATGCGCTGTGAGCAGGGGGATGCTGCCAGTCGCCGTTGGGATCGGAGGCCACCACAATTAGTGCCAACCCTACAAGGCAGGGAGCACGGTGGTCAGCAGGAGAACTGGGATAAGCTCCCTGCTCTCCCAGCTTTTCTCCACAGGCTCATGACTGGGAAACCTTGGGGTTTGTTGGTTTTTTGTTTTTTTTTTTGAGCCAGATGCCATGACCTCCCTTCTCCCCGCTCCTCGCGAAAGCGGAGCAGCTAAGGCAGAGCCTTTGCAGCCTCCTGGCACCACTCGCTCGACCTTGAAATTGTGCTGCAGAACTTCTCCCCCTCTCATTTCCTACGTAACCACAGAGCATCTCTCCATCCGACTGTCCCCGCGGCCTGTCCCTCCTCTCGCTGCCTTCCCTGGCCCTTCTGCCGCGAGAGGCGGGATGGCGCCTCGTCTCGAAACCTTTAAATAGATGAAATAGCACACGGGAAGCAGGTAAAACGCAGGCACGTGCGACATCCTGCCCAACTAAGGGACTGAATTATTTCTGCTTGCCACAGACCACGTACTGCCGTGGACCCCGGTGCCTGCAGGGCCATCAGCTGCCTGACAGCCGGCGCCTGCGATATTGTGCCATCAGTCGTTTCTTCACGCCTCCTTTTCCCCAGGAGCCTCCCGCAAGGCTCCTTTGATGTGCTTCCCCAAACTCTCGTCCTCCTTCAGTAAATAAAAACTCTTGCCAAAGAGCAGGAGGACTTTTTGCTCAGGGAGGGGCAGCCCATGCTCCCCCCACCACCACCCCAGCTTCCCCTTCTCGGGGGACTTGATGATTTTGGACCCCCCCTCCCGAAGCCACGAGCCCCTCGGTGGTGGTGGTGGCGGCATCCTCCACCACCTGTGGCTTTCCAGCATCCCACATCACGGTGTGGATGAGGATGGCAACACATGGGGGACAGTTCTCCCCCGCCCCCCCCGCCGTGCTACCCTCTCACCCGAGTTGCAGAATTAATTTGTAGGGCGGTCGCGGGGTTTTCTTTCCCACCACCTGCGCTGCGGCTGATGGTGAGCCGTTTTTTTCCGGTGTGAAATTAATTTCCAGGTCCATTTCACACGGAATTTTAAGGCCAATATTAGGATCACGCTGTTTGTTTAGGAATCGGCGAGTGAAGGAGGCTGGAGAGGAATCCGAGCAAAGTTAAGGGATTGTTTGCCTCTCCTCCCTCTTTAGAAGAAAAGAGAAGCTGGTCTCTTTTTATCCTTGAGAAAAATAGAAGTACGGCGTTTCAAAATGCATCTTTGTAAGGGGTTAGTCCACGCGGAGGGCAAAGCAGGTGTGTTTAGAAGTGGTGAGAAGACCAGGAGCTGGTCCCACATGGTCCCATTCACGTGGCATCCTTCCCTGGGGATCTGCCACCTCCCATTTACAGGTGGGTCCAGCTGAGCTACCCCTGGACTGGGCACCCCCCCAGTTGGACCAGGGCAACAGGGACTAGATAGCCAGAGCTGCAGCGTGGCGATACCACACAGCCAGAAGGATCAAGGTGTGAGGTCCAAAAAGCCTTGCAGGACCTCCCCAGACAGACCTGGCCGAAGCCCTGACGTTCTGCCCTTTGCAGACCCCCCAAATCGGCGCGTTTGCAAAATGCATCTTCTCCCTTTGTAGCCCAAGTTGTCCTCGTGGAAGCAGGCAGGACATGTCCCCTGGTAAGGACGCTGAGACCCTTAGTAAATTGGGAGAGGAGCGACCGTTTGGTGATGGTTGCAACAGTCAATCTTCAGCAAGTGTGGTTATGGTGAGAGGGGGACAGCTTTGGGAGCCTTTACTCCCCTGGGGATGACTACCCGGGGTCACTTCATGCCACACACCCAAAGCATCTTTCTCTTAGCTTTGAGCCCTACCTTACCAGCCAGGTTTCTCCCCCCTCCTCGCGACGTTCTTCATTGCTCCTCAGCAGAGCAAAAGGTGCCATCTACAGGCACAGCATCCACACGACAGCCCTCTGGATGTGCCCTCCTGTCGCACGCCACCAAACCCTTTGTTGTGTCAAAGAATCACAGAATGGTAGGGGTTGGAAGGCACCTCTAGACATCATCTACTCCAACCCCCCTGCCAAAGCAGGTTCACAGGGAGCAGGTTGCACAGGAAAATGCTTCCAGGTGGGTTTTGAGTGTCACCAGAGAAGGAGACTCCACAGCCTCTCTGGGCAGCCTGTTCCAGGGCTCTGCCACCTTCAAAGCAAAGATGTTTTTCCTCAGGTTGAGATGGAGTGTCCTGTGTTCCTGTTTGTGCCTGTTGCTCCTTGTCCTGTCGCTGGGGTTCACAGAAAAGAGTCTGGCCCCATCTTCTTGTCACCTGCCCTTTAGATACCTACAAGCATTGATAAGATCCCCTCTCAGTCTTCTCTGAGCTAAGCAGACCCAGGTCTCCCACCTTTCCTCATAAGAGAGGTGCTGATTCCCCTGATCATCTTCGTAGCCCTCCGCTGGACTCTTTCCAGTAGTTCCTTGTCTTTCTCGAACTGGGGAGCCCAGAACTGGACACAGTCGTCCAGATGGGGCCTCACCAGGGCAGAGGGGGAAGATGAACCCCTCTCCACCTGCTGGCTGTGCTCTTTTTAATGCACCCCAGGAGAATATTGGCCTTCTTGGCCACAAGGTCACATCGCTAGCTCATGGTCAACTTGTTGTCCACCAGGCCTCCCAGGCCCTTCTCCACGGAGCTGCTTTCCAGCAAGACCAACCTTCGCTGCAGGGCGGTCTCCAAGCTGTGCCCCCAGGTTTTGTGGTCATGGACTACCCAGAGCGCTGTGCCAACCAGAACATGACCTCCCTCTTGGCCAGCTCTTGAGCACCTGTGAGTAACCTTGATGGTAACCCAGGGGAGCAGCGGGACAAAAACACAAGGGAAGGCGATCACTGTTTGAAGAGCTGTGAGGGAAGGAAGTAAAGGGGACACAAAGTAAACTGGGTCATACAGTATCCTCAGGAGAAACCTGGAGGGCACCTGTGCTGCTCCCCCAGCAACCCAGCTTCCAGCCCCATGGGTCTACCTGAGCTGCTCAGGCCCATGGCGTGCTCCTCTTCTGTGTTCCTCTCCTCTTCCAGTTGCCTCTCATTTAATCCATTTTGGCTGGGTTCACACGCTTGTGACTTACGAAGGTAACCCAGGAAAATTAAAAACTCTAGGAAGAAGTACAAATAACACCTAATAAAGTCTCCTCTATGTGACAGCCTGTGAGTCACCCCATACAGGACAGTATGGGGTGACTCCTGACCAGCTGGAGTGAGGGTGCAAGCAAGGGAACGCAGGCTTGTAAAATCATGGAATCATAGAATCCTTGTGGTTGGGAGAGACCTTTAAGATCATTAAGTCCAACTGATAGCCTAACACTGCCAAGTTACCACTAAACCATGTCCCTCAGCACTACATCTGCAGGTCTTCTGAACACCTCAAGGGATGGTGACTCAACCACTTCCCTGGGCAGCCTGTTCTAATGCTTGACAACCCTTTCGGTGAAGAAACTTTTCCTAATATCCAATCTAAACCTTCCCTGGCGCAACTTGAGGCCGTTTCCTCTTGTCCTATCGCCTTGGTGTGGAGGCACTTGCACTTGGAAGAGCTGTTTAAGCTCAACAATGAGGCAAGCAGGTCTCCACAGTGATGCATTTAGAAGAGGAGTCGGGTCCTTGAGGGAGAGATCCAATGGGCCAACCACATGTTGCTGCTGGAGCTCCCAAGGCTGTCCCCAGGAAAGGTGCAGGAGAGCTCTCTCCCCACCTCGCCGAGCCAAGGGCTGGCCGGAGAAAAGGCGATGCCGAAGCGGAGAGCTAACGTCGGGTGTGAGCGCTCGCCCTTTCTACACCACCACAAACCTGGAGCTCGCTCCTGCTTTAAAAGCCCCTTCCCAAGCCCGAGCCTTCTTGCTTCGTGTTAAAACCGTTTGTCAGAAGCAGATGCTCCATCCTGCCCCGCCGGGTACCCGGAGCCGCGCGGCGCCGGAATGAGGTAGGATGGCAAAATCTGGAATGGAAGCTGAGCTGGGGAGGTGGATACGTGTGTGTGTGTGTGTGTGTGTGTGTGTACCCCATCCATCAGCAAGCAGGGGTGGCAGCTTAACTGTGCCCAGCCTGCTACGGGCACGCTGGAGCTGGTGCTCAGCCAGCCCAGATACTTTAACCCCCCCTCCCATCCCATCCACGGGATGATAAATTAGGAGGAAAACTTTCTCAGCGCAGTTTGTTCTCGCAGTGCCGTCCAGCAGAGCACAAGCCTGTCTAATCAGAAGCTACAGTCCTTCACCATCTGTTTAGAGCCTAATTACAAATGCAGAAAAATAATGTGCTTTACAATTGCACCAGTAAATGCTGTAAATGATTTAAACGCATGCATATGTTCCCTGCAGAATTCAGCATGCATCTGCGGCTTCTTCTCCTCGCATTAGGCACACAAATCAAGGGAAAAAAATACCCAGAACTGACGAACAGCATGTCCCTGGGATGGTGATTTTTATCCCTTTTTTTTTTCCCCCCTGCTGGAATGGCAAAACAGGGCTTTTTGTAACAATTCATTCAACAGCGTTTTCTTCGCTTCCATTTTAAAAACTGTTTGTCATCGTCCTGTAAATATAGTACAAATTACTCCATAAAACATGTAAAAGCAGAACAGCAGCCGGGCAAGCCTGCAGCTGGCTGGCGGGGTTTCAAAGCTGAGGTTTTTGTTTTTTTTTTCCTCTGGAGCACCCGCAGAGGAGCAGGATCGGCTCGGTTCATCTGTCGAGGACTGTGGCCCCCGCTGAGCCCCTGCCAAAGACGAGGACCTCTGGCATTTTGAGCCCTCGGCTTGCGTGGTCCTTTTCAGGAGGATGCTCACCAGGGGCATGACTCAAAGCTGCAGGGGTTGGCAAGCTCCAAAGCTCACCAGGAGCCAAAATACCTCAAAACGGGTCTTTTCCTTTGCTGTGGAGGGTGAGGTGGCAGCATTTTGGAGGGGCAGGGGATGGAGAACATCACCCCGTCCGTGGGGCGTTAGGGGTCTCCTCGTGCTGCCCAAGCAGCTGCGCAGAAGAGGGCACTGCCCATACAAATGAAGCCGCCGTAGGGCGGTAATTAAGAGCGAGGTCACGCAGGCTGGCCCCTGGCTGCCCACCGGGACTGCCAGAGCTCATTAGGAGCCTCGTCAGGATGCCGGGGACAGGCACAGATGGAGACGCACAGGGATGCTCTGTGCTGCTGGGTCCCACTTCAGCTTTTGAACCACGGTGCACCCTGGCAAAGCACTGAAAAGATGAGTCCTACCCCAAAACACGTACAAAGGAGTAGCCGAGAGGCAGCAGAGCTTTCCTTTGGTGACCACCAAGGCGACCCTGAAGGATAAAGAGATTGTTTCAAAGGTGCTTGCTCCTCCCCAAGGGTAATAGCGCTGTGCCAAAGCCTCTGTAATGCACAGGCTGGTGTCGCAGATGGAGAGGTGGCAGCATTTCTACCCTGTGGAGCATTTCCAACCTGGGGAGAGGCTACACAAAGCTTTGGAGACCAGAGAGAAAGCGGGAAAGTCACTTGGAACCGACGGCACGTGAGCATCACTCTCTAACAAAAGTTTCCTTTCCTCCTAGAGCGTGATTTTTTTGCTTTAACACCCTGAATACCTGTACTTAAATGCTGCAGCTCTGAAGCAGGGAGGGGGAGCTGGCAGGAGAGAGGGGGGGAAAAAAAAAAAAAAAAGGTTGGGCATAGGCTCAGTTGCTCTCCTTTAAGCAGAAGCTGCAGCAGATGCG
Source organism: Calidris pygmaea (assembly GCA_003697955.1). NCBI lineage: Eukaryota > Metazoa > Chordata > Aves > Charadriiformes > Scolopacidae > Calidris > Calidris pygmaea. The sequence continues at coordinate 186,123 of QJSC01021775.1, read as the reverse complement.
CCTCCTCCACTTTCCACCCTTTCATCCAACCCCTTGCCGCTCCCTGCGCCCTCCCGTCTTGCTCGCATCGCTCTGCCAGTCCCCAGCTTTCCAGTCTCCCCTCGGCCAGTTGGATTTAAGACCAAAGGCTGTTGGAGAAGCCAGCTTGGGGCAGGCAGAGAGCATCCCGACCACGCCAGGCTGCCAGCCCTCCGCGGAGCTGGGGTTGGCTCTCCGTCCTCCGGCTGGTTCTTGCCAGCGACGGCCGGCCCCAAGCGCTGGGCAAACGGCGGCTCTGCCACTTGGCACCGCGCAGGGATTCATGTCGGGATGGTCTCACCTCGTGGGCCCACCCTCATGAATTTTGCAAGCCCCTGCAACGGCTCATTTTACACCCACTGGTGAAGCTGAGGCCAAGCCCTGCAGAGAGCACGTGGTCCTTCCCCTGCCAGCCAGCCCACAGCCCGCTCTCCTTGGTTGAAAGATGATGAAAACACTTACAACCCTGCTCATTTTTCTTAAGCAGCCGAGCGGATGGTGTTAATTAAAGACATGGAATCTGTCAACACTTAATTTGGACAGGCGTGAAGACCCATGGACCCAGCTCAGCTCCCAGCCCTGTGGGTCTTCCTCTGGACCTCAGGTGGCCCAGGTCCAAACAAAGACGAGGAAAGCAACTCCCTCTTGTAAAGCTCTTTGAGATCTAGAAGAAAATAGTGTCGTCTCCTGGCTAAGTAGCATGAGGCAGGGTTTTGACCCCTGCAGCATTTCTGTTGGCTGTCCCACCTCGATGCTGGTGTAGAGCAGGGAGCATGCTTCGTTCCTGAACTGGAAACTGGGGTCAATGGCTTAGCAAAGACACATTCATAGAATCATAGAATGGTCAGAGTTGGAAGGGACCTTAAAGATCATCCAGTTCCAACCCCCCTGCCCTGGGCAGGGACACCTCCCATTAGACCAGGTTGCTCAAAGCCCCATCCAGCCTGGCCTTGAACCCCTCCAGAAACCCATCAAGAAATAAACGACGGTTTGCATTTCAACTAACGCATCCGAGACAAGGCATCCTTCATCCTGCCTTGAAACCACCATTTCCCCTCACCATTCTGCATTTTCCTAGCTTGAGCTCTTCGACATGGCCTAGGCAGTGCATCAGATGCTACTTCGCCCAGGCAGTATATGGCAGCAATCACTTCCCCGCCGTTATACCCAACACCCTATAAATTACTCATCCCCTCTTGCAGGGGGGGTCACCCCCACACTCGTGGCTCAGTCCGCCCATCAGCATCCAGCCCCATACCATGATGCTCCCACCCAGCAGTCCACCGCTTCATACTCAAACACGATTCTTGCCCAGGTTGAACCTGTATCGATTTTCCCCCTCATTTCTCCAACTTTCTTTAGCTGACTACCACGAAAGACAAAGGATAAATTCCCCTTTTGCCTGCTTCCCCTGCAGATGCATTAAGTACACCCTCCACACCTACCTGTAAGTTGTTTGGAGATGTCGTGTTAGAATAATCAGGATCGCAATGCAATTCTCTTGGGGGGTCCTTCCCCTGGCTCTTCACGGAATCACGGAATCGTTGGAGTTGGAAAGGACCTTCTAGAGATCATCCAGTCCAACTCCCCTGCCAAAGCAGGGTTGCCCAGAGCACGTTACTCAGGAGCTGCGTCTTGAAAATTTCCGGAGAAGAGGACTCCACACACACCCTCTTGTCAGTGACTTCTCCGAGTTTCCAATCCAAGCTGGGCGAGAAGGATGACCAGAAGGAAAGACGCAAACTAGAACTGCACACATCTGTGCATCTCCAAGAGAAAGCACTCCAGACACCAGCAGTTGCACAGTATCAAGAATTTACTTTATTAGCAACGGTACCACATTAATTAAGTTCTGTCTCGAGAGGTATTTGGTCCGTAACGTGACGGAGCAGTCAGCGAACGAGCAGAATCTCACCATCCTGGGGGAAGCATATGAGTTGAAGAGAGAAGACCACATGGGCAGGCTCTCAGATGGGAAGCACTGAAGGCCACAAAGGGATGTTTTGGTTGCCAACGTGACATTGGCTTTGGTTTTCCAACCATGAGCGACTCTATTGCCGTTGGAGGCGATGGAAGAGCTCACCCTCATGAACAGCACGCAGATGGCCGGGAGGCATCACGACCCTCAACCCTTGGGCTGTCCTTCAAGCTGAGAGGGACCTGGGTCAACGCTGGCCAAAGCAGCCCCCAGCCAAGCGTTGGGGGCTGGGGGGTGGGTTGCAAACCCATCCAAGCGACAGGATTAAGAGCCCACACGTGCAAAGCCGCGTGCCATAAAGCTGCTCCTCGGGGCTGCACGCCCTGTAAATTTTCCACTCCTGTCTGGATTTTATGTTTAAATAAAAATCAGCCGTAAAGCAAAACTGTGTGTGTATTGCCAATGAGCCCAAACTAACCACTAGGAAAGGATTTATATAAAAAAAAACCCAAACAACCCATCCAGTAAGCCTAGATGTCACCCCGTGGCAACAACTGCTATCCTCCCAGTAAAGCCAGGGTGGCCACAGGGGGCAAGGCACCAGCCCCACATCCTCCCTCTCCGCTACCTTCCACATCAAGGAGATGGCCTGGCAACCCAGGCCAGCAGCTTCTCGGTCAAGCAGGAGATGCTGAGAGAGCATCCGCTACCAACCGAGTCTTCGAGGAGGTATTTTCCACCGATAGCATCCCCGAGGCATCAGCTGCAATGCCAGGTTCTGCCATTACGTTCCTCACCAGCTCACCTTCCTTACACCATAAATCCACCCAATTGGAGTAAATAAATACAATAAGTGTATTTAATCCAGGTTGCATTTGCAGATGGACATTTAAGTGACTTTCAAAGCTGGTCCCATTCGGGTGGGCCATCTTTTTGAGCGTGACAGTAGCTCACCCCTCTGAAAGCATCTGGAGACCATATGCTGCCTGTCTACCTAAATTAATCAGCTTTCTGCTGTGAATATCAATCAGAGCCTCCTCAATAGCTCTCCCTGGCTTTTATAGACCTTTCTCTAACGCAGACTAAAGGCACCTTAAAACCCTTAGATTAGGACCACTTAGCATTCAGCTTTTCCTCGGAGTTCACCTGCAGATAGGTTAGTTGGTGTCCACAACCATCACACGGCGGTCACAGCAGCAGAAACAGCATCAGGTTGGCCCCAACACACAGCCCCAGCAGTAGCAGCACCCTCATTTGATCTTCCATGGCAAAAATGAAGCAAGCAAAAGTCCAAGTGGAGAGGTTTCCCTTATATAATGCTTTTTCATGGGATGAAACAGTGCCCTGCTCCCTGGCATGGCTGCTCTCTGCTTCCAAAGCCTCCTTGAAAGCTACTCCAGGGCTGACATTCCCTTTAGCTCAACGTCATTGTCACAGCTTGACAAAGGGGGAGCCCCAGAGACCACGGAAACACCAGGGGGCTGAAGAAAGAGGCAGCAAAACCCAAGGTGCCTTCAAATGCCCTAGTTTCAGTTTAAAACCCGTGTGGTGGCACCAGCAAGCCACCCTTGCCCACTGGCACTGGGGAGTGTGACAGGTTTCCCTGTGCCCCTGGTGCTTCCCTAAGTAGGATGGGGCTTTTTTTGGTCCATTTGCTCCAGTCGAGCTGGGGAGTGACAAAGGTCTGACGGGACCTTCCAAACACAGAAGGAACCCCTTCCCAGAAGGAAGACATTTTTCCCCTGGAGGCCCATCCCAGGACAGGGAGCCTGTCCCAGAACCATGGTGTGCTTGGTTTTTGGGGGGAAGAAAACCTAAATACCCAACAGCAGCACCGCAAAACGAGGGCGTCATCCCCTGGCTGTTCCTCTACACGAGGTGGACAATGAGAACAGAGCAGCCGGACCCCACGGCCAGCCCCAGCATGAGGTAGAAGGTCATCACCACCCCTGCCGCCTCGGCCAGCTCTTTTGGCACTATCTTGGGGCCGTAGACACTGACCAGCGTCCCCAAGTAGCCATTGCTCAGCCCCAGCAGCGCTGTGAAGACCACCGGGTAGATGTCTCGGTCAAAGACCACCGTCCGGATGTGAGCCCGGGGCTGGTAGTTGCTGAGGATGAAGAGAGGGAGGAAGATGGTCCTGAGGAGGACAAGGGTGGGCAGCAGCTTGCTCTTGGGGCCGGGTGCCTGGATCCACATGGTGATCTGCCTCCCGCACCAGTCAGCAAAGTTGTACAGGAGGAAACTGGTGAGCGGTGCAAAGTACTTGGTGCTCCACGGGCTTCCCGAGGACTTGCTGACCGACTCAATGTTGGAGGAGAGAGAAGGGAAGATGATGATGGAGATGAAGAAGACGTAGAAGAGGCAGAAGCCAAGGAGGGCGGTCTTCTGCAGGATGGGGCGGAGTGGGGGGATACTGGTGTTTTTTGTGAGGAAGGAGGTATTTGTGGTGCCTCCTGGCTCTAGCTCATCCTCCATGGAGCTGTCGGGTGGCACAGTTGCCAGAGATGGGGTCTCCACCTGGCTGCTCATGTAATACCTGGAAAAAGAGGAGGGAGATTATCAGCCAAATGTGTGTGTAGGGGGGGAACCCAAAATAAGATCTGGAGAGAGAGCAGGAGAGCTGGTGACACAGGAGTGTCTGCTGGACCCAGCGGCCCCATCACACCTCCAGCTCACACCTCATATGGAGAGGTGACCCTCAGGGACCCATCACTTGGGAGGCTACGTGGTTTCGGGGGTTGCAAGCACTGACAAGACCATCATGCACATCAGTGGATGACGTTGCAGATAGAGACACCTACGGGGACCCAGCTGCCTGGCTGCTTCCAAATGATGGCTCTCCACTGACTTCATGCATTTGGGAAGCCCCCAGTGTCAGCAACGTTCTTTCCTCCCCAGGAAGCTTGCTAGAAACTCAGTTTCCGTCTGTGGTTTCGGTCAAATGGGGAAGAAGCATGGCTGGTGGCAGCACCGCGCCAGAGTTCATGGAGGGATGTTGGGGCAGGGGTGACAGGGCAGGGACCGGCACAGCAAGCATCTCACGTGTGTGTCCCCCCCAGCCCCAGCAAGCCCACCCAGCGTAGGGAGTAGCAAACCCTCCCGATCTGCCCTTGTGGGATGCCCATGGCCGGCTGGTGCACACACCTGGAGTACTCCAGCCTGGGAAGGAGGAGGTAGACCATGATGCAGACGACGATGAAGATGTCGGCGGTGAGGAAGTAGGCCAGGGCACTGTCCGTAACGTCGGCCGCTGCTGCTAGGTCCACCACGGAGGCAACGGCGCTGATGGTGCCGCCCATGGCCTGACCTGCGTGAGGGACCAGAGAGCTGGAGCTCAGGCCCCGGGACATCGAGGTGGAAGAGATCAACCCACAGCACCTCCACCAAGGAGGAATTTGATGCAGAGGGGGAACCCAGAAACAGCAGCATCCTCTTATTAAGACCTCCTGGCATGCACAAACGCCCCAGAGGAAGGAACTCATCCCCCCCCCCACCCCACATGCTGGTCCCCCAACCTGGCTCAGGGTGCAGGTCCCGATTTGTGGGACTGCATCACAGCCCAGTTCCCATCCTGCACCCCCTCCCAACACAGCCACGGCGTTGCACGAGGGTCAGGATGGGACCCGACCCCTTGGGTTTGCACGTGCAGAGTCCTACGGAGAAGGTCCAAACCCTCCCCAAAGCCTAAACCCAGCCTGCCACCAGCAGACACCTAACCACCCTTCTTCTGCACTCTGCCAGGAACCCAAGTGACCAGCAACAGGTATGCCACCGTGGGGATGCAGTGATTTCCCCCGCCGGGCTAAACTCATTAAAACATTCTTGTCTCGGCCCCGGGGAAAAATTTCTCCGTCTTGATTTTTTTTTCCCCTCTTCCCCTCTTGATTTGTCAGCCGTTCCACAGCACATTTATAATGTTATTAAACCTCCAGGGAGCTCATCACTCACGGCTCCCAACGGGCCCCTCATCACTCATGGCAATGCATGGAAATGCAGAACAGAAAGGAGGAGGCAACGCGAGGCTGAAGGTTCATCTGGCTGCAAATAGAGGAGCTGAGGGACGTATATGTCTTTCCCCCTTTCTCCCTGCACAGAACAAACAGCTAGGTCAAGCCATCGTCCTGGTTGGAGCTGCTCTGCAGGGTGTTCACCCCCCAGGCAGGGACAGCTAAGGACTCCGCTCTCCTCATCTCTGCTGAGCCCTCAGAACTTCAATTTATGAGTATTTACAGAAATGAGAGCACCGGCTCATGTGACCAAGCATGTTTCTCCTTCAGCAACTTCCCTTTATCTTGGAGGCCAAGTCAAGTTTCTAAAATAAATCCCACGTGACGAAACGCCTGATGCGGGAGGGAAAGAAAACCGACCGCCCAACCACAGGAAAACCCAAGAGCACGGATCCCACCAGGACGGCGGGGCTGAGGGACACCAACCCGAGATCAGCGCCTGCAAATCCTTCATGGGGAAGCAGCTGCTCAGACCGAAGATGCTGCTGGTGAAGACGGTCGAGGCGCCGCTGACGACAACCACGCAGCCGATGGTGAGGGCAAAGAAGCGGGTGGTCCAAGCGGAGGTGTCCACCTTCACCAGCACCGTGATCACCAGGAAGACGGCCAGCATGACGAAGAGGGAGGACAGGATCCGGACGCTGGCAGCCACCCTGGGGACAAGGGGAAGGAGAGACACCAGCATTTAAAATTCTAAGGTGAAGCTGAGATGCAGGAGACACCGACTCCTCTCCAAGAAAATAAAGGTGGAGGGAGACGAGGAATACAAAGCAAGGATTTTTCTCAGAAGCCTTTAGATGTCAACTCTGCCACTTCCATTTTGCCATCAGTAGGACTCATGAAGTCTATAAACCCAACCAAGCCAGAAATAACCGTTTTCTTCCAGAAATTAGGAGCTACCCCCATCGCTGGAGCGGTGAGACAGCCTCTCTGGGGGACCAGAGCAGGTTGGGTAAGATCAATCCCAGACACGTCGCTACAAGATAATTAGTTGTCTGAGCACAGAGGTTGATTATTACCCAGCGGGGAGACTGGCAGGACAGAGGGGTGAGGGAAGGGAGGCCAGAGGGAGCCAGACCAGCGGCCGAGATGGAGAGATTAAGCACACAAACACATTCCTCTCCGCCTGCAACCACACCGCCGGAGTTTAATCCGGGGTTAAGAAACAGCACAAAGGAAAGGAGGTGGCTGTTTTAGATTTAAGTCCAGCTCGTGCCAAGGCACGGATGCTCCATTTCCTAACCCAGTTCAACGGCTGGTAGGTCTGGAGCCAAGGCTGGATGAGCCCAGCTCTGGTCAGCTGGTCCCCTGCTGACAACAACGGCATTTTTAATAGGAAACACTGTTTGCCGAGCAATTAACCAAGGAATTTAGTAGGAATTTATTTACGGTGGTGCAACTCAAGCCAACCCCCAGGCACAGGGTGCTTCACCTCTGTGATCTCGGCCGCCTGAGATTCAGACAAGGGGATTTTGGCTGCACTGGGGGGCTCCTCTCACGATGCCCCGTGGCTTCCCACCAGAGGGAACTGGGAGCCTCAGCTGAAGCTGGAGAAAGGCAAAGCCGTGGAGAGGCATAGCTAACGGACCCGGGATAGGAACAGCACTTACTTATTGATGATTAGGAAGTTTCCGATCAGGCACAGCACCGAGGGCACAGTCGAAGCGATGGAGATGTAACTCTCAAAATAGTCCTGCCACACACACAAAAAAAAAAAAAAGAAAAACAAAACAAAAAAAGACACCCACCAAATTAAAAAAGGTAGAGGAGAACAACAAAGGAATTTCAGGTCCTAAGTACCGCATGATACAGCACGCACGAGGAGTTAGGATCACAGAATCACAGAATGGTTTGGGTTGGAAGGGACCTTAAAGATCATCCAGTTCCAACCCCCTGCCCTGGGCAGGGACACCTCCCACCAGACCAGGTTGCTCCAAGCCCCATCCAGCCTGGTCTTGAACCCCTCCAGGGATGGGGCAGCCACAGCTTCTCTGGGCAACCTGGGCCAGCATCTCACCACCCTCACTGTAAAGAATTTCTTTTTGATATCTAATCTAAATCTCCCCTCTTTCAATTTAAAACCATTACAGCTTGTCCTATGGCTCCACTCCCTGATAAAGAGTCCGTCCCCATCTCTCCTGTAGCCCCTTCAGATACTGGAAGGCCATTATAAGGTCTCCCTGGAGCTTTCTCTTCTCCAGGCTGAACAACCCCAACTCTCTCAACCTGTCCTCACAGCAGAGGTGCTCCAGCCCTCTGACCATCTCCGTGGCCCTCTGCTGGACCCATTCCAACAGCTCCATGTCCTTCCTGTGCTGAGGACTCCAAAGCTGGACCAGTACTCCAGGTAGGGTCTCACCAGAGCAGAGCAGAGGGGCAGAACCACCTCCCTTGACCTGCTGGCCACACTTCTTTTGAGCCCACCTCATTGCACGGTAGCACATGTTGCAAAGCTGCTCAGGACAGCAGGCAAAGGGAACAGACAATGCCCGGTAACAGCCCCGGGATAGTTCAAGAAATTACGAGACATTACAAATTCAGAACCAAAAAATGGTGAAGGAAATACCTGCCTTACTGCTGCGTTAGCCCCACGGGGCAGCAACCGAGATAAGGAGGTCTGAATTTCTCCTGCTGGCTCCAGCGTCCTGGACAATCCCCCTGAACATTTTACCCTCCTCGAGCCCCATGAGGGCTGCTTTTTATGAACCGGGGCACAAAAGCATTAATATTATTACCTAACTGCCTCGAAAGCCCAATCTGAGCATCCCTCTCCGGGCAGAGCGACCGGGGGACACCACGCCTGAGAAGGTGCACGAGCCACGGCAGCCCGAGCGGGGCCACAGGGACATTATTTTTCCCTCCCGCTCTCCCTCTCCTTCTTCCCTGGCAGGAAACTCCTCGGGGAACTACACGGAGACTCAACACACATTGACTCCGGGGATGGATGTGTTGTGTCACCCCAGCAAGCTGGGGCATCCACCAGCCAACATAGAATCATAGAATTGCCCAGGCCGGAAGGGACCTCCAAAAGTCATCTAGTCCGACCCCCCCCGCAGTCAGCAGGGACACCCCCAACTAGACCAGGTTGCCCAGGGCCTCGTCGAGCCTCACCTTGAATATCTCCAGGGAAGGGACCTCAACCACCTCCCTGGGCAACCTGTTCCAGTGCTCCACCACCCTCACAGTGAAGAACCCTCTCCTAATCTCCAGTCTAAATCTGTTCCCCTCCAACTTGAAGCCATTGCCCCTCGGCCTGTCACTGCAGGCCTTTGTAAACAGGCTCTCCCCAGCCTTCCTGTAGCCCCCTCAGGTACTGGAAGGCTGCCATTAGGTCTCCCCGGAGCCTCCTCTTCTCCAGGCTGAACAACCCCAGCTCCCTCAGCCTGTCATCATAGCAGAGGTGCTCCATCCCCCTGATCATCCTTGTGGCCCTCCTCTGGACCCTCTCCATCAGGTCCATGTCCTTCTTATATTGAGGGCTCCAGACCTGCACACAATACTCCAGGTGAGGTCTCACCAGAGCAGAGCAGAGCATCCACCAGCCCGCCCCGCGCAGAGGTCAGGCTGGGCACGCAGAAACCAATAACCACCAGCCCAGAGAGAAAGAGAGATTTCTCTGCCAAGATTGCAGCCGAGACGCTTACATTCTCAATCCATTTTATGTATTACGCTGTTAAAGAGCGTCTGCTCCATCTCCTCCCCTCCAGGCGCTTAATCCTCTGGTTTTGGGTTTGTTTTTTTTGTTTTTT
>QJSC01021775.1:165658-176076 GCA_003697955.1 Calidris pygmaea | reverse complement strand
GGGGGGAAGCCTTTTCAGTGCTTTCCACTGAACAGAAATGTATCCCCACTTGTAGTAATCCAAAAAAAAAAAAGCACCTTGGGGAAACACTTAATTGTTCCCAACAAACATGCTCACACCAGCGGTGGGAAGAGAACGGGGGGCAAGTATTTAAGAAACTGAGGAGCTGAGATTTTACCCTACCTTACCCATGGCCAAACCCTGCTGGAAAAATAAAACCGAGTAGAAGAGTTTCGATTGCTGTTATTTCTGTGAAAAAGGAAAGCACGTTTTTTTAACACAGCAGCAAAGTGGCGAGTGGCAAATATAATCCATGCCCGGATCAAGGGAAAAAATACCAGGCTCCGTACTCAACTCACCTCCTTGCTCCTGCTCGTTAGGCGTTAACGCAGCTCAGATGATAACCCTTCTCCCCGCGTGGGTATTCCCACCCACCACAGACATGCTTTCAGGGCAAATTTTTGGCTGTGCAAGACGTTACCTACTTCTTCTCCCTCCCTGGCTCATTTCCTTTGGGCAGCCCTTGCAAGCTCCCCATCACCAACACGGTTTTAGAGGAGAAACGCAGGCACTGAAAGGCTGCCACCCCTTTCCTGGCTCATAATAAAGAAGAAAAATCCACAAAGCCAACTTGACACCTTCCTCCCGTGATGAAGGTGTCATCCCTCAGCCACGGAGCCGAGGCGTGCGTAATGGAGGTGTCTGACCCTACGTTAACCCTACGTATTATTAGCATCTTCACACACGCTGCCATGATGCCATGAACCCAGGCCCACGGTGGAGGTTGTAGGGACTTGGGAGAGTTCAGTGGAGCAGGAGGGATGAAATTAGGAGTGAGGAGGCTGGAGCCAAGAGGAAGCTGCCGGTCACAGGCACAGCTTTCTGTGGTGGAGCTCCGTCTGGAGGTCATCCCTCCTCGCCACAGCATGGTGGCTCCCCATCCCAGGGGCAGGAATGGAGCCAACCAGTTGGGTTTTGATCAGACTCAACCACCACAGAAAAGCCAGGTTGCTTTTCACTGGAGGAAGCGATACCTACTTTACATGAAGGCAGTTTTTTCAAGAATTGCCTTGGGTAACACCTGATGTAGAAGAAACGAGGAGGGGATGGGAGGCAGGGAACGTGGGAGGACATCGTGTCACGTGGTGGTGGAGCACCCTCGCTAGCACACGGACACCCTCTTTGCACTCTTTGGGCACCCTCGGGGTTTCCATCAGTTTAATCCACCCAGTATCTCCATTTACACCAGCACGCTGGGAATTCAGCATCCTGGTACAAGCACGCCCAGTGACACTCTGCTTCCTCCCCATCAAAAATGCCAGCTGGCTTAACAGCTATTAAAATTAAAACAGCCACGGGTGCCGTGGGGTGAGAAATCATAGAGAGAACGTGGGCGTCACACCTGGCTCTGTGTTTATATAAAAATAAAATGTGCCCAAACCACTTGAACAAGTGGCTTAGGCAACAGGGAGGGGGAGAGGATGCAGCCTCATCCCGCCAATGCTTTTTCCACCCACAAAGAAATGGCATCGCTTTGTCAGGGTGTTGGGGGGGGGGTGGAGCAGGGAAATAATCCTGCCGTGGCAGGAGGAGCAAAGGAAGGCGGCTTTTTTGGGGAGAAAAAGAGAGGCCATCGAGCCTGCCGCCCCAAGGCTGGCTCATCAATCGCCCCGTGACAAGCTCCTCGTCCCCTATGCCAAAAGCCAGATGTTTATGGCTGCAAGGAGATACTCCGGTCACACCTGGCAGATCTCGAAGGAAAAGCAGGAAAGTAGCCAGAGGGGGCTGGAGATGATGGCGAGCCACGTGCTCCAGCCAAGCCCCGCCGCCGCCACCTCCAAAACACGCGCCGCGCTGGGAGAAAATGCCCAAAACGCCTTCGAGGCCTCACCCAGGAGGCAGAAATTCAGGGCAATTTATCTCCCAAGAGGTGGGGAGGTTGTGGCTGAGTCCGGCTGGAAAAAGCACAGAGCCCTGCAGGGCTCAGGGGCTCACCAAGCATGAAGGACGAAAAAAAAACAACAAAAAAAAAACCAACAAAAACCAAACCCAAAACCACAAACAGATTTTTACCTTGCACCGTGGAGACTGGCCCGTGAAGGGCAGCCTCGCTTATGGCGCAGGATAAGCCAAGTTCTTTAATCACTCCTCAGCGCTTCAAATACAGGTAAAGGACGGACCACAAAGTGCGATGCTTCAGTTTTTAAGCATCTTTCTTGCAACTATTCGCGCTCCCCAAACAAACCCCTACCCCAGGTTTGCAGCAGGCAAAACGCCAGAGGACGTTCACTCGCTTTCTGGGGAAGTGGGAGGGGGGAAAAAGAGCAAGTAAGGAAGGAAAGAAGCTTTTTTTTTTTTTTTTTTTTTTTTTCTTTTTTTTGATTCTCTTTTCTGCCTTGAGAACCCCACACTCACCCGCAGATCCGCCGCCGCCTCTCCCACCGGGCCTGCCCCATCCGAGCAGTTCTGCAGCTTGTACATCCAGTAGTGCTTTGCCGTGATGAAAAAATTCCAGGGCAGCAAGGACCCGATGCCCAGGAGGAAAAAGATGACGTAGGCTCCGTGGAAGCGGTCGCTCGGCTTCGGGGGGCCGTACCTGTTCACCGAGGGCTCCTCCACGAGGGGCTCCTCGTCCGGGGGAAAGCTGCCGGCTGCTGGGTGCATGGTGCTGGCAGGCTGCAAAAAAAAAAACCCACCAAAAAAAAAAAAGATGTTATCACGCGAGGGGTGCAAATTGTGGCTCAAGACACTCTGTTGTGGCTCCCTCCTCCTTTGGGTGGCGATGGCCCAGCGAAGGCTGGGATGAGCGAGCTGAACCCGCTCGCTCCTGGGAAGAGGGGATGTACCAGCTCCCCCGGGGCAGCATCCCGTGTTTCCATCCCTAATTAATAATTAACCATTCCCCTTGGCCTTGTAAAAAAGCAGGAAAGCTCGGCACGGCCAAGACTCCCATCAAAAATTAACAGCTTTATAAACGAAAGGAACGCCGGCGGGCTGTGCAAGGCAACAGGTCAACCAGGGTTAAGAGCAGGAGGCTTCCCAAACCGGCTTGTAAACTTAGGCAATGGCTTGTAAACTAAGGGAACGGCTTGTAAACGAAGGGAATGGCTTGTAAACTAACGTCACGTCATCATCATCAAGGGCTTTGCAAAAAAAAAAAAAAAAAAAAAAAAGGCTCATTTTTTTTNNCAGGAGAGAGGGGCAACTTGGAGAAAGGCTTGGAAAAGCCCCCAGCATCGGCGGGTTTGGAGAAACGGCTGGGAAAGTCGCCCGGGGAAAGGCGGAGCCATGTGCGGGGGTGGGGGGGAGGGAGGGAAATGCCGGAAATCAGAGCTTTCGCCACCCCCCCAGAAAAAAAAACAACCCCACACCCTTCCATTTGAGGCCGCATCCCTCCACGCTTGCATCCCTCCCCTCCATCTCTCCCCCTTCCCCTCTCCCCTCTCCCCCCCGCCATCGCAGCACTTACTGGGGCACCGCACGGCCCCGCCGCCTCCTTCCCCGCCGCCCCGCTCCGCCCCGCCCCGCCTTGGCCCCGCCCCTGCCCCGCCCCCGGCCCCGCCCCCGCGGGCGGGCGGCACCCGAGGGGCGGGGCAGCAAATCCTTCCCCTCACCCCCCCGGGACTTTCTCTTCTTTTCCTTTCTTTCCCCTTTCCTTTCCTCTTTTCTTCTCTTTTCTTTTATTCTTCTTTCTTCTGTTTTCTTTTTATCTTTTCTTTTTTCTCTTTTATTTTATCTTCTTTTCTCTTTTCTTCTCTTTTCTCTTTCCTCTTTTCTTCTCTTTTTCTCTCTTTTCTCTTTTCTTTTTTCTTTTCTCTTTTCTTTTTCCTCTTTTCTTCTCTTTTTCTCTCTTTTCTCTTTTCTTTTCTCTTTCCTCTTTTCTTTTTCTCTTTTCTTTTTCCCCTTTTCTTCTCTTTTTCTCTCTTTTCTCTTTTCTTTTCTCTTTCTTCTTCTCTTCTTTTTCTCTCTTCTCTTCTTTTTCTCTCTTCTCTTCTTTTTCTCTCTTCTCTTCTTTTTCTCTCTTCTCTTCTTTTTCTCTTTTCTTCTCTTTTCTTTCCTCCTTTTCTCTTTTCTTCTCTTTTTCTCTCTTCTCTTCTTTTTCTCTTTTCTCTTCTTTTTCTCTTTTCTTCTCTTTTCTTTCCTCCTTTTCTCTTTTCTTTTTCCTCTTTTCTCTTCTTTTTCTCTTTTCTCTTCCTCCTCTCTTCCTCCTCTCTTCCTCCTCTCTTCCTCCTCTCTTCTCTTTTTCCCTTCCCTTCTCTTTTCTTTTTCTCTCCTCTCCTCCTCCCTCTTCCCTTTTTTCTCCTCCCTTCCCCCCTCCCCCCTATTTTTTTTTTTTTATTTCTTAATTATTTTCACCTCTCGCCAAGCAGCTCTGGGCACCCCTCCGCTTAAAATCTCTCAAAAATCAGTGTGATCACATGCCTGGCTTGTGGCATGGGGATAACAAAAGCTTACCCCTCTCCTTTCCCCCAAGGCTTGGTTGTTTTTTTGGTAGAAGTTGTCCAAGCATAGAGTGCAGCATCCACTACTGAGGATGTGCAGGCTGGAAGTGGGGAGCATCTTCTGGAGGGTGAGGGACACCTTACCAGAGCTGGGACACAAGCTCCTCCTCTACTTGCTTCCTCCAGTGCCCCATTAGGATGAATTTCACTATAAAGTCCTCAATTGGCCACAAGCTACACTTCAACACTCACTTTGAGGGCAGCATGGGACTACAAAGGAAAACATCATTAGCCTTCTTCCTCTCCCCTGCTCTTCTTTCCCTTTTTTCCTTCCCAAAAGGTGGGTTTGGCTCCTTGGCGTGTGGGCAGCCGCACAGGAAAACGATAAACCAGTGGGCCCCCAGCTTTTTCTGTGACCCCGCCACAATCAGACAGGCTTTGCCAATTTGTTTGCACTCGTGTTGGCAATTAGTGGAGTTTTACACCTGATGTTTCCTGTTGCCAGCTGTTTGCCTTTAGCCTTCCCTGTTCTCCAAAAGCTAAGATAATTACAACCAGCCCGGATCTCTTCCTTGCTTTTTCCTCCGTGGCACGTTCATCCAGCCCTTCCTCATCAAAGCAAAATAGTCTCCACTTTTTTTTTGCAGAAGGCCCTGAAATGGTCTAGTCTGGGCTTTTTTTTTTTTTTTTCCATGTACGACTGCCCGTGGTAAAAACGCAGATGGACCTAGATATCTCATCTCCCAGCAGCACCAGTACACACACAGCCTGGGAGCTAGGGCCAGCCACCACCCATCTCCAGCCTCCCTGAGCCTTCGAGGAGAGCACATCAGGTGGCCTCGGCCACCTAGATGTCAAAACAGCCCCGAACACATACACGCTCTATTTTTTTTACCCCCCCTTTCACGAGCAAACAAGCAGAAGCACGCAACCAACCCCCCCACCCCCCACCCCCCAGCGATGTGCTGAAACGGAAAAGGCTTTAGAGGAGCACACAGCTTGCTCTCTCCAGTGGTTTTTCTCCTGGGGATTTTCATCTGCGTTGACATGCCAGGCTGGGAAAGCACCTGCGGAGATGGCACGGCCTATCCGACTCAGTAACCCATCAGCTCAGAGGGATTTCGCCTGCTATTTCTGACCTGCTGCCGTCTTACCACGTCAAAAAAAACCCCCACTTGCCGGAGAAGAGCCTGGGATCACATCAGAACAAGGGACTGTGACAGCCGAGCAGGGTAAACAAAGCCAGGCCACGCTTAACTGAAGCTGTGATGGCCCCTTGAGTCAGTATTACCCACACTCCAGAGCCCCTCCGCCACTCGGACACCCCCCTCCCCCCCCCCGACATGGGCTCGGAGCAGATTTTGGGGCCATCCCTATGCTCAAAGTAGGGTTCAGGCTGCTTCCCGTTCCACCCCAACCCCAAACTCTAATGGTTTGAAAGGAAGGTGAGCTGTGCCGGAGCAGAGAGGGCTTCATGGTTATCCCGAAGGAATAGTAGGCATCCCATAGCGGGGCTTGCTCTCCTCGTGCTGGAGGCCTAATGGAGCAAAGGGTGTGTAAGTAATCACAGAATCACAGAATCTTCTAGGTTGGAAGGGACCTTAAAGATCATCTTGTCCAACCGTCAACCTAATTTTGACAAAAAATAAACACCCACACAACAAACAAAAAGCAACACCATCACTAAACCATACCTCCCAGCACTACATCAACTCGTCTTTTGAACACCTCCAGGGATGGTGCCTCAACCACCTCCCTGGGCAGCCCATTCCAATGGCTGAGAACCCTTTTGGTGAAAAAAATTTTTCCTAATATCCAGCCTGAACCTCCCCTGGCGTAACTTGAGGCCATTTCCTCTCGTCCTGTCGCCTGTGACTTGGGAGAAGAGACCGACCCCCACCTCTCTACACCCTCCTTTCAGGGAGTTGTAGAGAGCAATAAGGTCTCCCCTCAGCCTCCTCTTCTCCAGGCTGAATAACCCCAGCTCCCTCAGCCGCTCCTCATAAGACTAGTGCTCCAGACCCCTCTAATGGTTGAGAGATTGAAATATGTTAACCAGGACTTGGAGAGCATCTCCTCCCACCCCCCAGTACGGTTTTGCTGCTGCATGGAACGGCTCATGGTAAGCGACCTGCAAAATCCAGTGGGACTGACCCAAAGGAAATTTCCTAAACGTGGAATGGAAAAGTCAAGGAGACCCTGATGTGACCTGCTCCGGTGCTTCTGGACAGCCTTTCTCCAGCAAAACAAATCTGTCAACACTTAGAGGTGGCAGGGCAGTCGCTTTTGAACCTGTAATGGAGACTGAATTCAACGTCTCAACTGCAGAGATGACTTAGAATCATAGAATTGTCCAGGTTGGAAGGGACCTTCCAGATCATCTAGTCCAACCATCAACCTCACTCTGATAAAAACCATCACTAAACCATGTCCCCCGGCACCATCTCAACCCGTCTTTTAAATACCTCCAGGGATGGTGCCTCAACCCCTGCCCTGGGCAGCCCATTTCAAGGCTTCATAACCCTTTCCATGTCAACATGTTTCCTACTCTCCAATCTGAACCTCCCCCTTGAGGCCATTTCCTCTTGTCCCATCGCCTGGGACTTGGGAGAAGAGACCGACCCCCCCCGGCTACACCCTCCTTTCAGGGAGTTGGAGAGAGCGAGAAGGTCTCCCCTCAGCCTCCTTTTCTCCAGCCTGAATACCCCCAGCCTCTCCTCAGGAGACTTGTTCTCCAGACCCCTCACCAGCTCCGTTGCCCTTCTCTGCACCCGCTCCAGCCCCTCAAGGTCTTTTTTTGTGGTGAGGGGCCCAAAACTGGACCCAGCCCTCAAGGTGGGGCCTCACCAGTGCCCAGGACAGGGGGACCATCACCTCCCGAGTCCTCCTCCCCACGCTATTCCTGACACAGGCCAGGATGCTGTTGGCCTTCTTGGCCACCTGGGCACACTGCTGGGTCCTGTTCAGCCCACAGGCCACCAACACCCCCAGGTCCTTTTCTGCCAGGCAGCTCCAGCCACTCTGCCCCCAGCCTGGAGCGCTGCAGGGGGTTGGTGGGACTCAAGGGCAGGACCTGGCACTTGGCCTTCTTGAACCTCATCCCATTGGCTTCCTATTTGGGCCAGCTTGATTTTAAGGGGAATGAACAAGCCAAGCATTTCAATGCGAGAACATCAGATGAAATCAGTCACGAGCTGGGCAAAGCTATCCACGGAACTGGGGCCTTGGAAAGATGGGTGAGGGCAAAAGGTGCCCAGTGAAAGCAATTTAGAAGACTGAGCTTAAAAGAATTAATATGCAAATAAAAGGTCATCACTTCTGAGAAGGTATCTGCCTCGGCATCACACTTGGAACCAGCTGGGAGGGTTTTGCATCTTTGCACGACTGTTAAAATTACTGCGGTGACAGGGCAGCAATTCCTTTCGCTGGTGACAGAAGCCCCACACTTGCCCAGAGCAGGGACAACGTTGCCATCTCCTGGTGGCACCTTGTCCCCTGGAGCTGGGCAAGACATTGTGGTCCAGGCAGGGTGAGCAGGAACAGTGGGACCCTCGCCTTGTCCTACAAACCCTTCTGGCTTGGATTTGCTCTGGCAGAGCTGTTCCCTGCTCCCAAATTAGGCCCCCTCATCCTGGTCCTTGCTGGAAGGGACATTGCTTCCTGCAGGACATCCCTCAGGGAAGGAAATGAACTCCTTGAGCTGGTGGCTTCGCCCACCGAAACACAGCTGTATCGCTCCTCTCCTGCCTTGTAATCACCCGTGGGCATCCAAAAGGAACCACAGATCAATCTCTGCATCTTACCTCCGCCAACAGCAACATCCTCCTGGCACGTCTGCGGCATCCGACCCACCGGCAGGTCGGAGGGACACCAATGGGGGGCTCCCCACGCTGCTGCCACTGCTCGGGCTGGACCAGAACCCCTGCAGATCCTAAACCCAGCAGGAACAGGTTGAGTGATGAACACGAGAGGAGGGAGCAGATTGTTTCTTTCTTTTTTTTTCTTTTTTTAATTTTTTTTTTATTAGACTAGGAAATATAATTTATTGCATAAAAATTAATTTGTTACAATAGGAATGCTAAACTTTATTTACAGTTCTTTAGTTTACAGAATAAACAGATGCGGTTTTAGAGGATGCCACCAGGCCCATCCCCTGGACATATAAATATGGAAAGAGATGGCAGAGCAAGAGAGGGACACTGCCAGCACGACACGGACTGCAGGTTTGCCCCAGTCGTGGAGGGAGGCACGGAGGGCTCCCGGGACCTGTCACCCATGGGAGATGGGTGCAGGCGCTCAGAGAGGGGGGGCAAACCCTGCCCTCCCCCCCCACCCCGCCTTGTCCTGCTTCTGACACAGGTTCCCCAGCCTGAAAAATTGGGGAGAACCCCTCCCAAACACGCACCTCGGCAGATCCAGGCGGTTGCTGCCCACTAAAGGGAAGGGAAGACGAACGCGGACGGATGGGGATGGAGGCAGAGGCACCCACAGGCGGGACAGACGGGTGGACGGAAGGATGGACAGGCACACGCGCCGGTGCAGAGTGACCCGTGAACCGGACGCAGCGAGAGCGACGGCAAGAGAGATTCAGATGTGACCCGAAAGAAGAGCCACCTCGCCTCACGGAGAGCACTGAGAAAGGAGCCCTGCAAAAAAGCCAGCCTCTGGTTTGACGCATCCATTCTGCATTGCTTTCCAAACTGGCGTATTCCACCCCAGCTCAGAGACGGGAGCCTCAGAAATCAGACGCTGAAATGCAACCTAAAGGATAGATGAAACCCTCCCTACAGCACACAGGGGTTCACCCAGCAGAAGTCTCCCCACCCAACGCAAGTGAAAAAAGTCCCTTTTCTCCCACAGCCTGGAAAACCCCAACAAGAAATGAACCCTGGAGACCCCGAAACGCAACAGGGAGCGGCTCTACCCACTCAATCGCCGCTTCAAGAGCCGCCGAGAGGAATCAAACCCCAGCCCAAGCAATACTGAAAACTCCCCCTGAGCCGCCCCGCAGAGGCGATGCTCTCGCTCACAGCTCCCTGAGTTTGCTCCGGACCCCAGCAGGCTGCAGGATGCTGCTGGCATCCCACCACGCTGGTCCAGGGCTTCACCGCCAGGACACCGCGCATGGCAGCCTGAAGCAGGACCCGCTCTCAGACCCTGCTCTTAATACTTCCACTGACGGATAATCCACAGCCTTCCCATGCGGTTTAGTCTAATCCTGAGCTGACCACCACCTTCCTATTTCATTTTTTTAAAAAAAAAACGACAATTTCTAAGACACAGCACTCGCTGAATAACTATTTCTACCTGCAGGCAACCTAAATTTTTACTCTTCATCGAGACACCGTTTATCTTTGTGGGGAACCTTGCTCCTGCCCACCCCTCGATGACTTTCCATTCATCCCACAACTTCTCCATCGCTACAAGAAGTCTATTACGGGTCAAAAAAGGAGCTGCAATGAGAGGATGGAAACCCGATCACCGCTTAAAAGGCCGTCCCTCACACAAAAACACTCAGCCTGGCTGCTTGCAGCGTGGAGATCCTGAGGTCTCCCTCGCCGAATCCCTGCTGAAATACTGCATCAAAAAAACGGGGCATGAGCGCAGGGACCCGAGACCGACGTGGTTTGTGAGGGGCCACGTCCTGCCCCACCAGCCCTCTGCTCTCAAGCTGCTCGTCAGCTCCCTCCGAGCCCAGGTTCAGGGTATTCACTGCAAAATCCTGGTGGTTTTTTGGTGGTGGTTTGTTTTTGTTTTTTTTTTTAAAAAAAAAAAACAACCAACAACCAAAACAGCCCTAAGAACCCGCTTTGGCCTGTGGGTTGGTAGGTTGGTGCAGGACTGAAATCTTTGGTTTGTACTGAAGTTACGTAAATGAAGGTGTAGTCATCCTAAAAAGCTCCCCCAAAACGATGCCAGGGAAGAATTCATTAAAAATACCCATATCTGGATGTACTCCCCCCCTCCTCCCCCCCC
>QJSC01021775.1:109131-157980 GCA_003697955.1 Calidris pygmaea | reverse complement strand
GGACTGAAAGATGCTTCGGACTGGTCTCCTGAGCCCTTGCCCCCTTGAGGAGGCTACAATGTCTCTGCAGACATCTCCAGCTCTTTCAGGTCTTGGCAGACTGAAAGATGCTTCAGACGGGTCTCCTGAGCCCTTGCCCTCCTTGAAGAGACCAGGATGTCTCTGCAGACATTTCCAGCCCTTTCAGGTCTTGGCAGACTGAAAGATGCTTCGGATTGGTCTCTTGAGCCCCTGTCTCCTTGGGCAGCACCAGGAGCAGAGTTGGACTGTGCAACCTGGGGGACGGACAGTGTGGGCAAGATTTCTGAACCCGCCTTACCTGGGCAGAGGGTGGTGCAGGTGATTTTCTGGAAAGGCTGCCCATCGCAGAAAGAGCCACCGTTCAGAGGCGCAGGGTTGGTGCACGTCCGGGTACGCTTCTGCCAGCCCCGGCCACAGCGGTTGTTGCAAGGAGACCACTCAGACCAGGTGGACCAGCCACCATTCACTGCAAGAGGAGACGGACAGCCTTAACACATCAACGGAGCCCATTTCAGCAGGGACTGGAGCTAAGCCTAGGGTTCACCGGGCCCTCTGTCCTTACATCTTTTGTGACACTCTGGAACAGCTCACCCTCACGAAAAACAAAATCATGAGACTCCTTCTCATGTTGCACACCCCACGCACAAGACGCTCAACCCTGCTTTGGTCCTTTTTCCACTTCGCAAACATTTTTGCATCTGGCCACAGCAGATCTTTGGCTTCAGCCACAAGCAGCTTTCCAGCTGCTTTGAGAGTCAAAGGGATCTGGCTGGGTCCAACATCCACCCACCTTCGTACCCAACTGAGAAGGCTTGCAAATGCCTACACCTCATAGAACCTGTGCAAGCTGGTGGAGGTACTTATTTTGCAGACATTGGCTGTTACCTAATTCAACACAATGTCCTGGTGGGGTTCATTCCTCCCACTCCCAGAAAGTGCCCGTATTTCCCCTTGGCTTGGAGACAGGGCTGACAGCAAAGGTCCCCTCCCCAAGAGCAAGGGCTGGTACCGTAGACAATGACAGCAGCCGTGGTGCTCCGGCGCTTGGCCACAATGTTCTTGGCCATGCATGTGTAATTAGCAGTGTCCAAGAGCCGGGCTTGCTTGATGATGAGGTTGTGATCGATGGTGATCAGGAAGTTGGTGTCCTGGGTGGGATCGATGACATCCTCGTTCCTCAGCCATTCCACCTGGCAATGGAGAGGAAGGGATGGGGTAAGGACGGTGATTAAGCAAAACAAGAACTGAACGCTCAGCCAGGAAAAGCACGTCATGGGTTTCAGTGGCAGTGCCCATCCCATGTGCTCCCCACCATGAGGGTCTCCAAGGACACCCCCACAGAGCTGTGCTAGGACACAACTGCTTAACCAGGCAGTTTGGTGAGTGATACCCACGGCTGTGGGCACATGAAGGACAAACACCAGGTTGGAGGGGCTGGATTCACCAGCCCTGACAGAGGCCAAACTTCCCCCCAGATCAGCCTATGATCTGCCCCAAAGCCCTCCTCATCTTTATCACCGAGACCACAGACGTCCTCAGCGCCACAACCATTGACTGGCCAACCTTGCCTCTGACTCTATTTGTGTCTCCTTGAAAGCTGGGCCAAACCAGGCCTGACCAGAGCACACGACTGCTATTTTGGCCAAGAATGGGACACTGTGGCTACCACCAACACACAGCTCCTGGGAGCTGACGGAGTCACGGGGAAGGAAAGCACCGCTACCGTGCAAGGGAAACCCATCTGCATGGACCTTCCCAGCCCTTGGCTCTCGCTTGTGACTGCTCCCCTTCAGACAAGTTACCGGGCATCTCCTAATTAGATCTTCCCTCTAATGGGTTAACGGCACCATTAGGAAGCGTGGGAGGGGTGGGCTGAACAGGTGCTGAGGCTAGGTGTGTTATTAGATGTCAGAATAATAGATCCACTGCCCAAAATAAACAATTCTGCTGAATAATGAAAGCTGACGGTCTCGGCTCGAGGCCATCCCTCACACCCGCAAGCCATCTGCAAGGACGTGCCCCATCTCCCCCTGGGATGCGAGGGGACACCCCACCAGGGCATTTCTTCAGGCTGCTGAGGGTCTCACCTCGGCCTGCGGCACCCCCTCGGGCGGGCGGCACTGCAGCAGGACCTCATGCTCCAGGGGGACCTCCTTGCCCAGCGGCTCTTGGTCAAAGTTCTTCCGTAGGTCTGGGAGGGAAAGGAAAACCCAGAGGTTACCAGCCTGCTGCAGAAACCAGGGCGACCTGCAAAACCGTGGTGGGGAGAGAACATCGCCTGGGCACCAGGGGTCCAGGAGTAGAGAAGTCCCCCTGGCACAGCACAGCTGGAGCAAAACATGTCCTAGGAGGAAGGGGACAACGGAGCATCTTTGCAGGATGGATTTGGGACAGCATGTGGTGCTCAAGGACGATGCCTGTCCTCCTTCATGTGCTTGCAAGCTTATACTCCCTCCTGTCTTTTCCTTTCGGGGCTAAACCTCAGCTTAACAGTTGTTTCTTCAACCCTCCCATTTCTTTCCCCTTCTTTCCGCTCTTTGACAGTTGGACAAGATGATATTTAAGGTCCCTTCCAACCTAGAAGATTCTGTGATTCTGATTCTGCACCTTCTTTGTTGAAGGGGGGAAATGAAATTTGCACAACAGCTTGGCTCCCACATCAGCGCTGAAGAAAATCCCCCAATTTCAGAGCTATGGGGGCTTTTTTGCTTGGCTCTACCCAAGTGGGTCCTGGCTGAGTCACCTCCCCAGACATGCTGGAAACCCGGCCATCGCACTCCAGTGCCAAAATGGGCAATGGTCGCTGCTGAAAAGCCTGGCTTGCTCAGCAGGGGGTTGGCCAGTGCTTTGGGGAAGGGGGAGATGGGGGGGAAAGCCCAGCAGAGCCCCCAAGGATCACAGAATGATAAATGAATCCCAGAATGCTATGGGGTTGGAAGGGCCCTCTGGAGATCATCCAGTCTAACCCCCCTGCCAGAGAAGGTCCACCCAGAGCAGGTTGCACAGGAACGTGTCCGGGTGGGTTTGAATGTCTCCAGAGAAGGAGACTCCACCACCTCTCTGGGCAGCCTCTGCCAGGGCTCTGCCACCCTCACATGAAAGAAGTTCCTCCTCATGTTGAGATAGAACTTCTTATGTTGAAGTTTGTGCCCATTTCCTCTTGTCCTGTCACTGGGCACCACTGGAAAAAGACTGGCCCCATCCTCCTGACACCCACCCTTGAAGTATTTATAGGTGTTGATCAGATCCCCCCTCAGCCTTCTCTTCTCCAGACTGAACAGACCCAAGTCCCTCAGCCTCTCCTCTTAAGAGAGATGTTCCAGGCCCCTCATCATCTCTGTAGCCCTCTGCTGCACCCTCTCCAGCAGTTCCCTGTCCTTCTGGAACTGGGGAGCCCAGAACTGGACCCAGTGCTCCAGATGGGGACATTGGCAGGGTCCTGCTCTAGAGCTTTGAAAGGAGCAGGAGCATCACTAGATGGTGCTACAACCCTCTGTTACAGCACCCAGCCCTCCGCGGCTGTGGCAGGGCAGTCAAACTTTGCTTCACCTCATCTGCTCAGCTCCGAGAAACACCAAACCCTCGGCTGGGGCCGGACAAACAGGCTCCTTCAGTAGCCTCATCACATTTTCCCTGTTCAGATGAAATCCTTCGGCGGCGTGGCTGATTCACCCGCCACCTCCGTTTTGGATAACACACTGGGTTTATTAGCCTCCTAATAGCAAAATCTGTTTACGACTGGGGAAGCCCGGCCGTTCTCCTACAGCTTTGCCATCTCATTTGCTAAGAGAGCAAATTCAGGAGGGTAACAAGCCTGATTAACTCGCCCTTTAATCAGGCTGACGCCCACAAGCAGCAGCTTAGAGAAGTGACATACGACAGCAGGGACTCCAGAGACGGAGTCGCTGATTCAGGCCAAGCCTGCAAAGGTGCTAACCAGCGGGTTTATTAACGATAATAAAGCACGGGGAAGAGCTGAGCACGCTGATGGGCAATGCAGGTATTAACCCAGGTAGTGCCACAGCCTCTCGCCCAGGCAGGTAGGGATGATGCCCACCCAGAGAGCTGAGACGGGGAGCTACAACCAGGGCCCATCCAGCAAGGATGGGTCACCTCCAACTGATCCCAAACCACTGTTTCCAACAGGGAGCCAACTTTTGGAGAGGGCTCTCCTCTTGGAGAGGAACAGCCTTGGCCGCTATTTCAAGCCGGTGTTGCTGCCAGAAGCAGGACATGCCTGGCTTGAAACCAGTCCTTTTTCAGCTTGGTACCCAGGGTCACACCTCAGGCTTTGCCAAGAATTTGGAAACCGGTGGGTTGGACCCTCTGGAAAACTTTTCCGGCTCCCGAAGTGGAAAAGGTGGGAGAAAGGTTCATTTAAAGAAAAACAGTACTTACAGGCTATGCGGACGTACGCCCTGCGGCTCTTCGTGGTGCCGGCGGAGCTCCAGGCCACGCACTGGCACCAGTAATCTTCTAAGCCAAAGAGCTCTTCCACCTGCTGCCGGGAGACCTCGATCTGCACCTCCCGCACCAGCATCCCTGGAAGGGGACAGAGGGATGGCATCAGCTCGGCCGGAGCACCTGGGAGGAGGGAAACTGAGGCAGCACCCAAGAAGGCTGGTGGATGCACAAAGCTCAAGGACAGAGGCAGTAGGTTGGAGGCATCTCAGAGGCATCTGGGTTTGGCACCTCTGCAAATCAGACTGTTCCCTCTTAGGGGGACTTGGGGCTGAAGCCAGGGCAATGGCTCATGTGGAGGAGTCTTACTTTTTTTTTGCCTCCCCCCCCAAGTCTGTCTGGGCAGGACCAGGACCTCTTGACCATTTGTAGAGGCATCACCCTCCTCCATCAGCCTTCTCCCCTGGCACTGATATCCCTGTCCCTGCCCAGATCCCTTCCCACCCGCTGCCTTGGAAGGATGTCTCCTGAGGCTTTGCTGCAGGGAGGAATCATCTCTGTCGGCTGCCATTTAAATACAAATATACCAAGAGAAATAAAAGATCTTAAGGAAATCATCCAAGGATGATGGTGTCTCATGCCCAATGACCCCAGAAAGGGTTACACATCCCCACCAACGCCCCCAACACCCCTGTGGAGTCTGCCAGGACACCCTGGCCGTGGCAGGGATGCCATGACAAAGGTGGTGACACAGTCTCGGTCTCCTGGACCACAGGATGCTGAAGAAGCATCAACCCTTCACTGCACGGCCATCGCTGAGGGCCGGAGGGACTCGGGGCTTACTTTTCCTTATTTTCAGCAATATCTGCCTTTTTTTTTTTTTCTTTTTTTTTTCAGCTTCTATTTATAAAAAGGCCTCAAGTTCATAGCGATAGAGCGCCGTGTGCTCCCCAGCTGTAATTTTGTTAGCTCGCTCCCAGCGCTGCGAGGAGCAATTACCATCTCTCTGCCACCTTCCTCTGGAATAGCTGACAAACGCGCACCTAGGAAACACAATTTATTTTGCCACTATTAAGGGGGGAAAAAATAAAGAGGAAAAAAAAAAAAAAAAAAAAGCCATCTGGGCCGAGCACTTTTGGAAAAATTAGGGCTTTTAGAAGGACCCAGGACGGAGATGGCTCAAAACCATCTCATCTCTCCGGCGGGATGGGTTAAGCAACCCTGGAAAGGTGGGGAGCACCCTGAAAATGCCCTGCTATCTCTGTAACCCCGAAAGCAAAGGCTACCCAAAACCCTGGACCGAGCTTATGGCTCGCAGGAGCGACTATTTAAATGTTTCACAGGCATCCAGGCACAGCCGCTCTCACCAACCGCCTCTTCTTGTCCGTCTGAATTATCCTCTCTGACTTGGCCTATTTTTGCTTTCTTCTGCATGAAATGTTTTGGATCAGACGCAGCCAGAGCATTACCAAGCCCGATTCATTCAAGACACGTCATCTTAAAAGTTGCCCTTTTTTTTTTTTTTTATCATTTTTTTAAAAAAAAAGGTCTCTTCTTTCAAGCTTTTAACTGAGGACACTTAAAAAGGCACAACCATTTCACCCTGTTAACCTGTCCCTTTGTGGCCAGCTCTCCCCCTGTTTCTTAGGGAACTTAGGGGAGTTTGCAGCTTCCCCATGAACGGCAGGCGCTGCAAAAAGGCACATTTTTTTAGCACAGCGAACCATTTTCGTTCCAGCTCCTTCTCTCTCCCTTGGGCAGCTATGTCCATGCCAGCAGAGTTTTACATGCATGGTATCACCTCCGTACCGAAGGTTTTGTCGGGTTTGTTCACTGACAGCAGCCAGACCATTCTTTTGAAGCCCGGGTGAAGAAGGTCTGAGCCGTTTGCTCCCCGAATGGCTGGCACACCTTCTGCATCTGCCCACCGGGATCTGAGAGGGAGATGTTGGCCCAAAGAAAACCAGTTCCCCCTAAAACAGGGTAAGATCATGCTGCACAGGCTTTCTGTCCCCTTTCTGCTCTGTCTTCTCCAGCCTGTTTTGGCCAAGAGCTGTTATTCAGTAGGGGGTAGTTCACCCAAGAGGAAGGTCAAGTGGTAGGGCCAAAAATATAGTCCTTTTTCCATGCTGCACATCACTAAGTCATGAAAATCCCTGCTAGGATGATCCAGAGGAGAAATGAGACCTAAAAGCATTTAGCAGGAGGGGAATCCATACAGGGCTGGACCAGGGAGTCCCTAATCGGGGACTGTAGAAAGCTGGAAGGGTAGAGGAGGGGAGTCCATGGCTCCATCGTTGTCCTGGTTCAATGTTCTTCCCTGAAGCACCCACCACTGCCTCACACAAACCTCTGGCTCGACCCGGCGCGGCCACACATTATAAATAAATTAATAACCCCTCGGCGAAGGCTGCTCAGTCACTAATCAGCACTGACTTTGCCCTAGAGCAGCGAGGGTTTCAAATCTGGCCTCCGTGAGAGCTGGGAGGTGGAAGATGCACCCCGAAAGAGAGGAACGGCGCTGCCGGTGCTCCCCACGGCCTCCCGAGAAGCAAAAGGGCAGCCTTCCCGGGCATTTTTTGACCATCCTTCACAAAGAGATCTTCTGCAAGAAAAAGACCCCAGGAACAGATGAAGCAGCTTTAGGAAAGGCTCAAAAAGGCAGGGGGCAAAGAAATGATCTTCCCTTCGCAGAGCAGGTTCAGAGATGCACCCAAGCAAGGACCAGCTCAGGCGTGAAGAGCTGAGGAGATGCTAGGGATGGGCAAGGAAAAATGGACAAGAGAAGAGCCTATTAAAGTACTTGTGATCCTCCAGGCTGCTGAAGTCTTCTCCTCTAAGCTCAGCCTGCGTTCTGGGGCCAACGCCACAATAGTTCAAAGAGCTGCCTTGGTTTAAAGCCCTCAGGAGAGAGAATCATAGAATTGTCTAGGTTGGAAGGGACCTTTAAGATCATCTAGTCCAACCGTTCAAATGGAGATGAGGGATGCCACACGCTCATTTGCAGAGAACAGATCTTCTATGGGAAAAGTGAACGTTTTCCTTCCCTCCTGACCAAGCCACAGGTACCTAAACTGGTGCAGAAAAGATGGAAGCTGAGCTAGGACATCCCAGTTTCAGCGAATCTACTTGGCTACATGATATATCCACCCCTCATGCCTTGTTCTCATGCTGGGACACTTCAAGGCAGGGGGCAAGCAGCTCCACGGTGCCCAATCTCAAGGAACAAGACACCCCCCCTAAGACACCTAAACCATCTGCTTGCCCCCCATTTCAGACAGTCAGCAGCTGACTTGTCCTCCAAGGCAGGGAAGAGCTCATCTGCCATTAAAAGGCATTTCAAATCCTACCTGCAAATGTTCTCACTTCCCATTAAAAATCTAATCCCTTTGCGAACCTGAGTAAGCTGCCAGCCTTTGCCACCCCTCGCGGCAACGACTCCTACATGTTGACTAGGCATTTTGTAGGAAAGCCTTCCATTTATTTATTTTTAATCAGTTTTAAACGTGCTGCCTTTCAAATCCCATTTAACAACCCCAAGTCCTGCGAAAGGCTCCGCGTGCAAGCACACGGGCTGGCTTCCCCCACTTTCTGTGGGGTATGGTGACCCCCACCACCATCGTGCCTTCATCAATAGGTCTAGAAACGGGCAGCTCCTCTACTGAAATTCATTGATGATATGGAAAGAGAGACAAGCTGAGCACGGACCAAGAAGGTGGAAAACATACAAAAGCAACCTCATGAGCTTGCAGCCACCTGGGAATTATAAAAATGAATCAGAGAGACCTGCTGGTTTACCCAGAGGAGAACCATCTCCAGCGTGGATGCGCAAGGGACAAAAGGGCAGAAGCACCTGGAAAGAAGAGAAGGGAAGGGCAAGTGGGGGATGCTGGGGTGGGTTTGCTCACCAGTGACCTCGTCCAGGCTCTCCTTGGTGATGTGGTCGTTCTGGTTGACCCACTCCCCGTTGCACTTGAAGTAGATCTGGGTGGCGGGGTTGGCGCGGCAGACGAGCTCCACCGGCTTGTTCTTCACGATGTAGGCGTCCTGCGGCTCCAGCAGAAAGTGAGGGAGGGTCTCCGCCGGGGCCGAGGGGAAGGAATCAGGCAGCACGTCACTGTACTCCAGCCCTGCCAGGAGAGTCAGAAGGTTGGAAAAATGTCCTCAGTCCCACCCCAGCAGGGATGCAATTCCTACCTACGCCGCTTCATCCCTCCCTCTCCTTCCTCAGGACTGCCCCTCGCGCGGTGGTGTCACCAACAGCCCTTCCTGAGGATGCTTGGAAAAGCAAAAGAGGGCTGGAGGTTCCCCTCCCCCAAAAATAAAAGCAAATCTCTGCCAGCTGGAGACCTGCGGGGTGCACCCTGGTTTTGCTCCCTCATCCATACCCCGAGTCCTGGCCAACCCCAAAGCCTGGGTGATCTTGCTAGAAGACACAATGAGGAAAAAAGCAAAACAAACCCCAGTCCAGGGATGGTGATGGGGACACAGAGAGGCTCCGGAGGGCGTAGTGTCCCCCATCCCAAGCCTCCTTCCCACAGCCACGAGGAACACACAAGCATGATCCAAGCAAAACACTGGCAGGGCTTACGGTGGGAATGCTGACCATGATGCTGGCACGAATTTCACACATCCCACTCTCTGGTGGAGTCACGTTTGGGATCTCACCCCCTTGCCAACGCCATCTCAGCATCACAGGACAAGGTGGGGAGCACCAGCAGCCCCTGGGGACCAGCCATCTATTCATCACAGGCAAGTGATCATTTCCAGCCCAACCACCTCCAGAGAACATCACCCAAAAATGCAATCAGGATTCACACCATCCCACCCCAGAAACCAGATGGGCTCAGTGCCCTGGTGATCTCCCATCTACCTGCTCCTTTGCTTCCAAAACCAACCTAAATGCAAAAGCAAACCAGAAAAAAAGAGGTCATGTCTGATCAGGGCAGGCCAAGAAAAGTCCTGAAAAGGGGCAAGCACCTCAGCGCTCACGCAGGGATAGAATCCCTCGGGATTGAGAGCCTCCAGGTGGCTCATGCCCAAAAGCAGCTGGGGAAGATGCCACGATCGACGCTGCATCCAGCACAGGAAACCTCTTTCCAGCCATTTCGCCCAATTAAGATCAAACCCAAATACCACAGGAGTGAAAAAACCACATGCACACATTGGGATGCTGCTGCTTAACCTGTTGTTTCTGGGCATCTCGCTAGCAGTCAGGTCACATCCCCAGGCTTTCCTTTACACCTAAAAGAGTTATGAGCTTTTCCTCCTCCCCTCTTCTCCCAGCGAGAGCTGTGATTCTCAACTCCAGGCGCTGCAGCGTGCAGGAAAACAGTAAATATCCCCAGCCCCGCGATAGCATCGCTGGAGCTGGCAAGGAAGAAAGGAGCCCACTCCCTTCGTCACCCTTGGCAAGGAGCAGCGCCGCACGGAGAGGAGGAGAGAATCCCAATATGCGAGGAGAAGAAGAAGAAGAAAAAAAAATAATAATCAGATGCATCAAGAAAACAAGATGACCAGGCTGCCTCCCGAGCAAAAATCAGTGAGGGGAAAAAAAAAAAAAAAAAAAAACAACACACGAGGTCAGTCGTTTAAAATCCATTTAGGAAAATTGACTTTCCATTTCCATTTAACACAGCACTAAGGGAGAGCGGTAGGACATTTGTCATAATCCATTAACTGCTCTTTTGGAAACAATGAATTAAACTCCGGGGCTAATTTCTCTCTCTCTCTGGCTGGCTCTTCCCCACCTCCCCACCGCCGGCCATTTCCTCCCCCATCTCATTTGCAGACCTGTAATTTTCCCTGCCGGGGGGGACGGGGGTGTGCGGAGGTGCCAGCCCCCCACCCAGGAACCATCCCACACTTCTCCCCGGGGGGCTCGCACCAGCCCACTGGTGCTGCTCCCTTCTCCAGCCTCTTACCTGTATCACAGCAGCCAATATCACTTGGGGTTTTTTCCCCTTTTTTAAATGTACTATTCAATCCTGCATCCACAGAGGTGGTGGTGTTTTGTTGGTTGTTATGTTGTTTTTTGATGTTTTTTTTTTTTTTCTCTCTAAATCACTTTGACGCCACAAAACTAAATTCCCTGGCAAAAAAAAGGGCTGGTAGGAGATAATCCAGCTGGCAACAGAGGCAGCCAACAGAACTTCACTCATGGGCTTGTGTGAAAACCTCTCTGAGATGATGCTCTCCATGTCCCTGCAAGCCTGCAGCCTGCCAAGTGGTACCCGAGCTCGGGGCCAGGACAGGGCACAGGTATCACACGCTGGAGGACATAGAATGAATCATAGAATGGTTAGAGTTGGAAGGGACCTTAAAGATCATGGAGTTCCAACCCCCCTGCCCTGGGCAGGGACACCTCCCACCAGACCAGGTTGCTCCAAGCCCCATCCAGCCTGGCCTTGAACCCCTCCAGGGATGGGGCAGCCACAGCTTCTCTGGGCAACCTCTTCCAGTGCTTCATCACCCTCGTAGCGAAACAATTCTTCCTGAGATCTCATCTAAATCTACGCTCTTCTGGTTTGAAGCCATTACCCTTTCTCCTATCACTACACACCCTTGTAAAAAGTCTCTCTCCAACATCCTCTTGAAAACCACTGGTGTGATGCCCGCGGGGCTCGCTTGCCACGCATCCCGAGACAAAGGTGGCTCCTGGGCTTTGTTTTCCAGCTCTAAGGGTGGGTGGGTTTAGAAAGCAGGCTTGCTATAAGGAATGTGAACACCTGAAGTCCATTAATCTCTCAAAGGGCGCTTGGCAGAGTGGAGACCCTCCCCCCCCCAGCCACCCCTGCACCTCTGAGGACAGTGGCAGGGATGATAACTACTCCAAGATATATCATCCCTGGCTGTAACATGGGTATGAAGCTCTCCATCAAGTTTTTCTTCTATATCTGTGCCAGCTGCTTTTCATATCTTTTCTTTCTTACCATTTTTGTTTGTTTTCTCCACAAGCCAGGTCTAACACCCCAGGATGTAGGCAAGGAGTCCTGCAGCCCACCTGGCACCCTAAGGGTGACCCACAAAGACCCAACGTCCCCCCAGAAAGCCAATTTTCAAAAGGACCTTCCCCTGTGGGGCTTGCCTCTGGCAAGGTGACACCCCAAGGGGGACATGTGTCCCCTGACCCAAAATCACGGGCAAGGAGAGGTCTTCCTCCAGCAGCCAACACCGAAGACACGTTTTCTCCCACCCCACCACCAAGTTTGGTGATGCTAAACAAGACTTTAGGTCATCGGAGAGGATCTGAAAGCAGGAAGAGGGTGAGTCACGGCCTGTCGGGGATGAAAATTGCAGATTTGTGACTCACCCGTGCTCACACGCAGTGGGATGGGTGATGCTCACGGAGCCACCTCCGTCCCCCAGCACAGGGTTCAGGGCTGAAAATCCCCCAACCCCCCTGTTGATGCATCCCATCCAGCCCCCCCTGGCCCCAAGAGAATGTCTGCCCAAGTCTGTGCCGGAGGTCTCAACTCAAAGCTTCAGATTTCTCCTGCACGGGGGGCACAGTGAGTTTGGGGATGAGGGTGGTAGAACAGAATGATCTCCCCAGACCAAGTCAGATTCAGTATCTGCTTCGGTGGCTCCAAAAACCTGCTCAGTTCAAGGTTTGAACCCCCAAAATCCCAAACCCTTAAAGCTAGGAGCATCCTGGCTGCAGGGAAAGTTTAAATCCTGCAAACTCACAACAGCTGAGAGATCGTTTATCCTAGCCAAGAGAAATCTGGGGCCAAAAAAGCAGCTTTAACAGGAGGAGGGGAAAGAGATGATGGTTTTTTTCATGGCAGACGCGTAACCGGGGCCGTGCCACACAGCCCCAACCCCACGGGTCCCCCAGGCTCCTGCCTGCTCGTGGATGGGAGCAGAACAAGGGGGAGGCTGATTTCCTACTGATTGACCTGTTGGAACGGGTCCAGCAGAGGGCCACAAAGATGCTCAGAGGGCTGGAGCAGCTCTCCTGTGAAGGCAGGCTGAGAGAGTTGGGGTTGTTCAGCCTGGAGAAGAGAAGACTCTGGGGAGACCTTATAATGGCCTTCCAATAACTGAAAGGGGTTTACAAGAAAGCTGGAGAAGGGAGTTTATACAAGGGCATGTAGTGATAGGATGAGGGATAATGTCTTCAGACTGGAAGAGGGGAGATTTAGATGAGATCTCAGGAAGAAAGTTTTCACTCTGACGGTGGTGAGACACTGGAACAGGTTGCCCAGAGAAGCTGTGGCTGCCCCATCCCTGGAGGGGTTCAAGGCCAGGCTGGATGGGGCTTGGAGCAACCTGGTCTGGTGGGAGGTGTCCCTGCCCAGGGCAGGGGGTTGGAACTAGATGGTCTTTAAGGTCCCTTCCAACCTAAACCGTTCTATGATTCTCCATCCAGAAACCAGCCGAAGAAAGGCATTTGCAGCTGGGCAGGGTACTTGGCTCCAGCATGACATGGCCACTGGTATTTAAACATGCCGGGGAATAATTACGGCAAAGGAACTACAGGAACTTTGGATGAGAAAAGGGAGGAGAACCATACTGGGGACATTTATCATAAGCCATCAACCTGGCCTTACATCCCCCATCCTGACACCCAGCCACCCGCCTCATGGGAAACCTCTGCTCATGATGGGTCCCCCAAAAAATCCATGTACAGCCAGATGGGGGGAAAGCCCGCCTGCTCATGCCATGAGGATGAATGGCTGCTGCTCCCAGCTGCCCTGACTATCCAGCAGCAGCTTCAAAATACCAAAAAAAACCCACCCCACCTTCGCAGTGGTGCCACACCATCACCTCCATCACCAGGGGGGCAAATAGCTCCAGCACTGCCAGGACGAGGTGCTGTCAGTGCCAGGATTAACAGAGGAGGAGAAGCTGGAGAAAGGTTCTGGTCTGCTGCTGTGTAATCACGGAATTGTCAGAGTTAGAAGGGACCTCTAGAGATCATCTGGTCCAACTCCCCTGCCAAAGCAGGAACCCCTAGGCAGGTCTCGAAGATCTCCAGAGTAGGGGACTCCACCACCTCCCTGGGCAGCCTGTTCCAGGGCTCCATCACCCTCACCGTAAAGAAGTTTTCTCTCATATTTGAGTGGAACTTCCCATGTTCCAGCTTGAGCCCGTTGCCCCTTGTCCTATCGCTGGAAACCAATGAAAAGAGTCTGGCTCCAACATCCTTCAACTCACCCTTTAGATACTTATAAATATAAATAAGGTCTCCCCTCAGTCTTCGCTTGTCCAGGCTAAAGAGTCACAGCTCCTTGAGCCTCTCCTCATAAGGGATGTGCTCCAATCCCTTAATCATCTTTGTTGCCCTACGCTGGACTCTCTCCAGTAGTTCCCTGTCCCTCTTGAACTGGGGAGCCCAGAACTGGACGCAGGATTCCAGTTGTGGCCTCCCCAGTGCAGAGCAGAGGGGGAGAATGACCTCCCTCGACCTACTGGCCACACTCTTTCCTATGCAGCCCAGGATTCTGGAATAAGGACATCGATAAATGGCCCTGTAAAGGTGGGAGAAGGTATCCTCTGCTAGGACAACCTCCACCTCCAATGGCCTTGCATAATATCATTGCTATTTATTGTTATATTACTGTTGCATTCTAGATGTAATATATAAGAAACCTTGCAAGAAGCAGGTGTCTGGCTTCTCCAGGCTGGGGGTACACGCTGGGGACGTTCAGATGGCTTTTTCCCCCGTTTGTCAGCGGGAGGGTTCACACGCGCGCTTGCACCAAGCGCAACCCCTGGGGGACGGGTGCCTTCACCCACCCACCCGGGGAACAGAGGCCACCTCTGCTTTGCCCAAGGCTGCTCGGGTGCCCACCTGAAGTGACAGCTTTGCCCGCTGACCTCCAGAGGGGCACGTGCCAGAGAGACACTTCTGCATGTGAAGCCAGGGAAGGATTCCCAGTACCGCAATCAGACAGGCAATAAAACTCCCAGCAGCGACAAACTAATAAATATTTGAGAGCGCACTACACTGACTGTAATCATCATCTCCCCGGCAAGACGTCTACAGGGGGTTCCCATCTGCCGGCTTCCCTCCCTCCTTCCCAGCTCCCTTTTTGGGGCTTTTTTTGGAAGTCCCAGGCTGTCGGCATCCCACAGTCTCACACTACTTGGGGCACCCGGTCTGGTGCCGCGGTGGGATGTGCTACGGGACGGGTCGGAGCGCCGACTTCACCACTAAATCTGTATTTAGCGGGGGGAGAGGCAAAGAGGGAGCAGCTCAGGGCTCGACCCGAGGGACCAAACCCCCAGGGATGAGCACAATAGGAGCAGGGAGGCAGGAAAGGGAGGACTGGGGGGAATAGGCACAGACTTCTCCTTTCCTCTCCAGCCTCCTCTCCCTCATCCTCCTTCATCACACGTTTTAATCTGCTGGGGTTGAGCTGGATTATCTGCAGCATCTGTTCCCCCGGGGTGGGTGACTTGCAGATGTTCACAGCTAGCATTTGCAACTTGGCTGGAGATCGATGACCCCCCACTCCCCCCAACCAACCAACCAGCACCACCACCCTGCACGGGGAGCATCACCCAGCATTATATCCCACCCCCCCCCGCCCCTGCCTCCATCACCCCAAAACACATGGCGCAAGGGATGAGGAGCCCAGAAAGCAATTCCCCTTGCAGCGACGGCCGAGCAAACCTCCGCAGGAAAGCGTTAAAATCCTCTCCTCTGCCATTGTTATCCCTCCAAATATTTGGAAGATTACAGGAGCATTAGCAGCGGTGCCCATCACCCACGGCCACACGTCCCCTCCCCTCCTGCACCAGGGCAGGCAGGAATGTGATGTAAGGATTAAGAAGGGATGCCTGGGTTTCTCCAGCTAAATCTCAGTGGCAGTGGGCGCTTAACCCTTTCTGCCTCCATCTCCCCCACCCCACGTTTATTTCGGGGCAAGCACAATTTCACGGCGGAGGCCTGAGAGGCAATGGTTAAACCCATTCCCGCCTGCCAGGCGAGTAGAAATCCTGTAGAAATGAAAAAAAAAAAAAAAAAAAAAAAAAAAAAAAAAAAAAAAAAAAAAAAAAAAAAAAAAAAAAAAAAAAAAAAAAAAAAAAAAAAAAAAAAAAAAAAAAAAAAAAAAAAAGAAAGAAATATGACAGCTTATCTCCAGCACCGGAGAAGAGTCGTCTGCCTTCCCAACCCCCTGGCTGGGAGGGAGATGGCTTCAGCTCCGGGGGATGAGCTGGTGGGGATGCTCTGGCCACCAGCTTGGCTGGAGGAGGTGTCTGAAAGGCTGAGCAGGGCTCTCCCCCCACCCCAAATCCCCCTCTCCGGCTGCCTCCAGGGGGAATGTATGACCACACTCATTTAGGGATTAGTGCTGTTGCCATTTAAGCTCCAGCAAATTGTGGTGCCAGAGCCACTGCACGGCTCATTCCCAAGCCAGGATGCCCGCCAGACCAAGGACATCCCCACTGCAAGCCCCGGGGGGACACAGAGGTATCCCCACCCGAGACAGGGTCATCACACAGGGGTGTAGTCCTCATCCCACCACATTTCAGTCCATCCCGGAGCTCAGGGAAAGCTGGCATCACCGGTCCAGGCTTCCCTTCTTCCCAAGGGCTTCCCATCCCAGAGTGCCTTCCTGGGATAATTTCAGGGCCAGCAGTAAAACATAGTCTATTTTTTCCTCCTAAGAGCACCCCAAGCATCCTGTCTCCCCACAGCGTCATCTTTTCTTCCCCAAATATTCCCTTCTCCTCCCTGCTCAGCTCCCCATCGCACGAATTCAGCCTCCCGCACGCCGCTGCCGTCTCCCAACGTGAAGCCCCGTCACCAAGGAGGTGCCAGCAGCTCCTGGCACCTTCAAAGGCCAAATCTCCATGAGGTGGAGCAGCGCCCTGCAAAGCCATGGCCCCCAAACCCCTTTCTCCAGGGACCCACACCTGATGCCCCAAAATAAAAGGTGTCGCCGAGGGTGGGTTTGGAAGGTTTGAAGCCCCTTGCGCTGGGAGAAGCTTCTCCCCCCTCCAGCGCCCTCGCACAGAGCCCATAAAAACTCATGTCTTCAAACCCCTCCGATTTGTTTGAAGTGGGTTGAGACACCAGGTGGGAAGCGCTGAAGAGAGATGCCAGGGATGTGAATGGGTCCTCAGCACCACCATCCCCAGGGCTGCCGTCACCTCCGAGCCCTCCCTTGCAGCTTGCTGATGTAACCCCCCGGCCTCATTAACTCAGCGCGGCGCTCATTAACCTCCAGAGAGGATGAGGAGGGGGGGACGGACCTGAGCTGCCCACAGGAGGCCAAAAACCGAGCACGGAGCCTTCACGGGTACCAAGGAGAACCACTAGTACCCAGCCTCTCACCTCCAGCCTGGAGCGAGGTTGGATTTCGGGGTCAAAAAGCCACGGGGATGTCCGGCCATCGATGTGCTCATGGGGTGTCCGTCCCCATGGCCTCTGACACCCCCCACCCAAGCGTGTGCAACGGCAACTCAGCAAAAGCTGGACCCCCAAAAACCACCGCGCTCAGCCTGTTGTTGTGTTGTGCACCAGGGTCCCCAGAAGGTGTTGCTCCACCTCAGGGTCGTGCATTTATAGGGTCTTCTTCTCTGTCCCACCAAAAAAGCGGAACCCACCGCTCCCACCGGCCAGGAAAAGACCTGCAAGTCTCATGGGCTGGACTTGGAGAAACCCACCCACCCCATACAGAGCAGAAGGACTCACAGGCAGCATGGACAGAGTGACACGATGTCCCCACGGTATTGCAGGCTGCAAACCCACTTGTCTCCCCCCTCTGTGCCTCCCCATTCATAGAATCATAGAATTGTCCAGGTTGGAAGGGACCTTCCAGATCATCTAGTCCAACCATCAACCTCACTCTGATAAAAACCATCACTAAACCATGTCTCTGAGCACCATGTCAACCCGGCTTTTGAACACCTCCAGGGATGGGGCCTCAACCCCTTCCCTGGGCAGCCCATTCCAAGGCTTCAGAACCCTTCCCGTGTCAACATGTTTCCTACTCTCCAATCTGAACCTCCCCTGGGGCAACTTGAGGCCATTTCCTCTTGTCCCATGGCCTGGGACTTGGGAGAAGAGACCGACCCCCCCTGGCTACACCCTCCTTTCAGGGAGTTGGAGAGAGCGAGAAGGTCTCCCCTCAGCCTCCTTTTCTCCAGGCTGAACATCCCCTGCTCCCTCAGCCTCTCCTCAGGAGACTGCTTCTCCAGACCCCTCACCAGCAACCTTTTATGGACAACTACATTCGGAAAGAACCACTCACCCTTTTCCCCAACGCATCCCTGCCCGACAAACCTGCTCATTTTCCTCCACGGATTGCCCTTTCCCAGGAGTTTTACCGTCCCTTTGCATCCCTTCCTTCCCAACTTGGCATCATCCCTCCATCCCATCACCTCCCGGAGCCCACCCACCTCTGGATGGGGAGTGGGGGGGAGGTACCAGGGACAGACAGACAGACACAAGGAGAGCATTTCACAGCAGCATCCCAGACGGGTTAACAGATCCCCCCGGCCAAGCAAACGTTATAATTAGAGAGCATTCCTCCCCAGCGTGGGTAATGAGGGGGTGCGCCCAGCCAGCCCTAATTACACCCTTGGAAAATAAAATAAAATAAAAAAAAAAAAAAAAAGGCAGATTCCTCTCCCAGCCAAATTAAAAGCCTGCAGCCAGCCTCCCTTTATTAACTGGGACTGGATGGGGAAGGGGGGAGTGAAAAATAACAGAAAGCAAAGCCTGTGCTGAGAAAAAAACAGGGTGGGGAGAAGGAGCAGCAAGGCTGACTTTGCACGCAAGGGCCCTATCGATCAAAAAAACCACTTCACCTGACTTAAAAAAAAAATAAAAAATTAATTAATCATCTCTTTAGCTAAATTCCTGGGTCAGGTTTGTGTAAAGGAGCCCAAGAGGAAAGCTAAAAGCAGGGTACCCTCCCATGGAGCATCATCCCCCTCCCTGTGAGCCACCCTGGCTAAGAGGGTCCGACCCAAACACCAGCAACGGGGCTGGTGGAGCTCGGAGGAGAGAGATTTATCTTGTTGGTTGTGCATTACGCTGGAGTATTTATGGACTCGCTACTCTTTTTGTTTATCTTTATGATTATGATAATCAAAGGCGAAACCTCCTGAGAAGTGTAAACAGCTGAGATCCCTTATGGTATGAACCTCTTCATTTTTCATTATATAGATTTATAGCACAGCGCGGGCCCGACTGGAGTCAATTGTTCCCTACTTCTGGTTTTTCTGTGAGCCTCGCGAATCCCCACGAACACCCACGGAAAAGAGAATGAATTAAAAAAAAAAAAAANNNNTTTTTTTTTTTTTTTGGTGCTATTTTAATTCCATTGTCAAGGTACTCTTGTATAGTTTGTTCTGTTTACTGAGCTACAGCGTTATTTATAATGGATATAATAATTATATGAACTCTTATTTATTTGCTTTGGCTCATAAAAGAAAAAAGCCAGCAGCAGATAATGCGGTAATATGCTGTTTATTCACACGTACGGCATGTACTGTGTTTCTGTTGTGAAAAGAATAATAATTTCAACAAGAAAAGAGAAAAGGGAAAAGAAAACAAGGAACAAACAGGGACTTGTTGCCCCGGTTAACGCCAGAAAGTCCAAGGAATTATTTATCATCATTCAAACTGCAGTAAATCAAGTGCAAGATGCAATCTCTCCCTGGAAAAAAAAAAAAAAAAAAAAAAAAAAAAAAAAAAAAAAAGGGGGGTCTCCCATTCAAATGAGCAATGCAGTTTTAAAATGCTAACTGTGAGAAAGAAAGTTGCCAGTTTCGCAGCGAGAAAGCGATTTCCCCTTCGCCCAAATTACATACATATTTAAAAATGTAAATTCCCCTTGAAAGTGCAATTTCCAGGCGGCTGTTTTGCAATGTGTTTTGTTTTGGGGATTTTTTTTTTTTTTTGGTTTTGTGGTTTGTTTTTTTTTTTTTTTTTCCCCCCTCAACATGCAAATCAGGAGGCAACCGCCTTGGCTTTGGGCACAAAAAGTGACTTTCAACCGGCAGCAAGCGGGGCCACAAACCACCCAGTGCCCCTTGGGAAGAGAAGGATGCTCTGCTGCCCACCGAGCATCCCGGCTCCAAGCATCCCTCCACGGACACAGAATCCCAGAATCACGTGGGGTTGGAAGGAACCTCTGGAGATCATCTAGTCCAACATCCCTGCCAAAGCAGGTCCACCCAGAGCAGGTCCCACAGGAACGTGTCCAGGTGGGTTTGAATGTCTCCAGAGAAGGAGACCCCACCACCTCCCTGGGCAGCCTCTTCCAGGGCTCTGCCACCCTCAAAGTGAAGAAGTTCCTCCTCACGTTTAGGTGGACCTTCTTCAGTTCTTGATGGACACACACATCACGTGGGGGCCGTGAGTCAAAGGGGAGTGGGTTTTACCCTGCTGGGCACCTGGATGCCCAGCATCAAGGTGGGGGACAATCCAGCTGTGCCTCCAGAAGCGGCTCACAAGGTTTGATGGGTTCTGGGTAGGCACTTCGTTGCCAAAACCCAGAGGAGGAGGAAGGCTGTGCTGATGCCGGGAAGCGAGGGATGGCAACAAGGTAAAGCAAAAAAGTTTAGGCAGCTGGCTGCAAAGAAGGGAAAAGCAGCCCAAAAGGAGAAAAGTAGCTGCCTGGGTTTTTGTTGGTGGATTTATTTATTTTCCCCCCCCACACACCCTTACCGGTTTTGTCTTTTTCTCACCCACTCTTCTCCTCCCTGGCAGCTCCTGCAAGCCTTGGGAAGGCAAAGCTGGCTGAGAAGGATGCTCCCCACCGCCTCCATCCAGCTTCTCCCCAGGCCCCTCGCCAGACGCTGCCCTACTTTCCCCCCCTCCCCTCAAAACGATGTTATTCCCACTCTCCTCCCGCATCTCCTTCGGCCACAGGCGTGGGCTGGGAGCAGCATCCCACCCCGGGGGACCCAAAAGCACCCCAGCTCCTGGTGTTGGGGCTCCCACCAGCAGACCCACCAGCCGGGGTCACCTCCCACCCCACCGGGCATTCAAATCCATTGCAGGAAGGTGGCTGGTGCGACGGGTTCTCAAATAATTTTAATCATTGCATTTTGTGTTTTTACATCATGAAAAACACAACAAAAGAAAAGGTCCGTTCCGTGCCCCAATTTCTGCATTAATTCAACTGGGGGAGGAACATCACAAGAGCGGCTGATTGAGGCCCCTTTACTAAATAGTCTTTAAAGTTGCCCTTAATCTTTCAGATTTGTTGCTGCCATCAAAAAACCCACCGCCAACCACCACAAATGCAGGCTGGAAATATTTTGCTTTTCATTGTCCTTTCTCTGCCCTTTTCTTCCCTTCTCGTTTTACTGCGCCAGTAAGGGACAAACAGAAGGGGGGGAAAAAAAAAAAAAAAGAGGGGGAGGGGGAGAACAGGGATAGAAAAAGCTTTAAGGGGAAAAAAAATAAAATGAAATAATCCCTTCCAATGTTGAATATCGAATATTACGACTTTTCTCTCCCCCCTCTTTCAGCAATATCCCTATTAAAGAATAAAAAAACCCCAAACAATCAGTGAGACTAGCTTAGAGGGCAAGGCTTCCCCATCCCCTCATCTCCTCTGTTGTATTTTAATCTCCGCAGGTAGGAGAGCAGGTACTCGAGACCAGAGCTTGGCTCTTCCATCGCAGTACATCAGAGAGGCCAGTTGCAACAGATTTGTGTTTTTTTTTTGCAATTACCTTCAGTAGTTTTATCCCTTCCCCTCTAAACCCCCCCCTCCCGAGCCAGCTGGGCTCCTAGCACTTCGCACCTGCTTTTACAGTGAGCAAAAACCTGAGATTCGATTAAAACCGGGAGGGTTTTGGGGTGGATGTTTCTGGCGGGTGCCTATTTTCGGTGCCTGCCTCCGCCTGGCATCGCCGCCTGCCTGTCTGCACCAGGGAGGGGAGAAACACGGAAGGAAGGAAATCCCTACAAAAAAAAAAAAAAAAAAAAAAAAACAAAAAACACACAACCACAAAGCCTTTTCCCTCCCTCTCTCACGGACGGCAAGGTGGGAATCCTTCGGAAGCTTCCTAATGTTGTTTGGCACCCTCCTCCCCTCCCTGGCATTTAAACACTATGGGACCCCGTGCCGCCGCAGACGGTTTCTTCCTTTCTCACCGCTGGGAATTTCCACCTTTTCTTCTCTGGACACAGCCCAGGTTCCCCCAGCGCCAAGTTTCTTTTTCCTCCCTTTGTACTCCCCGGCACAGGCGCTCCAGCTCTGTCCCACGGACCAAACCCCAGCTCCCGGGGGTGGACCAGCATCCCCACGAGCATCCCTCCCCTTCTCAGCATGGGTACCACTCACGCCAGGGTTGGAAATGCCCCGGCTTTTTGAGGGGGGGATCTGTGCCACCCCACATTGCAAACGGGCAGCTTGGCATCATCCCCACCGATGCTGCAACCTGGATGGACCTACGGGTAGCGATACACAAGTCACACTCCCTTCCCACACCTTCCTTTCTCACCTGGTGCTACACGATCCCAAGGTATCAATACAAATTGCCCTGAAAAAAAAAAAACAACCAAAAAACCAGGATGCTTGCTAGCAAAAAGGCAACACTACCAAATTAAATCGAGTTCAGGTTTGCTGAATCCAGAGAATTTATGGCCACAAATGCGCTTGAGCATCTCCAACTTGAAAACCAGAGCATAGTTAGGAGGGATGCAGGACACCCAGAGCACAGCTTTAGCAGTGAAATGGCTTGTGCAGGGCTTGGAGGCACCACCAGAAAGATGTGTAGCACGAGAGAGGGACCAGAAGTGATCCAGGAAGGTCTCAAGGGAGTAGGGACAAAGGATCACGCAGCAAGCATGCAGCACAGGGGGAAAAAAAAAAAAGAAGAGGGAAAGAAAAAAAAAGCATCATGCCCCCAAGCCTCATCCTCTTCTCCTCTCTGTCCCCCAGCGGCCGCATTTCCATAAGTGATTTGTGCTAATTGCTTTAAATACAGCCATGCTGCGGGTAATCAGAGTCATTAAGTGACCTCTGCTCGGGGAGGGAGGGCAGGGCTGGTGCAGAGCCCCCCTCCCCACCCCGCGCCCAGGGCCATGGACCAGCCTCCCCAGCATCCATCCCCCAGGAGCGGGTCACACTCCTGCATCTCCTGCATGCTGCAGTGATGGAGTTTGCCTCCTAATTTGCTTCTCCCTGGAGCCCAATCAGTAACCGGCCTCTCCTCCTGCTC
This sequence comes from Calidris pygmaea, assembly GCA_003697955.1. Classification (NCBI taxonomy): domain Eukaryota; kingdom Metazoa; phylum Chordata; class Aves; order Charadriiformes; family Scolopacidae; genus Calidris; species Calidris pygmaea. Next base: position 135,411 of record QJSC01021775.1, on the reverse strand, counting down.
TACCCGCAGCGGGGAGTGGAGGTGATGCCCAACGCCCACGCCGCGGTGGGGATGGATCCCCATGACCCAGCTTGGCTGCCTGCAAGATGGACACCACGGCTGGTGAGGACCAGGTCGGCTCCAAATCAACCACCCGGGAACCCCCAAACCTCCCCCAAATGCTATTCTGAAGGCAGAAAATGGATATTGCCCTGGTCCCGTCCCGAAGGAGGGTGACGGGAGGGAAGAGCCAGCTGTCACCACCCAGGGAACACTGGTCTTTAAGGCTAAGCACCAGCCACCCCCCAGCCCAGATCCGCTTCCCCGGCATCCCTGCAGCGCCCACGGATGGCTTTAGCCTGTGGCGGAGGGGCTTAGCCTCAGAGAGCCCCCGCCACCCTGTCAAATTAACCCTGTCCTCTCTAAGGGACGTGGCCACCACCCTGCCACCATCTCATCTCCAGGCAAGGCTTAAGCTGGGGCTTGCAATTCATGCACTCGCCAAGGAGGTGGCAGACGGGGTTGAGAATTCTCCAGCACCTTCCCACAGGTCTCTCCCCACTCCCAGGTAGATGGGTTTTCCTGGAAGCACACTGAGTTCCTCTGGTTCAGATGCTTGGTGCCCACAGGAGCCCCCAGCAAGGGTTCCTCAGTGCCAGTGAGCAGCAATCCTAAAATGCAGACCCACGCAGGGATATCGCCCTCGAATCTGAAGTTGAATTTAAAGGCTGAGTTTAGAATCACAGAATGGTTAGAATTGGAAGGGACCATAAGGATCATGGAGTTCCAACCCCCCTGCCCTGGGCAGGGACACCTCCCACCAGACCAGGTTGCTCCAAGCCCCATCCAGCCTGGCCTTGAACCCCTCCAGGGATGGGGCAGCCCCAGCTTCTCTGGGCAGCTCGTTCCAGCATCTCAAAGTCAGAGGGGGATCACAGCGGGCGGGGGGGCTCCCTCCTGCGCCCCCAAAACCAAGGCTGGGAGGTGTAAAGGAGCAGCCGCGCTTCCAGGAAAACGGGCTGCAGCACGGCTTCTGCTCATCCGTGGGGACCCATTACACTAACAGTGTGTCCATTCAGCCTGATATATAAATTACTAATGTAAATTAATGGATAATTGAAGCCCTTTAGTCCTAAATATTTAAATTATTTAACAGGCAATTAAGAGAGAAGGAGAAAGAAAAGAGGAAAAGGGGCCTTCACCCCAAGAGGCAGAAAAAAAATAATAATAATATAAATGAAGTGAGAAGAGATCAGAAAGAGCCAAATACACGTTTTAAAGAGACACTGCCAGCTTCGTTATGTTTCCCTGCGTGTGTGAGAGCGGTGGATATTACAGTGGATGCCCCAAGACCCAGGGGGACAGGCAGGGGAAGCATCCACTGAAGCAGCCCACCGAGCAGCAGAACCAGTTCTGCTCCAGGACCTTGCCAGGAGAGGAAAACTTCATGGCTGCCTTTGTAACAGCTCTTGGTTATGGTGATCACTGGGACTTCCTGACGTGCCAGAACAAATTATATTTTTAGATTTATTTTTTTTTTTCTCCTCTGCCCCCAAGTCAACTGCGTTCCTTTACATAATACCATCTTTGATCCCTTTTTAGTTTGTTTTGGGGTTTCTTTGTTAATCTCTGAGTTCACCTGATCAAGTACAAACACCTTTAATCCAAGGTGTTTTAATCTTTCTTTTTCTTTTCAAAGCGGTCCGGGTGGCTATTTCGCTCTCTCCGCATCCCCCCCCTCCTCTCTCTCTCCAAACATCCTCAGCAAGGCAGCGTGTTGGCGCAACAGCCATCCACCAGGACGCTGGATCCCATCAGTGCAACGAGTTTCCCATCCTCAGAAGCACAGCAGAACCCTCTCCGCAGTCCAGCCCACGGCAAAGAGCAGGTGAGGATGGAGAAACACGGGATGAAGGCTTCTCTCGCCTCCATCCCAAACTGGCCAGGGATATTCCCACCGCTCCCCCTGAGCGCTGGAGGAGGTCTTAAGGGGGGGGAAAAAAAAAAAAAAAGCCCGTTGAGAAAAAGACGTCATGTGGGAAAAAAGAGGTTTTAACAAAAGCAGCGTGTGAGTTTGTGCGTGCCCAGGGATGACACAGAGGGCAGGGAGAGGGATCGAGACAATAGTGAATAGACTTCAGATTATATCCTGAACTCGCAGCCTCCTGGGAACGGGGTTATAAAAACCCTTTTTATTTTGTTTGTAGTCCAAAACAAACAAGTACATAAAAAGCTAAAAGTGTAGGAGCCAGACAGGAAGTGAGTAACATCTGGGAAACATCTGGCCCCAGCCGTCCTGCAAGCCCAGCCTCCAGCACAGCTCCGGGTACCTGCTCCTGCGCTTCCAAATCAGCAAGGGTACCCAAAACCCCTTCCCCTGTCCCCAAAAGGGCATTCTTTGGGGAAAACTCTATCAGCTCGTCTCATTTGCTGAGTGATACAATTCCCAAGCTTCCCACCCCTCTCTGTGCTGGGTGAAACGAGTAAACCCTTGTGCTATTCCTGCATGGGTACCCAGCATCTCAGCCCCCTGGGCACAGACTAGAGGGAGGAAAGCCCCAGGGACATGTCAGCGTCGAGGGGGACATCCCAGTGCAGGATTTTGAGCATCGTGGAACACTCCCAGCACCACAGGATGCCCCTGTGCAGGGCTCCGAGCGTCGCAGGAGCATTGCAAGACACCCTGTTACAGGGCTCTGAACGTTGCAGGATGGAGGCAGCCTGGGCAGCTGGCAGCAGGGCATGCTCTCCCAGCCCCAAAAGATGCCCCACAGCCTCTTCCACAGGAGAAGAGAGGTCCTGCTCAGCAGACAGGGGGATGAGGATGGTAAGCAACTCCCTGGATCTCTTAGATAACAGGGGGGAGGGCTGCAGTGAAAGGGGAGCGATGCTCAGGAGGGGTCTGGACCACAGCAGGAGTCACTCCTGTCACCTCTGCGCACCCCCCCAGCTGCGTTTACAGCTGGGAAAGGCCCCAACCACACTCAAACACACAGAGCAGTGCTGCTGCCTCCTTCAACTGTTACCCCAGGACAAACCACCAAACCTTCTGGCAAACCAGCCACTTCCTTGCACTGGACGGGATCCCCTCTAGCTCCCCAGATAAAACCAAAGCAAACCCCAGTTCCTCCTTTGGCCCTCCCCCCCAAAAAACATTTCCTCGGCACTTCCTACACAGGCAGAGACGTACTTTTCCCTGTGCCCTGGCAGAGCCCAGGATTAGCACCACGTATTTTCCAGTGGGGAGGATTAAAGCCGGTCCGGCGCTGGACCACGCCGGCGAGGAAGCAGCGGCGCGGCAGCCAGCTGTGCAGCATCTGGCACCCACTGCTCATTTCCCATCACGTACACGTGGGCAGCGACGTAGAGGACCCTCGAGGGCAAGTGCTCGTGGCTCAGGCATCCTAACAAGAGCCAGGAAGGACCAGGACACGTCTTTTGGGGTGTTTTGCACCGAATCCTGGAGCATCCCCCCCTGGGAGAGCCAAGGCAAGATGCAAGAGGACTTGGGAAGTGAAAGGGAGACGCTAGGGATGACATTGGGGACATCAGAGAGAAAAACAGGGAGGAGGAAAGGAAAGAAAAAAAAAAATAATATCAGAGGAGGAAGGACAGTGGTTTGGGAAGGGAAAGAACCAAAGCACTTCAAAGGAAAAAATTATCCAGAGGCTGGCAAGGTTAAAAAAAACAGAAACACTGGAACAGGATATAGAGACGTAGTCACAGAAGCCTCACCCCGAACACATCAGTAGAAGAAGCCTCTGACACATCAGGGACAGAGGCATAGGATGCTGCGTGCCCAATCCCGCATCGCTGCACATCCTGCACAAATCCCAAACCCCGAGGGGACCAGGCATCCTGAGCCCCTCTAGCGCCAAACCCTATTTTCTTCCTGGATTTTCAGGCATCTTTGCACCAACTGATGCCTACCTGCAGCCTTTTTTTTTTTTTTTCTCGTTTTTTTTTGGGGTGCTATTACTTGCCATCTTTAAAAACAGCTCAACTAAAACGCTACAGCAGCAAGCGGCTGCCCGGATGAGTCGGACCCCATTGCAAGGGATGAGGAGAGCATTGAGCCAGGCTCCCCAGTGTGCAGCCCCACAGCTAAATTTGGCCCAGCGAGCAGGCAGAGTGGCTCCTGAAGATGCCTGAACACATCCAGGCTGCTGGGGCGAGGAGGGTGATGCACAGGAACACACCAGAGCCAGGCCACCCGTTCCCACCATCCCCTCGCACGTGCTGTTTCCCTGCCTTTTTCTTCAAAATTCCCAGCCTAAATAAGGCTTTGGGGAGGAAATTAATGAAAAGCGAAGCTGATTACAAAGAACAATACAATGACTCAATCTGTTTCTTTTACCTCAATTGTATAAGGCTTTTACATTTAGAAAGGTTTCTCTCAATACACAATGAAATGTCCTCCCAGGGAAGTGGTAATGGCCCTGGAGACTTTTGAGCAAGACTGGACAAAACACCTTGGAACAATCCCGAAGGAAGGGCCAGATGATCTAACAGGTCTTTTGCATCTTTAATTTCTTGCCCTTTTCTTTCTCATGTTTCAGGCACGGTTAGTTGTTGGGGTTTTTTTGGTTTTTTTTAGCTGCTGCTAATTAGATGTTAATGCGAGAGCAGTTGAATTTTCAGCACATGGTGTAACCAAGAGAAAAATATCGGGGCCCTAAATGACCAACAGGGCCCTAAATGACCAACAGATCACAGCGATGGGCATCCTTACCCTCAGTGTGCAAAATACCTCTCTGGAAGAAAAAACAGCTCATAAAATATTGATATCCTTTCCACGCCAGGACGGGTTCCTTTTGCACCCACGGTAGGTGCCTGATGCCCATGAGTCCCAACAGCCCCTGCTTCAGATCTCCTCCTTCTCCATCCCCACATCCAACCTCTTCACCAGGGCACAGAAAGGGATCTCAGATTCGGTTTTGTCTAGTTGTAATGCAGACAGAGAGAGTAGAAAAACCCCACGCCAAGAACAAACCCGTGTTTAGGTCAACCATAAGACCAACCAACCCTCCTGGCTGTTCCTTTGTAGGCCATCTCCCAGGAGAAGACAACAGGATGCTCTTCACCACCACCTCCTCCTCCTCTCTGCTGTTTGCTAAGGCTGTTTATTTGAATCATCTCTTAACACCCGCCTCAGCAAGTTGCAAGGAGCTGAGCCGAGCTGTTTGCAATAAAAATCAATGAGGTGGTGCAGAGGCAGGAGCCTGTGCCCTTCCCTGCGGCGCCTGCCCCCACCACGGGACAGTCCACAAGGGCCACCACTCCTCTTTGCCAACGCAACCGTAAAGCCAACTGCGCTCGGAGAGCGCTTGGCAGAGATGCTCCCTCATGCTCTCCTCTTCACCTGGCTCACCTTTCTCACAAGACTTAATCAGATGTTTTATTGTTTTCCGTCATCCTACCAGAAGCTTTAGAAGAGAAGACAACGCTCTGCAGGCCCTGGCCAGCAGAGATGACCCTGACTGTGCACCAACACATCAGCAGATATAGACCCCGTGCAGAGTTTGGGCTTCGCTTCCCACTGGAACACCACCATACCTAGAGGTGATACTCCAAGGTCCACAGGGAAGAGCAAGGCACAGGTCAAGAATGGATGAGGAGACTCAAATTTGTGGTGGTGGGATGTTACTCCCCTCATCAATGGGGTCAGGGCCTCCCCACCAGCTACCGGCGTCCCTAAGGGCAGTGACCTCCTCTCCAGCCCAGTGGGGGACACAGTGCCTACGCCCCAGCCCAGACCGGAACGAAAGCCACTGCTAAGAGACACATTTACGACCTTCCAAGAGGGAGCCCGCTGACAGCTTAACGAGCTTTTTGTTTTTGAAGTAGTGGTTTTATATTTACGACCTGAAAGGGAAAGATGCAAGTAGGCAGACCATCGTGGGGCTTATCTGCTCCTTCTGCTCCTGACCTGCTGCCGACCAACCCACAGCCAAGCCGTTCCAGGAAGCCATAAAAAACGATTGCATTTCAGCTTTTTCCCCGCTCCTTCTTTCTCTCTCCCCACTAAAAACAAAAGAACTTTTTCCTTTTTTTGGTGGTAGTGGTCATTTCTCTTTAATGTTCACCCCAAGGAAGGGCATCAAATATTAATGCAGGAAGCTTCAGAGAGGTCACACTGGAAACCAGAGGCGCCATACGTTGTGGAACATCCCAGTGGATGCAAGATTCCACCAGTTCACCCCCAAGGCCTGGCTCTTTCATGCCTGGGAAGGAAGGAAGGGACAGAAGGAGGCCAGAAGCTGGCTTTAGGAGCGCAAGAGATCACATTCCTGGGATGTCAGCCCCCAAGTTGCACTTGGAGGAAGAAAAAAAAAAAAAATTAAGGAAAAAACCCACCTAAATCCCTAAAACCCACCTTCTCCTCTCAGGATGATGCCCTGTTGTTTATAAGCTTAATAGTGAAAAGAAAGGGCAAAACTCCCTGCTTCCCCCCAGCCCAGATCTCAGCATTAGCACAGCAGAGAAATGCCTTTGGGCTGCAAGAGCATTCCAGCCACCGGCGGGAAGATAAGCCTCTTCCTTCGCCTCCAGATTCCTTGGCAGAGAGGAGACACACGGGGTTTGATTGCACACAGAGATGCCACAGCCAGGACACAAGGGTGATGAGAGCTTTTGTCTGGTCCCATGGGCTCGAAGACCCTGCCCCGTAACTCAGAAGGCACCTTGGCCAAGCCCAGCTTGAGGAGCTGGTGAGGGGGACGTGCAAGGTCAAGACGTGCAACATGAGGGGTTGGTACCAGACACACATCGCAACATCTGGTAGGGCATAAGGGTGACACGGCAATGTCCCACACAACACATGGCACGTGATGTTGGCCACGCACATCCCCTCTTCCAGGGGAGGAGAACACCATCGTGGGGGCATCCTTGTGCCAAAACCTCACACAAACCTTCTGGCCCCCAGAATCTCCAGATGCCTTGGCAGAGAGGAGACACACGGGGTTTGTTTGCACACAGGGATACCACAGCCAGGACACAAGGGTGATGAGAGCTTTTGTCTGGTCGTGGGCTCAAGGACCCTGGCCCTGTAACTCAAAGGGCACCTTGGCCAAGCCCAGCTTGAGGAGCTGGTGAGGGGGACGCACGTCTTGACCTTGCACAACGTGAGAGGTTGGTAACAGACACGCATCGCAACATCTGGTAGGGCATGAGGGTGACACGGCAATGTCCTACACAACACATGGCACGTGATGTTGGCCACGCACACCCCCTCTTCCAGAGGAGGAGAACACCATCCTTGGGGGCATCCTTGTGCCAAAACCTCACAGGGCCATGGACAGGAGGCGGAACACCACGCCGGCAGGCAATTTGTTGATGAAGCAAAGATGGGAAGCAATGAACCAAGCTGGAGAGCTCAGGCCACCTTCTCCTTTCATCCCTTCCATCCCCACGGCAAGCCCCGTCCGCCGCCGGCAGCCACGGAGACCACCCCAACAGGCGAAAAAAATAAATATATCACAACCAGACACCAACTTTTAAGCGGGGTTAACAGTTTGCTAAGGGCAGTGGGCGGGTGTTGAGAGGTGCGGGGTGGCTGTGGGGCAGGGGTGGCAGCAGGGCAGCCCCCCCTCCCCATCCTCTCTGTTATCTGGTGCCTGGGGCTCTGTCCCGGCGCCCGCCCGATAATCAGGGAGCTGCAGTGGAAACCCCGGCGCCAGACAGGATCCTTATCTCCAGGAATGCGGGATGGGGGCTGCCACAGCTCCAGGAGGAGGAGGAGGAGGGGGCTGGGAGGAAGAAGCAGCAGCCCCCCTGGCCATGAGCAGGGGCTCGTTCCGCCTGCGCCGAGCTACCTTTTTCCAGCTCCCGGGGCGGCCGGAGGGGTCAGAAGCACCCACCACCTTGCGCAAAGGGGCCACGTAATTATCCCCGGGGATAATTGCTCTGCTTTAATTGCCCCCATAAAGTCAAGTCCTGGGTAGGCTGGCTCCAAAGGGGGGAAAAAAAAAAAAAAAAAAAAAAAAAATTAATAAAAAAAGGCAAGTGAGGAGCCAGGGCTGGGCTGATCCCCCTGGGAAAAGCCCAGGGCATTGGCCTTGGGGGACAAGAGGTGACAGCCTGGGAGATCCACCTTTCCCCAACCCGGCTGGCAGGCAGCTCTCCCTCTCCCTTCCCAGCCATAAAGATGTGGGATGAGGGCTGTGAGCCATCCCTCACCCCCCCAAAAAAAATATAAAAAAAAAAAGCTGCACACCTTCAGGGCTCAGCTTGTGGACCCTCAAGGTGGGAGCAGCCCTTAAGGTAGGGGGGAGAGAGGAAGACTAGCCCCCAGAGCCTTCCTCCCCAGCTCTGCTCGAGTGCTAGAGCTTGCCCGAGGGGGGGTTAATCTCCATTACCAACAGGACCGACAGGAACTTCAAGCAGCCTAATAACAGTGGGGAAGAAGGAAAGGAGGTGAAAGCCAAGCTCCTGGCGTTCCTCCTGCCAGGCAGGACAGGAGCCACGGCTCCAACCCAGCACTCTCAGCTCCCTCCCACTACAGAGGCTGGAGGCTCTGACACCCAAAGAGAGCTTCAAAGTGGTTATTTTCGCAATTAGGAATGCAGAGCTTTCCCCAGAATGGCTGGAAAGCCTCACACCAGCAGCCACGGTAAACTGGTGCCACAGACAGCTGAGTCCCAGCAACCCTCGGCTTCATCCCAGCCAGGGGTTTCCACCAGCATCCACCAAAGAAGAAGAACACATTCGATGCTATCAGACCCGCAAGGAATTTGCATCCAACTCAAAAAAAAAAAAAATAATAATAAGTTAGAGGGCTGATGAAGTTTAGAAGCTGCCGACACCAGCCCTGTGTCTAAATATGCACAGTACATTTGGTGCCTCGGTAATGCAACTGCAGGTATCAGCTCGCCTAATTAGCTACCAGAAGAAAGCCTAATTTAAAACAAAGCTCTTATTTTATTTATTTGCTGACAGTAGCAGAGCTATTCCCTCCAGCACGATGTGAAAGCAAACACACTGTCCTCAAAATAAACCGCCATGGGCTTTTTAATTTTATCCTTCAACAAGTGTTCCCTGGTTAGGCTTTGGGAAGGAGGGAGGTGGGGTTGGGGAAAAAAACCCAACACAACCCTGGGGAGTGCCAACCTGCAGGTCCTATTAGCATTACAGAGGGCTGGCAAAGCCAGCTTCCCACTTGTCACCTCCCTGCCACGAAAATGTGTGTCCTCCTGCTCCACCGTCATCGTTTGGGGTGATGAAAGGAGCTCAGCATCTCCTGGTCCCCCCGCCCCTGGCTGCTGTCACCCTGCAGATAACCATGAGATGTGGCTGCTGCTTGCTGGAGGCACAGGTTGGCATCGTTGCAGGGTGTAGGTCGCCCACCCAAACTAAGAGAGTCCTGATAGTCCCCATCCCTTCCCCACCTTTGCTTTAAGGCGCAACCCAGAGGCAAACACAGGGGAAAAGAGAAACCCCTACAAGCAGGGAGGGAGCACGGGGCCGCTGTGATTTTATTTAGTATCTTTATTTATTGACGTGCTTTAAATAGATATGGATTGACTCTCTCGGCTCTGGCTATTACGGCTTGAAAGGGGAGCTGCAGGCTCTTTAATACACACACGGCTGCTTCCACGGATGCTCAGCGTCCAACACCACACAGTACCTCCTCCTGCCTACCAAACTGCAACTGAGAACCCTTTATCACTCTCCCTGAAGGGCCAAGAGGGTGGCACAAGCCCCTGACACGTAAGTATTAGCTCTTGAGTGCCATGGGTTTGGGCAGGGCTTGCTCCAGAAGCGCCACATCCTCACTTTGCCTGGGAAAAATCTTCCCCAAATGCCCACTTGGACACCATTTTAAACCACAAATCCCTCCAGCCACATCCCAATGGGTGGTCGAGGCGTTCACTCATCACTGAGCAAACAACCCACCCACCTACACGCCAAATGCAGTGGGTCCTAGGGAGGCTCTCCTCAACCCCAGCGTTGCAACCACATCCCAGCAGCAAGACCCAGGAGCAGGGTGGGAAGGGGAGCGGGAAGATGCCAGCCTGGGGAAGAACCCTCCTCTTCTGGGCATTGCATGTTCGGTGCCAAGCCCCATCACAAGCCTGTTCAAGGGATGCCTCAGCATCTCTCCTCTTGCAAAATCCAGTGGCCTGGTGCCTCCAACACTTCCCCTTTACACCATCCCCATAAAACCATCATGCCTCTCAACCATCTCTCAATCATAGAATAGTTTAGGTAGGAATGGACCTTCAAGATTGAGTTCCAACCCCCCTGCCCTGGGCAGGGACACCTCCCACCAGACCAGGTTGCTCCAAGCCCCATCCAGCCTGGCCTTGAACCCCTCCAGGGATGGGGCAGCCACAGCTTCTCTGGGCAACCTGTTCCAGTGCCTCACCACCCTCACAGTAAGGAATTTCTTCATAATATCTAGCCTCAGTCTACCCTCTTCCAGTTTGAAGCCATCATCCCTCATCCTATCACCTTGTGAAACGTCCCTCTCCAGCCTTCTCATAGGTACCCTTCAGGTACTGGCAAACTGTTATAAGGTTTCCCTGGAGTCTTCTCCAAGCTGAATCCAAGGCCACTAGCTCCACAGCCCACCAAGACCAACCCTTCATCCTTCCCCTGCCACCTTCTTCCTACAGTCCAAGCTCATCAGAATAATCAGGGATTTAGTCGTTCCTAACAGCATATCCCACCACCCATTTGTGAGTTTATGGAAGCGGGGAGAGGCATCACAAGCCTTTATGGACAACTCTGGCTAGGATGTGCCTTTTTCTTTCCACTGATGAAAGTAATTCTGTTCAGTTAAGGAGGAAGTAAAAAAAAAAATAAAAATAAAAAAAATCACAGTATTAGACAGCTGGTAAAGAGGAGGAAAATCTACTGCAGCAACCCTGAACAGGTGCTTCCCCAGGGCTTCCAGGCAGAAAACTTATCAGATACCACACTGATAACATATTCACGCTGAACCGTAAGTCTTCGGCGCATAAAAGGTATTCCTGACTGCAAACTGAATGAGCAAGGGGAAAATAAGGTTAAAAAACCCCAGAGGCCAAAGGCTGGGGGAGAGAAAAGTGGGGGCAGCAGGTCTGGGGCTCATCTGTAGGGCAAGCAGCATCACTAAGACCAGACCCACTCTCCCAGGGGATAAAGCAGGAGGATGCTGGTGCTGAGCCCCCATCTCCTGCCACCAAGACATGCAGGGAAAGTTTGCCTTCTGTGTGCTTAAAGCTGCAGAAAAGTGGGAAAATTAGCTTCCGTTCCACTACCAGACTGGTGAAAGATTTCCCCCCCCCCCAGGGCCACCATCCTCAATCATCCCCAACAATTTATTTGATCATTATGGGCCCATTTACCTCCCCCAGCAATGTTCAAGTCCCAGTACCCATCTTGCAACATCTCCTCCCCCAAAACAGTCCTGCTCCTTTTCTTCCCTGTAACCCCAAACCAAGTCTTTGTCCCAGGCACAAAGAGCCATGAGGTTTCCACTTGCGGGTTTCTCTGCGCTGTTTTCCCACCCCAAAGAGCTAGATTTCCCAACTCAAAGCAAGTTGGCCGTGATCTGTAGCTGATTTTTTGAGGAATAACTCCACTGGAGTTTCCTCCACACCTTGTGCAATGATGGGAGTTTGCAGCACCATCTTGGAGGGGCCCCACCTTTTCCTTCACAATCCCCTGTTCGCTTGTTAAATCCTGTAAGAATCACCCCAAGCTGAGGAAGCCAAGTGACACGAAACAAGCTGGAAACAAAACCCTGTCCTGTTTCCAAACCATCTTAGAAAGGCAAGAAGCAGCACATGATGCAGCTTTATGGTAACCTGACCAGCAGGAACCACATCCAGAAGGGATGTTTTGCAGCTCCTGGCTACCCAACATGTCAAGTTGGTTATTGTTCTTGAAGGAAAAAGAAAAAAAATAAGAAAAAAATCCACATTTCCCATGCTTTAATACTCCCTGGGCATGGACAACAAGCTTATGGCATGAGCAAGCAGTGACCACAGAGCTGCTTTTGCAAGCTCCTCTCCCAACACCTCAGGCTGAGTCTTCCAAGAAAAACCCAGGCTTCAGCCAACCTGCTGCCCCATTTCTAGGGGTCACAACCTCCCAGCCAACCAACAACCCACCAGCACCACTGTCCCCACAAACGTCGAGGGCCACCACCTTCCCCCAAGTCTGCAGCTCCATGCCTCAGCAGAGGTCTACCCATGGCACCACCTCCATCAGCCCGCACCCAGGCACTGGATCCCAGTATCTCCCAGCCCTAACCATCGCTCCTCCCTCCTCCCCTCCCTCCGAGGCCGGTTTTCCAGGCAGAACAAGGATGGGAATTACTCAGGCAGCATGTGACATGACCACCAGGAGGAGGGCATTGCATTACCGGAGCTAAAACTGGATCCCAGTTTCTATTGTCTGTTCTTTTGTAGTGATGGGAAGAAAGAGCTGCTGCTCTGTAATCAGGCCTCTTCTGGCTGGTTTGCTGCTTTTAGGACCAACCAGGATAATGCCACGTTGCTTTCATGTGGCAGCAGAAGCTTATAAACAATCTCATTACACTCATACACCACTGAAATTAAAGCCCTGCTCCCAGTTTCAGTTGCTCCCAGAGGCAGCCTGCTCGCCTCTGACTTCGGATCTTCTCCAAAGGTCTGTCGTGCAGTGAACGGACTAAAATTCTTCTTAAATAAGCACTCATGAAATTTAATTGCTCCAAAAGTAGCAATTCTGCTACTTTCTGAAAAGAGGAGTAAGTCGTCCCCCCCCCAGCTTTTTGCTCATGTTCTTTTAGCAAATGCTCTGCATTTCTTGCTTCACTTCTCTGTGTGTAAAGTTACAGTAGAGCAGCTCCAGACCACAATTCACCCAAAAAACATGAATGCCTTCTCTCACTGATGATTCTTCATAGCTTGATTTTACTTATTTTTGTCCCAGAATTATTGGGATTCCCCCCNTTTTTAAATTAAAAGGGATGCCATCTCACTGCATCTGTGTTTTATCTAGAATAAACATCCTGGAAGAAAACACGCTTTTGCTTTCCTAACTCCAGGTTCTCATTTTTATCACCTTCTCGAGAACCTCTCCATGGTTTCTCAAGCTTTCTTCTGTGCTGCGTTAAGAGACCCATCTCTGCAAATAACAGGGTTTAAACCCAAGAGAACTCTGCAACAGCACAAGGACTCATTTCACCACCTAAGTGACCTCTGGGGCCACTTTAAGCCGCTTGGTCTTGACTTCGAGCATCTCCTGGGCAGCTCAGTTGGGACGAGCCAGGAGGCCATCCTGCCAGCAGACGAAGGGCCAGGTTTATTACAGCAGTTAGAGGGCCAAACACCAGCCAGATCAAACCCCACAGAGACCCCTCAGGACCTGCAGAAGCAGCTGGCACCACACAATGAGGAAGATGCTATTTCCCCCCATCTTTCCTCTGCTCCCCAAAACACGAAGAGCCGAAGCACCAGAACACCCTTCAGCCAAAGGTCTACAATAATCCAAATTCCTCCAGCCTTTAGACCCCACAGTTTACATCAATGCCTTTTTAACTCCCTTTTTTTTATTTTTTAAATGCTGGCAGAGCAGGCCCAGAGAAACTCTGCCACATCCAGCTCTCCCAGTAATCTCACCCCAGAGCCTTTTCCAAAGCATGCGTGGAGGCTATGAGGAAGCCCACCTTCTCCTCCCCACCTCCCTCCAGCTGACCTAGGTGTAGGATGCTCTCCTCCTGCTTCCCCTTCAGCTGCTCAACCATCATTAGCAAAGGACCATTTCCTTCCCCAGCAATTAAAGGTCATCTGCCAACAAGTATTTTTTTCGCCGTGACCTCAAGGCATCCTTCAGCGCTTCTTCTCCCGCCTTCCCCAAGGTTTTTCCAGCGTTTTTCTCAGTCCTGAATGTATTTTGAGGTAGCCCAGCTCAGCTCAAACACCACGGACCCACGAACGGCAGAATAAAACCTCCTTTCCTATAGATCTGCTGCTCAAAATACTCACACCCACGTGGCGTTTGTGTTCCCCAACAGTAGGTGGCAAGTGTTATGCTGGTGGTGTTTGGATTTTATATTTTTTTTTTTTTTAGTAGGATATTAATAGATCTCTCTCACTGGCCGAGCAGCTCGCCTAGATAAAAAAACTTTATTGCTGATTTCCTAATCAGGCAGGCGCTTAATAGCGAGTGAGTCAAAGAGGGGGAAGGCTGCAGACACACAAACAGCACGACTGCAAAAAAGTCTGGGTTATTATTATTTTTTTTTTAAGGAAATCAAGCTATAAAAAGAAATCTCCCCCAAACAAACAAACAAAATAAAAAACCCCAAATAAACCAGCCAGCCAAAAGAAAAATCCTATGGGAGAAGATTAGGAAAAATCCTATGGGATTTTGGGGGTTTTTCGGCACAGGAGCTCCTCTTGGTGCATGGAGATGCTGTGCTCCACGGTCCCTTCTGCAGAGGGGCTGGAGCCCCTGGCTGGTCCCTGAGGTGGGGGGGACACAGCAATGCCTCTCCCCTCCCGCATCCCATATATATAGCACGGTCCCCGCGGGCTGCCAGCAGATGGTTACCAAGCTGACAGGTTGCAAACAGCTCCTGAGAGCCAGTCGGGGGAATCAGAGATTGTCTCCATGCCTTTAGTTTTGGAAACAAAAGATGGTCTCAACAGCTAAAAAAGTTTGCTGCGGGGACCTCGCCGCTCCCCCTATTTTCGGATTTCTTTGTGAAAGCGCTTCAATCCCTGCTCACATCGCTTCGGTCCGAAGCCTATACAACTCGCCCGGCTGCCGGCACATCATTTTTTCCACTCCGAGAAGGGAAAAATGGATCTTTTCATCCGACTCTCCTCTCTGGAAGCTGGAAGAAGAACATTAAGGACAGCCCTGGTGCACAGCACAACACCAACCTTGCTTTTCCAGCGACCTGCAGGCACTCCCTTCCTTCCAAAAAGCTTTTTTTTACCCCCCCCTTGACTTCCTATAAGAACTTGCAAACGCCATGAACCCAGGGCAACGTGGAGAAACTTCTTCCCAGCATCCCTACTCTTCATTTATAGGAGCCCCAAGGGCTTGGAAACAGTCCTGGATCCCAGCCCTAAAATAGGCGGGACACCAGTGACACCGCAGAGTGCCAGGCTGGGACCCAAAAATCATCTTTTTTTTTTTTTTTTTTTAGGGTGGGTTGAGCATTTTGAAAAATCATCCCCCATGCCAGATACCGCGCCACACCTACCGGGGATGCAAACTGCAGGACTCCAGCCTCTCATTCTCTCTCTCTCTCTCCCTTCCCCGCTGCTTTTAGCTCTGCAACTCGACCCTGGCAGAAACATGTGGTTTGCATTCTCCCCTGCTATGCCTCGCAGAGATTTGTGCTCGCTCTCCTTCCCATCGGCGCACAAATCCCAAGCCCTTTTTTTTTCCCCCCCTCCCCCTCTCTTTAAGCGAAAAAAATCCCGCCAGCCACCCCCATCCCGCTCTAAGGGGCAAGATGGGCACGGGCAGAGCAGGAGGGGCTGCAAAAAGCCCCTCGGCTGAGATTGCTGAAGTGGGGGCTTCGCTGGTTCACGCAGGGGTCATTACCATCCCGGCTGGATCTCCTGCAGCCCCTTATAGCCGCTCCATAAATACCGATGGGAGGCAGAGCCGGTATTTCGGTGGGATTACGGAGATGAAAAAAGGGGGAGGCAGCAAGCTCGTGCACAACCAAAACCCACTCTGCCTTCCCCAGCTGGCTGAGGACCACCAAAAAAAAAAAAAAAAAAAAGCCACCCTGCTCGAGCCTTCAGCCTCATCCCTCTCCGCTAGCAGGGGAAGGCAGGAACAGCGAGCCCTTGGGATGCAGATGCCAGGGCATCCCGGGGTGCCGGAGGTCAGAGGATGCTCCAAGGGCAGGCACCAGCCGCCAGGAGGGTTAAGCAGCAACTTCTCCTCCTCTTTTTCCCCTTCTCTGCATGCGAAAGCCATCCCTTCTTTCCCTGTTAGGCAGTTTTCATCTAATTTTCTGCTTCAGCCAGCAGCCGGGGCTTTTCTCCGCAAAGAGACGAGAGCAGCCTAAGCTGGTTTTTGTTCAGCCCAGAGGACCTAACGTGGCGGGGAACGGCGAGAGGGATTTTTACGGAGCATCACTTTGCCTCACCGACGAGCAAGACATCATCTTCCCCCAGCCCGCCTGGTGGGATGAAGTTAAAAATTCACCTGGGCCCTCGCACCCCCTTCTTTTTTTTTTTTTCCCCCACCCCGGTGTCCTTAAAGCACCGCGCTCGAGAGGAGCCTCCTGGAGCCTGGGAGGGCTGTGGGATGGACGGACGGACAGACGGATGGATGGATGGATGCCCCTGGCCAAAACAGCCCAGGCTGTGATAGAAACCAGAAGCCTTGCGGTCTGCGAGCCCGGCTGCCTTTGCAGAGCATACCGAGCATTGCTGGCGCGCCTGCGTACCCCACACCATCCTCCCGCCCGTGGCCGACAAACGCTGCAGCCAAAAAAAAAAAAAAAAAAAAAAAAAAAAAAAAACACACACACCAAAAACCCACCCAAAGATCCTCCAAATTTATCTAATTTTTTTCAGCAGCTCGGGACCAGCAAGCCTGATAGTTTCTTGGTGCTGAACTGGCAGGAATGAATAATCCTCGGCGGGTATGACAAAGCCACACTTTCAAAATAAAACAACAAACACCACACACCACACCTGGCTTTGACCCTTGTGTTTTTAGGATTCATGTTACTTAAAGTTTTAGCTGGATAGATGAGGCCTTTCCCTACCATTTATCCCTCGGGATCCTTCTCCATCAGCTGGGACCCCATCTGCAAAGCCGGCACGAGGGTTTTTCCAGCCCCAGCGGGACCAGCCCCAACACGCCCCAGACTGCCGGGGTTTTGTTGTAAACTACAAAGGAACCTGCCCAGTTCGCCCCGGTTTGCATAACCAGTTTATCCCAAGCATTTGTTTAAAAAAAAAAAAAAAAAAACCAAAAAAACCCACACAAACAAAAAAAAAAATAATAATCACAAACCCAAAACTCAACTCTGGTTAGTCACCGTTCAGCCCAAACAAAACCCAACCCTCTTCCCAGCTTTTGGAATCTCGCTTTTCCAGCTGTGGGTAGAGCCAACGTTCTCAATTTTGGTGCGTTTAAGTTTTTTGAGTCTGAAATATGTACCTCGATACCTTGGTTTTTATATATATAAATATATATTATATATATTTTTACATAAAATCATATAATTATCCTATATATGTATATATACTATATATATATATAATATGTATACATACATATATATATAAAACAGATGGAGTATCCACGACAGGGATTAAGTAGGCGACTGCTGTAACTCCTGCAATCCAAAACTGGGATCCCTGGGCTATGGCACCACAGGATTTTAACATGGGAAGCCACACCTCCCAGCCTGGCTCGCTTCACCCAAGCACAGACTACTCATTCATCGGTAGCGAATAATTTAGCATAGACACACGTGGAGGGGGGGGGAGAAATTAAAAAAAAAAAGTGAAAAAAAATCAGTTTTATAGCCCTTGGCAGCCGCACCTTGGCTCCATCACACCCTGGACCCTGGTCGTCTGAGCAGCTCCGCGCAGCCAAATCCCCTTCTCCTGAAACAAATCCCTTTAGTGGTGATGCTGGAGCGTGGAAGGAGGCGCTTGCAGGGCTCCGAGGGCAGAAAGTAGCCCAAAACGATGCGTGGCAGGTATCGCCCATCCTCCAGGAACACCCGCTTCCGCAGCCAAGTCAGGCATCTCCTCCTAAAGGCCAGGGGAGGAGGAGAAGAACCGCAGCCCCAGGTGGAAACGCATGGGTGGAGATGGCAGGGAAGCCCAAAAATTGCCACCTCTTCTTCCTTCCAGCAAAAAAAGCATTAGCCCACAGCCCCAGCAATGCCAACGGGAGCGGGCTGTGTCACCAAGAGCTTGGCCCCAAAGCTGGTGGGACTGGTGGAACTCAGAGGAGACCCTACGGAGCCACGGAGCGATGCCACAGCCCCAACAAGGAGCTCCTGAGCACAGGGAACAGCTTACTTCCAACCTAATGCAGATTTTCCGCAATACTTGGGGCCCCCTCTAGGAAGATGTCCTCCAGTCAGGTCCCAGAAAGCAGAAGGGACGGGACATATGACCTTCTCCAAGTTAGGCTGGAAGAGAAAACCCTTCAACGAGCACCAAGTCTCCAATGCAGCGACCTAGACCCCTGATTACTTTTAATTGCTGTGTAATTGGCCTTAGGAGCCACGCTTTCATTTTAAGCACACCTATACATTTCGCATCTGTCAAGGGGGAAAGAAAAACCTCCAAAACAATATTCCAGTGTGGGAACACCATCCAGTAACCATTAAAAAAAAAAAAAAAAAACAACCAACCAAACAACCAGCCACACCAGGCAGGGAGGCAAAGGTACCCACCCCTCCAGGAGCAGCATCCCCAGAATGTTTGGGATAAACAGGGGTGGAGGGAGGCTGCTGGGATCCTACACCTGGGCAGCGGCCACCAGAAAGGAGGCGATGGCCCCAGGCCAGACCACAGCAGACAGCAGCGTGGCCACATTGCAAGATCCACCCTCATGACCAGCGCTAATTACTAGCTTCACTTGCAGGCCCTGCAAAAGCCTTCAGAGATGCCCCTCCAGGTGAGGGTGGGGACACTTGCTTGGCTCCATGGATGAAAAGCAAGCAGCAGACAGGCTTTTCTTTTTTTTTTTAAGGTTGTTTTAAATAGCAACCACTCTCTGGCTGCTGGAAAACACCCTCCTTCTGTTCTTCAAGCCAACCTAAATAGATAAGAGCCAATGACGCAGCGTAGGACGGCAAGGTCTCCATGGGGGGAGAACGGGCACACAAAGGAGATGAAGCCCTCGCTCACAGAGCATGAGAGGCAGGGGACAAGACCCCCTTCAAGGTGGGGTGATCAGCTCTGCCTCTCTGCCAACGGAAGGCAATCCTGTTCATCCACCTCCAGAGAAACCTCCAAAGCCCCATTCCGATTGCTCTCGGTCCTCTAACCATCATCTGAAGGAAGAACCACAGCCTCCCATCATGCCAGTCCATTGGAAAACTTGGATGGTCAATGAAGCAAGGCTTTCTGCTGAAGACCTTCGTGGTGCCTTCAGCCACCGCTGTGAGGACGTGCCCTTATGTGCTAGTAGTTGTGAACAAACCCCAAACCTCACAGCCTAGGAGGAGACATCAACACCGCATCCCAGGCATGTCCCTTCTCCCACTTAAATCTGTCCCGAGGAGTTTCTGGGCTCTCTGACCTCCTGCCTATGGAAAACTCCCACGCCGTACAATGGGACACAACCCTTTGAATAGCCTCCCACCTCCATGACCCACCCAGCCCAGAAGCCTGGGTTTGTTTTACAAGATCTTCTCCCTCCAGCCTGCCACCACCCCAGGAGATGCAGGTACACCAAGGAGCCCCGCCAGAGGTGGGCAACCCACACTCCTCCTTGTTTAAGTTGAGGAAGACCTCGAGAGGTATTTAAATGCTGCCAACCAAGGAGGGAGCGTGGCAAGGAGGTGGCAACTGGGGATCATTTCCAGGGTGGTGGCAGCAGAAGGGAAGACTCACAAAGCAACAGCAGGACAAAAGGTGGAGAAAAGCTTGCTCTTATCTCAGCCCTGGTCTCACCTCCCTGCTGGGAGCCAGCCTCCCCCCTTGCAGGGCTCCTATCCTTCACCAGCCACCATGTCCACCTCCATACAACTTCATTCGGGAGAGAGAAGCATCATCACACCTTCCAGGAGCATTTCCCAAACACCATCCCATGCTCACACCCTCTTGTGCACATTTTACCTGTGCCCCAGTGCCATTTGGTTGAACGTATCGAGCTGTGCTGAACCCATCTCTAGGACAAGCCAAGGTACCCAAAACAACCTTGCACCCGCATGCAGTGACATCAATACCAAGAGCATTTCCCCATCTTTATGGAAGTTTTGTGGGTTTTTTAAACCGCCTGCCCCCCGCTTTAGAATCATAGAATCGTCTAGGTTGGAAGAGACCCTTGGGATCATCGAGTCCAACCATCTACCCTACTTTTTAGCATCCCATGCTGTCCCACCTGCATGGATCCTCTGGTCGAGGATGCTGCCCACAGCATCATTTGGAGGTCCTCGCCTCTCCTCCCGCGGTGGCCTCCGCTCAGGAGAAAGGCAGATGGATCTAATGCGCGTTAAACGTGTCAAAATGAGATTTTCCACGCTCTTTCAAAGGGAAACAATCCCTCGGCGTTCGCGCTCGGCGCAGGCTTGTGAAGGAGGGGAGCTGGGGGGGCAGCAAAGGTTACTCGTGGGATCTTTAGAGGAACCACACTGGCAGGACCCCCCCAGGAGCATGAGAGATGCCAGGATCTGGCTGTTGGATCTGGCTTGATGAGGGTTTGGTACGGATTAGAAGCACGGCCCATGCTCACAGCCCTGGGTGTTCAGGCAGGGAAGGGATCACTTGTGGTGCAAAACACGGTCCTTCCCTCCTCCTGGCTTTTAGGAGAATAAAAGGGGTAGAGAAGCAAGAGCAGCTGTGACCTACGTGTGTATATACCTATATTTTGGGTATTAGACTCATTAGACTTGCAGGGCAAAGGGATGGAGGTGGAGGAGACCCCCAAAGATGCTCTGCAAATCTAAGGAGGTCTTCTTCCCTACCTGAAGGCACTCCCTTCTCCAGGAAAAGGGACAGCCCAAGCCCCAAATTCAGGCAGAGAAAAGCTTCAGAGTTTGAGGCTAGAGCTCTGCTCAGTTTGCTTCTTGTATAACCGGGGGGATTACTCTTTAATAAGGGTCTCAATTTGTGCCCTCCATCTCCCCAGGTAAAAAAAAAAAAACACCACCAAAAAAACAACCAAACCCAACATCAAAACAACAAGCAAAGCTACAGGGTGAAAAAAAAAAAAAGGCTCAAAACATTTGTTTTCCAGATCCCAGGGGATTATGGCAGCCCCATCCACCCAGCCCCAGCCCCGGGTGGTGGGCAATGGGATGCACCTCCCAACGAGCACTTCGCCTGCACAAATTCAGCTCCGGGAAGGAGCCTTGTCTGGTGGTCACAGCCCAGTTTGGGGAGTCCTGTGCCACCACCGTGCCTGCCATCCCCATGCACGTGGCCCCATGTGGCTCTGCAGCTACCCTCAGGGCTTGGGACCTTGTCATTCCTCTTCCTCACAGCAAAGAGCGAGGTCAGCAACGTATTAGCTGGAAAGTGGGTATTTCCCAGCACCTAAACGAGCAAGTGCTTGGCCATAAGCCCCTCTGAGAGGGGCTGAGGGCTGAAGTAGGTGAAGACACAGTGGCCTCCATGGATGCTTCAGGCAGGCAAGGCAAGGGATCTAGCAGAGCCCAGGCTCACAGGTGGAGGGAAGATGAGAAGCAGGGTCCACATAAAAGACAAAACCACTTTTTTTACCCTCCCCCCCCGGCTCTTGAGCTGTAAGACACCCTGCCAGCTGCAGAGCATCGTGGTGGCACGTGGCTTGCTTCACTCGGCCGCTCCTTCCCCACCTGAATTTCTCCACGGAGCCCACCCTTGAGAAACACAGGGGGCCAAACTCGTCACCGCCCTCCCACCACCAGATTTACTCCGACCACCCAGAGTTCGGCTCAAGGCTTAGCAGCTTCAACACCCCACAAAGTTACACTTGGGGGAGCAGCACCCAACCCCTCCCCCCTCCCCCCCCCCGCCCCAAGTTTGGAGATGAGGACCCACCACCCCAGGCTTTTCAACTACAAACCTAACTCAGACATAACCCACCAGCGTGGGTTGGGGGGGGGGGGGGGAGCTGGCTGTAATAGGAAACAGCCCCCCCAAAAAAAAGCTGAGCCAACTCAGCAGGTCTGGGAGAAGCCACCCAAGGCAGCGGGGAGCGGAGGAGACCAAGAGGGGAGGGACTCGCAGGAGATTAAAGGCAGCAGGCAGGACACGCCGGAGCAAGCCCCGTGCTAAATAATTCCTGCTTCCTTTCCCTTTCTTCCCTCGTTTTCCAGCGTGGCCTTGCCCAGCTTTTCCCAGCCTGGCTGGCGTTTGATCTCAGGGCTCGCTCGGCCTTTCCCTCCCCTTCCAGCCCAGCGCAACCCCAAGATCTACGACCCACCGAGTTGCCCCAACATCCCCCCCTCCCCCCTCAAAAAAAAGCAACCCCTAAGTGAAATAGCAAATGAGGGAGGGGGGAAAAAAAAAAAAAAAAACAAAACAAAAACAAAAAAATCCCCTAAAAATCCCAGCTCAGCAAACATGTGGCTGCTACCAACCCAGCCTGGTGGTTTGGGAGGAGAAGGGATGGGGAACGGGTTCGGAGGAGGAGGAGACGGCAGCTCTTCCCCTCCACCAAGGAGCAGGTCCGGGGCTGCCAGCCCAGCACATTCCTGCACCGTGAGTCAGGCCTCCGAAAAACCAGGAGGCTTCAAAAATAATATTCTGTGCAGCCGGGATGCTTTAGCTGGTCCTTCTGGCTTCCCCAGCCTCCCCCCACCCCGCCAGGCACGCATCCCACCCCCTCCCCGCATTTAAGGCTTCTGCTCCACAACGGGACCAAAACGGATTTAAACCAAAAAATCCCAGCTGGGACCCTCAAAAAAAAAAAAACCAAAAAAAACCACACACAACAAACCCAAAACAACATCACCCTTCATGCTGGGCCTCCAGCACGGAGCGAAAAGGAAACCCACACTCCAAAAACTGCCTCGACAGTAAAAATTCAAGCGGCAGCCAAGCCTGCAGGGCTGGAGGGACAGGGAGACGGAGGGTTTGGGGAGCGTTAGGGAGGGTGCTCCATTCAGCCAGGGGCCTCCAGGCTCCCACCAAGAGAAGTCCCTCAGAGGGTGGGTGTGAAACCAGACATCAGAGCAGCTTTTTGGTGCTTTCTGCCTCTCCCAAGTTCCAAAAGCTCTGCATTTCCCAGCCCTGGTGCAACCCCGCTGCAGGTCATACAGCACTTTTTTTTTTTTATTTTATTTTATTTTTTCCTCCAGTACCCCAGCCTGGCCCGAGAAGCCACATCACTCAAAAGCTCCAGGTTCACCGCGTTGGGGGGGGGCACCCCAAAGGCTCCAGTTTGGGGAGGGGGTGGGGGAAAAGCACATCACACATCATTTTCGTTAGGTCCTGAGCTTTGGTGGAGCCAAGGAAGGCTCACCCAAGCTCCCTTCACCCCAGGGTGAGCAGGAGGAAGGAGTCTTCGTGCCACCAGATGCAAGCCCCCCCAACCACCAGCATCCAAAAGCCAGGGCTGTGTCACCTCGGTGCCACTGCGCCCCGACTCCGGAGCAGGGGTGGCTTGCACAATACAACTGATTACAGCAAATCACAGTTGGGCTTATTAATTAAAGCCAAAATGAGAGGCAATGGGCCTTAAAATGTCACAACGGGGCCAGCGGGCAGCCGGCGAGCATCCCTTGCCCTGGCCTTCATCTCCCCACTTCCCAAGGTGAGACCCATGGGTGGGATGGCAGGAGGGAAAGGGGGGGGACACAGACAGGGGGACACACAGACAGGGGGAATGGGTTGGTAATTTATGTCCATCCCCCCCCCGCCCCCCCAGCCTTTCTTCCTTTGCCTCACTCCAGCAAATGTTTTCGCTCGCATTAGCATCGCTGAATCGGGGAGGATATAAGTGAATAGGAAACAGCAGGAACCTGTGGCTTTTACGGCACCAACATCTGCTGTAATGAACTCCTCGCACACTCCATACAGCCCCTTCCCTCCGGCTTTTGCCCCACGGAGCCAAGCCCATCTCCCCACAGACCCTCTCCCCACATCCCTATGGGGCTGGCAGGATGGATCTCACCAGCCCCCAAAACAACCCCGGGAGGGAGGACTTGAAAAAGCTGCTCCTGCTAGAAAACGGTAATAAGACCAAGCTCCTTGCATCATCTCGGCTTGCTTAACAGACCCAAAAATACAGCTTGGGGGGGCTTTTTTTATTCCTGTATGGCTGGGACAGGGATGGAAAGGGAGCCACACGCACAGCACCGAAAAGGACCCCTGAGCTTTTACACAGGGGAAGGGATAAAGGACACAGCTGGGCTCTCCAAGCTGCTTATTGGGTCAGCAGCAGTGCACTTTTGATTTCTAAATGGAGAAAATGCAGTCTGGATTTCTCCCCTACCCATACCCCCCCCAACTACCACTTCTAAGAGATTTTGCCTTCTTCAAAGTACTATTTTTTTGTCCATTTCTCTNTTCATTCTGCCACTATTATGCCCAGAGAGCTTCTAAGGAGAAGGCTCCCTAAGCAAGAAGCAAGAGGAGAAGGCAAAAAGCCAGAGCAGATCCTTCCACACAGGGCTGGCCTCGAGGAAGCAAACCTCCACCTCCTGCGAGGGCAAGGCTTCGGTGATGAGCAACAGGTCTTGGAGCATCTCTCCTCCCCGACCATCTGCTCCCAACGACAGCGACGGGCAGCAGATCTCTGGAAGCCCACCACCCATGCTGATGGAGGACAGCAGCGCCAATATCTCCCCCATCATCTCTTCCTTTCTCCCTCCCCAGGTGTTGTCCTGGTGGTAGAGCAAAGGGCTGGACCTTCACCAGGATGGCAGGGTCACGCTGCCCGCAAGCCCCCTTTGTCGGCGTCACCCTCTGGCTTTTGGGAGAAAATCCACAGGGAAAAGGCCCTCCAGCAAGCTCAAAATCCTCACGCCGAGTTATTTTCCTGCTGAGAGCAGCCCGGCAGAGCCCCCAGGACTCCGTGGGGACACCGGTGGGAACTGGGGCTCCCCCAGCAGCAGAGGAAGGGGGCACAGTCCCGGGGATGTGTGGGTCCACTGCTGCCGGGTTTCAAACCCAAAGCCACACTTCTCCCCTCCCTGCCACCGCAGAACCCAACACAAACGATACGTACCTTCTCTGTTATCACAAGAAAAAAAAAATAAAATAAAATATATTTTCTGAGTGATGTCTCTCCCTCCTTAAAATCAGGCAAAGAGGGCGAAGGGAGCGGATTATCACAGGGTAAGGGACCCGTCTCAGCCTCCTCCTCTGCATCACCACACGCAATACCTACACAACACTGCTGGAGAAACACTAATTATAGCTCTATAGCTACAAACTTTATACACGTTTACATACGCCAGATTAACAGCGTGCCTTTAGAAAGCTCCCCAGACTTAAACCGATCCAGCTCGGTCAGGTTTAACTTGTTTTGTTGTTTCCCCCCCCCCCTTCTTCATTCCCTCCCTCCTGCCCCATTTGATTTCAACCCCTGCGTGAACTTGGGGCGTGCAAAAATGAAGAGGAGGGCGCAGGACGGAGCCAGGCACAGGGGTCCTGCACCATCAACCCCACCACCACCATCACCACCAGTATCTCCAGGCTGCTCGGCCACAGCCAAACCCTGCCCCACAGCATCCTGACTAAAAATCCAGCCTTCCCAGCCCCCTGCCACCCACAGCATCCCACACCCTGCCCACTCCCCCAGCACAGGACCCTCAAGCACACACCGAGCGGGACACCAGTCGCCAGCTCTCAAAGCTCCTCTCCCTTTTTCCAGCAAAGGGAGAGGTTCCTTCTGGCTGGAGGACGCAGCAACATCCAAGGCCACGGAGTAAAGTCAATAAAGTGCCATTCCTGTTTCCCCATTTGCCCAAAACACACTGGATCTTTGTGCGGCGGGGGCGGAAAAAAATAAAAAATAAAAATATTAATCTCATTAAACTCCCTCCCCAAAATTCCTCGTCACCTTAATTACACTTCAGAAAAGAAGGCTTGGTTCATTTTCCTAGAAAATCAGCTTGTCAGGGGAGGCTTTTAACTACTGAGGAGATGGAGCTGGGCTGCGCGCCGCCTCGCAACGTGTCCTCAAACCCTCGCCACCAGCTGCGGGCAGCGAGCGACGGGCTCTCCTGCCGAGCTCCCAGGAGGATGACAACCTTTGCCAGTCACCGGAGCCCTGGCGGTTACTCTTACCGTCTCTTCCAACCTCTAAAAACCATCCAACTTTCTAGGTTCTCCACTTCCGAGCTCTATATTCCAATATAGGGCACCTTTTTATACCTGGAGGATAAACATCGGCACCTTCGCTCCGCCAGGGCTGGAGGATGACAAAGGATAAAGTCCTGAGATGCAGAGGATGTTCAGGAGTTGCAGAGGGGAGGAGGGGGGACGGGACAAGAGGCAAAAATATAGCAGAAAGGCTGAATTCGATCACAGGAGTCCTAACGAGAGAGGGCAGCAGGAGACGTGCCTCTGTTTATTGTCTGTGGCAGGGATTACCAAGGGGAGGGCTGGATTTAAGTGCATCTCAATCCCAAAATCGGGTCCGCGCCCAGGGGAAACTTTGAAGAGCCTTAGGAAAAGGCCACTCGGCTGCCCGGCCATCAATAGCTCGGTTTATAAAAACGCAGAT
>QJSC01021775.1:68692-108026 GCA_003697955.1 Calidris pygmaea | reverse complement strand
TCTTGCTGCTGCTAAAGGTGTGAGCGCCGTCGGGTCCCACCCCCAAGGCTTATCTCACATCCCTCCCCTCAAAAAAAAAAAAAAAAAAAAAAAAAAAAAAAAAAAAAAAAAAAGGGGGGGGTTAAACCCTGGCTGCAAAACAGGAGCATAAAAAAAATCCAGGCGCACACAAAAAAATTAAAAATCACTCATTAGGGGGAAATACTCCTCAGCATCCAGACATCTCCCTGCTCACGAAGAATTGAAAACAAACTTACGGGTTTGCAAACTTGCAGCTTTTTCCGTGGCGAGTCCCTCCTCAGGCTGAGGTTTAAACCTTCTCTCTCACTGGAGGACACGGGGTGGGGGGGGACACACAAAAGGGCTCAGAGGTGCCCAGGAGAGGGGACAACCCCAAATTCAACCAACTTTCGTTACCAAGGGCTGCAAGGTGACAGCAAGAACCTCTCCCCCAAGAGAAGGGGCTGCCTATAAAGGGTTAAAATAGCATGGGAACTGCTAACTACTTTTAATTGCTGGCAGCTGCTGGGTTCCTCTGGGGTAGGGCAGTGGGGGCGAAGAAACCCTGGCAGGCAGGCAGTAATTACAGCCTGTGCCTCGCTGACAGCCCGGTGGAACCGGAGCTGTGGGTTTGGCACTGGTTCTCTCCAGGCCCAGCGTGCTGCTCCAGCCATGGTTGGTTTTGCTCCTTGGCCTGAGCTTGGGTTTTGCCTTCAGAAGGTGGTGGTGATAGCGGGTGGGGGTGCAAACCCCCCCCCCCCCCCCCCCCCGGGTGGGATGGAGGAGCTGGAGGACAGCTTCTGGCGTCGCATCGGGGTGTCCCACACGGAGCACGGGGTGGCCTTTGGGCATCACCCCAAAATGAAAATCTGCCTTCTGAGACCTCTCCGAGCCATGATGAACTGTCCCCGCTGCCCAGTTGCCTTCTCCCACCTTTGCAGAGCCCCTCCCAGCCTCACTGCCCCTTGGATGGTCCCACGGGTACCCCAGCCAGACCCAAGGGCAGGAGGTACTCCTGCCACACTGCTTGGGCCACCTGCACATCTCCAGCAACACACAGAAGCATAGAATCATTAGACTTGGAAGGGACCTTCAAGATCATCCAGTTCCAACCCCCCTGCCCTGGGGCAGGGACACCTCCCACCAGCCCAGGTTGCCCAAAACCCCATCCAACCTTGAAGCCCTCCAGGGATGGGGCAGCCACAGCTTCTCTGGGCAGCCCGTGCCAGTGTCTCACCACCCTCAGAGCTGCCTTGAGTGCCACCTCCAGCATTCCACACTTGGCAGCACTTCAGCCTGTATTTACAGAGCAGTGGGATGTGCCGGAAAAGGCTTAAGAGAGAAAAAAACCAAATAAATAAATAAATAAAGATCTCGTTTCCAATTGCTGTCGAGAGGGTGAAGCCATAAAAGAAGAGCCTGGCCGGGCAGCACGGGGAGGGATGCGCGCCCGGCAGCGCTGGCATTGGAGAGGGGCTGGGGATGAGAGCTCTGGGAAAATAAACGGGCAAAAAAAAAGGCGATTTTCCAGCCCGATCAGGCCACACCTCGGGGCCTCACGTGCAGTTCATGGCAGCGTAATGCAAGGGCACATCAGCTCTTGGCTCTGGCCCCCACACGCAGCCCCCAAACCCCGGGCACTTGTAGGAATTGCTCGTGCAGGAGAGGGCTCCGTGCCCGGGTGGGTATTTATTCTTTTATTAAATGACACCAATAACACCGGTTCTGCTGTGCGAAGCACATAGAGGGGCTCTGAAAAATGGCTTGGTACCAGTGTGGGCATTTACGTTAATGAGCGGAGAAGCCAGTGGGCATCCAGAGCACCCGCTTTTGGAAGCAGAGCCTGCCTCTTGTACATTATTTTTATATTTTTTTTTCGGAGTGAGAACGTGTGGGTTAAACGGGGCGGCGTTTAAGTCGTCGCCTGGTATTCAAAACAGGAATTAAAGCAATGCAAATGAATGGTTAGCCCGCTAACGATTTCGCAAGTTGAGAAAAATATGACACGACAGACTATCATTAAGGCAAAGGGCTGTTTTTCCTCTCAGGTGTTTACCTATTACCCCTCATTTTCCTCTGCTGGCCCGGTGCGCACGGGTCAATCAAATCCCCCGGGTCAATCAAATCCCCGCTCCCAGCAGCCCATCAGGAGGTGTGACGAGTTGCACAGGCCTCAGCAGGACCTTGTCGCCCGACAAGTGCCAGCGCCAGATGATGCCACAAGGGGAAAGGGTCCCCAGTCATCCATTTGGGGTACGGCTCAGGAGAGGGACAGCAGCAGAAAGGGCTGCCTGATTTTCGGCATTCCGCACGGGGAGAGGCCGCTCTCGCCCAGGGATGCCAGAGGACCACATCCCACTTGGTGATGCCCTCAGCATCTGAGCAGGGACCCTCTCTAGGGCATGTCCCGGGTCGGGCATTTGGGTTTTTAGCATATCTTGGTGTGTGTGTGGATTAAGCGTTAAAAAAGACGGCAATCAGGTGAATAATAAACAGAGGAATCTCCAAAAGCGTAATCAGGAGGTGAGACAAAGACTCGCTTGTTCAGACTTGGAGGTCACGGCGCCCTTCAGTCGTGATGGCAGTGTCACGGGAGGGGTGGGTAGCGTTTCCCACCCAAAATTAAGAGGCAGGGTAGACCGAAATGTCTCCTCCAAAAGTGCCTTTTTCTTTCAGACNTTTTTTTTTTTTTTTAAAGAGTATTTTCTTTAAAATACTGCTATTTGCAGCCATGGTGGGCTGGACGGGCCGCAGGCAGCTGCGGACTGGGGTGGCCAGAGGTGCTTATCTATTTGGGGGCTCGTAGGTTCTTCAAGACAATTTGCATAGCATTATCTAGAACTATGCTATCAGGCCAAACAGTCCCACCGCTGTAATTAGGCGTTGGGGAAGGAGAGAGCGTCTGAAGACGGGCACGGAAGAGGGGACAGGCAGCAAAGCCACAGATAACGTGGGGTCGAGACGATGGGAAGGGTTTCCCCAGCAAGGAACGGCCGCGGCCGTACGGAGTGTTGCTTTTCCCCGGCGTGCTGCAGCCCTGGCATCCGCTCCCCGCCGCCTCACCCGCAGCAACGGGGGACAAACAGGGAAAATTGCTCATTTCCAGCTCGGGGAAAGCGGCGGCCGCTGGAAACTGCCCGTCTCGCCGCCACAGGAGGCTCAGCCGGCCCCTGCTGCATCTCCTCTCGCTCCACAAGTAGCCACTTCCCTCCACAAGTAGCCACTTCCCTCTCGCAGGAATCCAGCTGGGATGAAATCCTCCTACTTTTGGGGTTTTTTTTTATGTTTTTGTTTTTTTTTTTTTTAATAGGGAGATTTTATTTTTTTTTCTTGGGAGCTTGTTGTTAGCAAGAGAGTCCCGGCACAAAGTAAAGGCAGATTTTTAGCAGCGGTTTATTATCTTTAATTTTTTTTTTCCCTGCTACCCACAATTTCCTCACCACCTCCCGGTGCGCCCAAGGAGGCTGCGGAAATTGCCGCGGAGAGACCTGCTGCAAGGATGCTGTTTAGCACCCCTGGAGAATCGTAGAATCATAGAACCATCCAGGTTGGAGAAGACCCTTGGGATCATCGAGTCCAACCATCAATCCTACTCTACAAAGTTCTCGCCTACACCATATCCCCCAGCATCACATCTAAACGACTCTTAAACTCATCCAAGGATGGTGACTCAACCCCCTCCCTGGGCAGCCTCTTCCAGTCTCTGACCACTCTTTCTGTGAAGAATTTCTTCCTAATGTCCAGTCTAAACCTACCCTGTTGCAGCTTGAATCCACTCCCTCTTGTTCTACTGCTACTTCCTTGTGAGAAGAGACCAGCACCAACCTCTCTACAGTGTCCTTTCAAGCAGTTGTAGAGAGTGATGAGGTCTCCCCTCAGCCTCCTCTTCCTCAAACTAAACAGTCCCAGCTCCCTCAACCGTTCTTCGTACGATTTGTTCTCCAGGTCCCAGCTGCTGCCTGGAAAGGATGGGGAATTCACTTCTTAACACGGGGAGGGCCTGGGCAGAAAAAGGGCCGGAGGAGGAGGAGAGGGCAGGTTTTCCCACAAAACAGGCAGAGCGGGGTATTTTGCTGGGTAGGTTGTCTCTGGTGGGCACTGGGATGGAGCCAGCCCGTCTTCTCAGTTCCATAATAGCCAGCCTCCCTGCTAATTCAGCTCCATGGGGATGCTCGAAGGCAGCAGTGTACCCGGTGCTTGATGCACCGTTAAAGGGCTTTCTCAGAAACGTCTGCCTCCATCAGCAACTCCCATGGTCTCTGAGGGTGAAATACCCAGCACCCACCTTTGCTATCCCTGCTCCATGGGCTCCTCCACCCCACGCTGGGAAAGGCATCCTGAGGTCCCCAGGTAACCCCTTTCAGCTTGGCCAGGGAGGTGAGGACCGTGCTCCTGCTCCTCACCTCTACACAGGGCGGCTGTACGCTGCACATCCCGTGCTTGGGCTGGCAGGGGCTTGTGAAGGAGCTGAGCAACGTGGAAGAGAAGATGCAACGTCTTCACGGAACCTGAAGATGGAGAAGAACCACTGGATAAGCAAGATGTGATGCGTGCCCAGTGCCTGCTTGGAGAGAGACCTCCCTGTTGGGGAGATGACAAGTGAGGGCAGAACATGCCCAAGGTGAAGACCAAGACCATGAAGCACCATATTCATCTCCCCAAACCCTTGGGCTTGGGGGAAGACGTCCCTGTTGGGGAGATGATCGGTGAGGGCAGAACACCCCCAAGGTGAAGACCAAGACCATGAAGCACCATATACATCTCCCCAAATCCCTAGGCTCACAGGGATACCTGGTGTGATGGCTCTGCACCAGACTTAGGGCACAAGGTGGGATATCTGAGCCCCTGCCCCAGTTCCTTCCCAAACCGTGTTCGTGGGTGAAAGACGGAGAAGAAGAGAGGCAGGATCTCCGTGGAGGCGCCGGGGAGGGAGGAGGTGTTTGTGGTTCAGTAACTCCCAAGTCCTTTCTGCTTTGCAGAGCTTTACAAGTGACACTGGCGTGTGATTCGATTAGGGAAAATGCTTCACTTTCTCCTGACTCCAGAGCCTCCTTGGCTTCAGCTTGAGATGCGATGGAAATCCCGCTTGGTGGTGGGGGAGGAGAGGCTGACACAAATACCCCCCTTCTCCCCGTCCTCCCCCGTGACCATCGTTCCACCTCTTTCTCCTCCACCCCAGCTGATGCTTCGTGGCACCCCTGTCTCACGGGGAGACAGAGGTGGAAGCTGCTCCCCTGGGGCTAGGACAGCCTGGTTAGGAGACAGGTAATTCCCAAGGTGATCATAACCCACGTTGTGAACTCTTCCCTTCTGCTTTGCTCCAGAGGGAACCCGTCGGCATCTGGACCGGAGTCAGCGGTGCCTCCCCAGCAGCTCTCCCACACCTATAAAAAAAAGAGAGCAGGAAAGAAGCAGAGACAAAGACTGCCACGAAGCAAAGCGGAGAACCTTTCCGGCTCCATCTTCCGTGCGATGCCAGGCTGGGGAGTGGGAAATTGCCAGGAGGGCTGAATGAGGGAGAAGCAAAAGAAAAAACCACAGCGGGCTGGTATAAAAGCACCAGTGCTGTGGAGCAGGTGCAGAGGCAGTGATAATTCCCCATTATTTTTTTTTTTTTTTTTTTTTCCAACACAGCAACTAGGAGTGCCCAAATCGAGTTATCGGACAGCGGATTTAAGGACAAACAAAAGGCAGCCCTTTTTCCACACCACCCAAGATTAAATTATGCAACTCGCTGCCACGGGATGCTATGGAGACCTAGAGCCTAAATGGGCCCCAGAAAGCTTTTAGGCAAACTCGAGGGGCACACAGGTCTGTCAAGGTCTGTTAAACATGATGGAGGAGCCACCTCAGGGAGCCTCTAAGCCTGGGGCTGCCGGGAACATGCGTGGGACAAGGGGCTGGGCAGACCTGCTGTCCCTTGCCAGGCGTGCTGGACCATGGAGATAGATAGATAGATAGTGTGTCCCATCACCTAAATAAATCGTTCCCTTAATCTTCTTGAGGGCAAGGGGAAGGTTGTTTGGCCTCAGAAGTGCGCAGATGATCATACAGGAGACACCAGGGTTTATGTCCATGTCCCAGTGCCGGGTGGCTCTGAGCCCAGGGCACTGGGAAGCTGCAGTGAGGTGGCACAAGCAACCCCAGAGAGCCAAGGAGCGGTGAAACAAGTGTCTCTCCATCCCACCTTGGGACCAACCCACGGCTCTGCTCCATGGGCTGAACTGAGCCAAGCTCAGAAACCACAGGGTGGCTGCTCCTGCTGCCTGCCCCTTCTCCAAAGCTGATGCTGGGGTGATTAATGACCACCTCAGCAAGGTGCCAAATCCCTGTACCCACCAAGCTGCTGGGCAGGCTGCTCCGTGGAGATAGGGAGGGCAGGAGAGGGGGGATGAGCTGTCGAGCCAGGGCCACGGCAAACTTTGGGACCAGTTTGTGCTCAAGATGGGCGCTGGAGCTACTTGTGCAGCTCCTCAGCAAGAGTCTTCACCCTTGGTGTAAGAAAGATGAGTGCCAGGGCCTGACAAAGCGTGGCCACCGTCCCTGATCAATCCTTCTTGCAAAGATATTTGCCGGCTGGTTTCCTGCATCCATGTACACAGCGGCGTTTGAAAGGCACCCTCGCATTTACAGAACTGGTGAGCTTGCCTTATCTTCCATCTCCAACACAAATATTAGGCAGCCAACTGTACTCCGAACAGAGACCAAGCAGAGTTTTCCCTCTTCAGCAAGCAAAAGCGACGTCTGATGCCATGGAGGGGGACGAGGTTGCTGTTTGCAGCCAGGGGCTGGCACACTGTCCTTCGTAGAATCATAGAATGGTCCAGGATGGAAGGGACCTCCAAAGGTCATCTAGTCCGACCCCCCCCGCAGTCAGCAGGGACACCCCCAACTAGACCAGTGCCTCGTCGAGCCTCACCTTGAATATCTCCATCTTTGAGCAAGCATCCCTATACCTGCCTTTTTTTAAGGACCTCATCTCATTTCCTTTTTGCAGACCAATGTTATCCATTCCCAAACTCCAGTAAGGGCGCAAACCCAACAAGAGCATGAGCAGAAGAACCTGGGGAGGGTGGGAGAAACCCCTCCAAAAAAATCCCTCCGGGGATTTTGTGCCTGCGGCTGCCCTCACGGTTGACTCGGTGGGTGACGGTGGGCAGAGCCCCCTCGTTTGCTCAGCTTCAGGTGGAGATGCTCTTGCTCGGAGGGAAAGGGAGAAAAACCACCCACCTCCTCCTCCCCAGCCAAGACACCATGCACCAGATAGATCCTCCTGCCGTAAACACAGCACCAGCTCCTCGCTCTCCATCCAGCATGTCAGCTCAATAATTTATCGTCCGGGAGGTGCAATAACTATCCATAATTCACGAGCAATAATGTTCTACAAGTTGGAACGGGCAAATTTGGCTCCCCTGCCCGCACGCCGTCTTCCCGGGCCTGCCTTGCGCCACGTCCAAGGTCTCATTTCTTCTTGGCAAAAGGCAGGAAGACAGCAGCCGCCTCGGGGTTGATGCAGCCACGAGGGGCATCCTAGAAACGGCAGGTTTTTTTGGAGCCGTGTCCACCCGGCCCAGCTCTTCAGGTTTCTCAAGAGCTTCCTCACCTGCTGGTCTCAAAAATGATGAAGAACTGAGTATTGGTATGAAAGGCTGATAAAAAAAAACAACACAGGTTGTGGGTCTCTGTGTTAGCAGAGCAATAGATGGAGGTGCTTGGGAGGAGCAAGACAAGGAGCATCCCTGATGCAGAGACCTGGCAGCCGCCAGCAGCTCGTTGCAGCAGTGCCTGATGTTCACCAACCACCTTCCCCCAGAAGCAAGGGGGTTCCTGTCGGTGCAGAAACCCTGAGAGGGAGCCTGCTGGCCCCAGAGCAAGATGTAGAGCCACATCTTAACATCCGAGGCTGAGAAATGGCTCAAAACCAGGGGCTCCAGAAGATGATCTGGGGTGGGGAGCGGGTGGGGGGGGTTGCAGCAACGGGTTGTCCCCCAGGAGATAACACAGAAGCATCACGCTATCAGCCCTCTGAGACGCAGGGAAGTGAAGCAGCTTCGGGGAGAAGTCGGAAACGTGAGGCACCGAGTTCTCGGATTAGAAAAACACCTTTTGCTCTGCAACTCTGTTAGTCAGACGTAAAACACGGTGAAGCAGAGCATGCCCGAGCTCCTGTGCTCCCGGGGGAGATGTTTATTAACTCGTCAAAATATAACGTCTGTTGTTGCCAGTGAGAAGCTAGAACAGAAAAAAAAAAAAAAGGAAAAAAGAAAATAAAAAAAAAAAAGAAGAAGAAAATAGAAAAGGGGAAGGAAAAATAAACACCACACACGAAAAATATCATTTGCTTCTCTGTACTTGGCTGGAGATGCTTGGTCTGTGGAGTGTGCTCCAGCCTGGACTGCGGCAGGAGCTCCTGTGGCATCACCATCATCCTGGTGGGGCAGGAGGAGATGCCGGGGAAGATGCTGTTCCCAGCACCCAGCTCCGACCCACGCAGGGTTTGCAGGAGCCGCTCCCCGACCTTCGCCTAATTGGGACAGTTGGCAACGCCGGGCCCGACATAAATTAAAGCTCCTAAAATAAATAAGGTGATAGCGGGAAATGAGATACCAAATTAATGTTGAAATAGCACGGGGGCCGCGCTGCTGCAGTCATTACCGCCCGGTGACACTCCGTAACAAGAAACAGGAGAGCAACCACCCAGCTGCGGCAATTATTTTAATCGTATTTACTTAAGCGCTACAGATCAGGGACTAACTTTCTTCACCAGGTATTTGCTGCTGCTTTTCTCACCTTGAAACAGAGACTGAGCGCCCAGGGGATTAGGTGGTGGGGGGGGGTTGCTCGTACCGTTACCCCGGATTTGGCCAAGCACAACCCAACTCCTTGGGGCGGGCAACAACTGCCACATCTTGGATGGAGCATTTAATCATAGAGTAGAATCATAGAATGGTTAGAGTTGGAAGGGACCTTCAAGATCATCCAGTTCCAACCCCCTGCCCTGGGCAGGGACACCTCCCACCAGACCAGGTTGCTCCAAGCCCCATCCAGCCTGGCCTTGAACCCCTCCAGGGATGGGGCAGCCACAGCTTCTCTGGGCAACCTGGGCCAGGCTCTCACCACCCTCACAGCAACGAGTTCCTTCCTAATATCTAATCTAAATCTCCCCTCTTCCAATTTAAAACCGTTACCCCATGTCCTGTCACTACACTTCCTGACAAAGAATCCCTCTCCAAAGTGCATCCCTCTGAACCTGTATTTCAGGACCGGGACCTCGGTTGCTAAGCTTTGCAGGAGACCAAGGGTGGAAGATGCTCTTCCAGGTGGGAAGGTGAGAAGCAAAACCCCCGCCTGATGAGGATGGACATTACAGACCAGCGCTGTGGTACTTCCCATGCTTGCTGTAGGGTTTTTCCAGCTGTTTCAGCCTCCGAAGCTGTCAATATGGACTTGAAGGAGCAATTTACACTTAAAAATTACCCCCCCTCCTGTGAAAGTGCCGCTGTAAAAAACAGCAGATGGTGTTTGAACACTGCAAAAGGAAAAATATATCTTTAAAAAAAAAAAAAAAGATATACAAGAGTCTTCCTGGTGCTACGCGGATGCCTCAGGGTCTCGATTTGCAGCTTTCTGCATGGGGGAAGAAAAAAAAAAAAAAAAAAGGAAAGTGCCAGGAGATAATACCAGTGGCAGGAAAACACTCTTTCTGATGGGACTTTGGAAATCATGGCGTGGGCATGATCCAAAAGGACTATGGAGGGGAGGCTCCTTACCTGGTAGCATCGACAGTCCCCAAGGACCACCACACATGTCCAGCTGGGGATGGGACAGGGAGCAGAGCAGGCTTTTTCCCCCCCCTCCACTCACCCTCATTTTGTTTCTTTGGGTGAAGTGTTGTTGACGGAGAGGCAGGGTGGGGTGGGAGAAGCGTAAATCATCTGCCTCTGCTTCCATTTGTGGCTGTTGGGGAGGAGAAGCTGGTCCAGCTGGGATGGTGACCCTTCCCAAGCGCCAGCCCCAGGCAGGAGCTTCAGGGCTGATGTGGCAGGAGGTCCTGGTCCCAAAAAGGCACACCCGAGCGTTCCAATAGCACTGGTTTTGTACACGGAACATCAAAAACGTTCCTTAAAAAACAACCCCTCCCGCTTGCAAATCTTTCCTCTCCCTCCCCATCCTGGAAGCAAAGCCCCACTGAACCCTCATCTTCCAGACAACGCTCCTTCCCTGTGAAAAAAAAAAAAACCACAACAAAACCTTTTTCTTAGAGGTTTTATTAATAAAAAAGCTTGAGCACTGCTAATTTCCAAAATAAACAAGCAGATCTTCGGGGCAGAAAATGCAAAGGGCCCCCGAGGCGTCTTCTAAATGTCACTGAAAAGTATTAGTCCTAACGCGTGCCCGGCTGCTGCGCCGGGCACAGGGGGGACTGGGAAGTCTGGTTTTGGCGGGAGCAAAGGAAAAAAAAATCCCAAACTCAGGCCCCTTTGCAGTTGCTTTGGGGCCGACGGGCTCTGCAACAGGAAAGAAAAAAAAAAAAAATTTAAAAAATTGGGTTCAGCTTCACTCCTAGCAACGACATTTTGACAGCTTCTATTTTTGGGGATGGCTTTATTGTTTTCCCTCTGGTCCTCAATTAATGCCTTACCTCAAAATAGCTACGAGCCAGCAGGACTTTTCCACTCACCAGGCTGCGAGCCGCTCGCAGCTTCCCTCCTCCCGTCGTCCTTCCTGCTGGTGGCTTGGGCTCGCTGTCCCCGGTTGGACCTCCAAGCCCCCGGTGACTCTTCTTCTCCTTCAACTGGTGACAACCTCCCTGCCGAAGCCAGGCGCTGAGGCTCAAAAGTCAACCTGGAGGAGAAAGCAGCTGGGAAATTTGTTTTCCATCAGGCTGAGGGTGCCGTGCCCCAGCACGTAGAAGCCAGGATCAGGTCAAGCTGCTGGGAAGCAGCTACATGGGAAAGCTGCTGGGCTGGGGATGCTCCAAGGGCTGGAGGAAGGAAGACATCCCCGGAGCTGACCTTTGCATCCCACCCTTGCTTTTGGAGCCGGGAAAGGTGTTAGCCTCCAGGATTTGCCCTCTGGTGTGGGTTTAGCTGGATAACCCTGTCCTGCTGAGCATCGCACCGGGGTATCACCCCTCCTCCTCCCTCCCCAGCCTAATCCCCTCAGGCTCCCCGCTCCCCTTGCCACAAAATAAACTTATAAACACCCCTCTCAAGGTTATCCAACACTGGTTAAAGATTTAAGAAGAGCGCTGTACAAGGTATACAGCTCCTCCTGAAATATTCATCCCCCGACATCAATCTTTCATCCATTTTCTATCATATATCACCCCTTGACACCCAGCTTCAATCACGGTGGTGTGGATTGTGAAAAGCAGGTATGTTTACAGAACCGCCCACCTCGGTTTCCTCTTTTCCCACATAATTTATTATCAATTAGCCTGTGCAGATATCACCTTCCCCCTCTGCTCCGGGCGAGCCAGCTTCCCTCTGGGAGTGGGCAAGCTGGGGAGGGTGAGGAGGGGGCAATCCGGACTGAGCGTGGAGACCCCAGCAGCAAAGGAACCATACCAAAGGCTCCGGCTTATAATTTATCCATGAGAGCCTTCGTGCCCCTTGATGCGGGATACTGGCTGCCTTTTCCCCTTTCCTGGGGCTCCCAGGAGCCCTGTTTTTCATGTGGTGGCCATGCTCTCGGGCAGATGCTGGGCATCGAGTCCCATGGCCTTGGCCCCCCAGGGGACCCCAAGCTGCGAGGGGAACACCTCACCTCTGTTCGGAGGTGGCCGAGGAAAAGCCACCACGCCTGTGCCAGCCCAGGGCCATTAGTAATTCGTGCTGCTCGCCCAGAAATCCTAGCCTGGGGCCTTTGATCTTTCCAAGGAAGAGATTTCAGGTCTTACCCCATCGCTGGCACGGGCAGAAAGGCCTTGTAGCATAATTTTTTTTTTTCTTTTTTTTTTTTAAAAAACTTTTTAATCTCAAAAATCGTTTAACCTGTGTTAAGTGCCTGCCTGCCCCTTTTCTGGCCCCCACTTAAAGGACCGACAGGTGACTTCAATCTGCTCATCAGTCCTCGCCCAGCTGCTGTGGCAAATTGTGGGGGGGAAAGGCTCTTGCTTGCCACAGTCATCTTTTTTGAACCACAAGGGTTCAGCGTGGTTAATGAAGTTAAGGGAGACCTTTCCTATCCCCCTAGCCTCTGCCAGAGAAGCCAGAACATTTTACAGAATCACACGGGCTTGTGAGGGACCTCTGGAGATCATCTAGTCCAACCCCCTGCCAAAGCAGGTCCACCCAGAGCAGGTTGCACAGGAACATGTTCAGGTGGGGTTTGAATGTCTCCAGAGAAGGAGACTCCACCACCTCTCTGGGCAGCCTCTTCCAGGGCTCTGCCACCCTCACAGGAAAGAAGTTCCTCCTCATGTTCAGGTGGAACTTCTTATGTTCAAGTTTGTGCCCATTTCCTCTTGTCCTGTCCCTGGGCACCACTGAAAGAAGACTGGCCCCATCCTCCTGACACCCACCCTTGAAGTATTTATAGGCATTGATAGATCCGCCCTCAGCCTTCTCTTCTCCAGACTAAAAAGACCTAAGTCCCTCAGCCTTTCCTCACAAGAGAGATGCTCCAGGCCCCTCATCATCTCTGTAGCCCTCTGCTGTCCCCTCTCCAGCAGTTCCCTGTCCTTCTGGAACTGGGGAGCCCAGAACTGGACCCAGTGCTCCAGCTGTGGCCTCCCCAGGGCAGAGCAGAGGGGCAGGATGACCTCCCTCCACCTCTTCCTGATGCCCCCCAGGATCCCATTGGCCTTCTTGGCCACAAGGGCCCATTGCTGGCTCATGGTCACCCTGTTGTCCACCAGGACTCCCAGGTCTTTTTCCTCAGAGCTGCTCTCCAGCAGGTCAGCCCCAACCTGTCCTGGTGCAGGGGGTTTTCCCCCCAGGAGCAGCACCCTACACTTGCCTTTACTGAAGTACATCAGTGCATTTTAGCCATTATCTGATTTGATGTGCAAAAAAAGCAGAAGGAGAGGGGAAAGAAAAACCCAACCACACCACTGCTGGCTCCTTCTCGCCTTTAATTGCGATGTAGAAATGCCAGGTTTGTTTTTGCTCTCTCTGAAATTCCCTCTGTCAGTGCAGGGCTCCCTCTGGTTCAGGACAAAAATTGACTTTGCGTCATGAATGAAGTAATTATTTCCCTCCACAAATGAATATGGCAATTATTTTCCATTTTGAGAAGTGAGAGGTATGTGTGAGGCTTAAGCCACCGAGCTGGAACAGGGCTGCTCTGGGGCTTTGCTCACTGGCCTGGGCAACCAAGCCACTGTAGGTGGTGGCTCCCTCCACTGAGGAAGAGCGGGGCTAAAACACTGCCTCAGGTATTTGCACAGGGGGAAGTGGTGGAGCATGTCCAGAGGAGAGCCACCAAGCTGGTGAGGGGTCTGGAGAACAAGTGATACAAAGACAGCCTGAGGGGACTGGGCATGTTTAATTTGGAGAAAAGGAGGCTGAGGGGAGACCTCATTGCCCTCTACAACTACCTGAAAGAAGGGTGTAGAGAGGTGGGGGCTGGCCTCTTCTCCCAAGGGAAGAATGACAGGAGCAGAGGAAACGGTCTGAAGTTGGGGCAGGGGAGGTTTAGATTAGATATTGGGAAGAATGACTTTACTGAGAGAGTGGTCAGGCACTGGAACAGCCTACCCAGGGAGGTGGTGGACTCACCATCCCTGAAGGTATTTAAGAAACATGTAGACGTGGCACTTCAGGGCATACTCTAATGCCCGAGATTGTTGGTTTGTGTCTGTTTGTGGTTTTGTTTGTGTGGGTTTATTTATTTATTTATTTATTTATTATGGTTGGACTCGTTGATCTCAAAGGTCCCTTCCAACCATGAAGATTCTGTGATCAGAGATCCCAGTTACGGAGGTGACTGTGGAAAAGCTGCATTTCTGCTTCTTCGTTCACCAGTGCCTCGTTCCCTGCCTGGACGAAGGTTTCCCTTCTCCAAAGAGAGGACTGGGGTGATGGCTAGGAGGCCAGGATTAGCCCATCACAGGCAGATACTACCACCACTCTGAGAAGGTGGTGAGGGACCATCCATGCGTGGACCAGGCACAGGGTCTTCCCTCAGCACCCAGAAGGTACTTCTGAAGGGAGCCTACAGGAGAGATGGGAAGGGACTCTTTGTCAGGAAGGGGTAACGGTTTTAAACTGAAAGAGGGGAGATTTAGATTAGATACCAGAAAGAAATTCTTTGCTGTGAGGGTGGTGAGACACTGGAAGAGGTTGCCCAGAGAAGCTGTGGTTTCCCCATCCCTGGACGGGTTCAAGGCCAGGCTGGATGGGGCTTGGAGCAACCTGGTCTGGTGGGAGGTGTCCCTGCCCAGGGCAGGGGGCTTGGAACTTGATCTTGAAGGTCCCTTCCAACTCTAACCATTCTATGATTCTCTTCTCAGTGGGGCTCCACATGTATGCCTTGAAACACCCTGGCTTGTTTTCTCCCCGGCCGTTCGCTTTGTGTGTGCCCATTTCCCACTCTAGAGATAAAAAGGGTTTACCGACTCATAAAGCATTTCTTCAGCGTCTCTCCACCACGTTGCAGCTTCCGCAGGTGTTAAAAGCTGATGCAAAGAGCTACACAAAGCAAGCTATTTGTGGCACACGCCGAGATGTGTGAACCCCGCAACAACACCGAAAGCGATGCAGCAGCGGGTACCAAAGGGCGATGAACCAGCACCCTGACTACTAACTATTTCCAGAAACACAAACCCCAGGCGATCCTGCAAGAACAAACACAGTGGCAGAGCAGATGGGCCATTGCGAGGCACTCGTACCTGTACTCAGAAATCTTGTCTTCACGTCAAAACCTTCTGGATAGAGGCTGGAAGGAGGGCGTTCAAGCAGCTTCTCCAGAAAATCATGCCCCATTGCCTCGTCTGGCTGTGCCCTACCACCATGGCCAGCCCAACTCTAGGAAGACAAGCACAAGAAAGAACAGAAGAGGGAGAAAAGTGGTAATAATTTTTATTTTATTTTTTTTTTTAATAGCTTACCTGCATCATGCTGGGCCAAGAAGTCATAGCAAGCCTCCACTGTGAGCCAACAAGCGCTGAAAGCTCCATCCCACTACTCTGGAGACAGGTGTTTGGTGGCAATTTCACTGAATTTCACTGAATTTTTAGAGTTGGAGGGGACCATAGAGACCATCTAGTCCAACTCCCCTGCTGAAGCAGGATTGCCTAGAGCTTGTCAGAGCATGTCACTCAGGAGCATCCAGGCGGGTCTTGAAAATCTCCAGAGAAGGGGACTCCACCACCTCCCTGGGCAGCCTGTTCCAGGGCTCTGGCACCCTCACTGTGAAGAAATGTAGACATGTAATTCTACATTCTGCCTATGTAAAAAGCATAAAGCATGAGAGTTCTGGGCTACAGCACACTCACCAACAGAACCACAAACACTGGAATCAGGAGACAGCGGTGGCTTTGCCTTGTCACCTCAAGTCATCCTTCCCACCCTTCCTAACCTGCACGTAAGACCTCCAAGGACTTCCCCAGGTGTTTGGAAAGACAGGGGCAACGCTGGCACAGGGGTTCAACTCTGAGCAGGCAAAAATCAGGGTAAATACACGTGGTTTTTTGTTGTTTTTTTTTTTTTTAACCTGTATGCGTGCACAGAATTACCCATTCATTTCATTGCAGGCATCTCATAACCCATCACCGCCTCGTCCCACGTGAGCCACCACCAAGACGCAGCCCTAGTAGAGACTCCACCTCTTTGCTCCACAAGTTAAAAGCGCCGGATGCAAAGCATCCCTCCCCGAGCAAGCCGGAAAGTCACTTGAAGGTTGCGAGTGACCTTGAAGAGAGCTGGACGTTGGCTCGCTGGCTGCGGCGGCAGAAGCGTGAAAATGTATTGCAGCCCTTGGGCAGCCTTCAGTTCTCATTTAAGCTGTTAATCAGAGGGGGAAGAGGGAGGAGAGCAGCAGCAGCAGCAGCTTTCCCCCCGCGAGCCTGACTGTAAAAGTGTGAGTGGCACTGGAAGGGCCTTCAGGACACGGGCATGGGAGCAGGGGGGGAGGAAATCAGCTCTGCCTTGTTGCATGAAGGAAGGGTTCTAGAAGCCAAAAAAGCAGGCATTTCACTTACTCTTGTGAGCCTTTTCACAGATGGAGTTATTCCGGTAACTGGTCTGTGGGTCTCACCTCCAAGAGTGGCATCACCCCCGCCGTGACTCTGCCATGCAGTCTGGGGCCACCTGGTGACACGGGTGATGTTTTAGCCCCTCCCGTGGACCAACGCTAAGGAGCAGCTGCCCCAGAGCATCCTGCCATCTCTGTGTCACGGATGCAGCAGCAGGACTTCTCTGCCCTCAGCCCACACGTCACCGTGCCACAGACCACATCTGCTGGTCCCAACATCCCTGAGGAACAGTGCAGCTCCTGGAGGGGGGCCTCAGGCCATGAAGCTGTTGGAAAGAGGACGGAGAAGAACACAGGCACAGACTCTTCTTCTCGGGGGAGTGGGGCTGGTGACCTGCCCCACCAAGAGGACTAATTCCAAGACAGGTGGGATGCTCTAAGGGAGAGCATGTAGAGCTTGAGCAGAGCACCCGAAAAGCCACCTCCCCACCCACCTGGTCCGCTTACCCTTCTCCAGCACCACAAGGGTTAAGATGAGTCTATTACTGTTTGCTTGTCACTTTGTCACTGATCTAATGACCATCGATAATAGTTGAATAAGAATTGATGGAGAGATGGATTTAATTAACCCTGGTGTCAGCAGCAAGCATTGCTGTCTGTTTGTGTTAATGGAGCAGCTCAGGAAAAAAACTCTCTTGAGCTTTGCGTGGCTGAGCCTGCGGCAAGTAAAACAGTCCTATTCATCAGCTGCGCCCTCCAGGTGTACCCAGGGAGTGCCACGCCGAA
This sequence comes from Calidris pygmaea, assembly GCA_003697955.1. Lineage (NCBI taxonomy): Eukaryota > Metazoa > Chordata > Aves > Charadriiformes > Scolopacidae > Calidris > Calidris pygmaea. Next base: position 91,100 of record QJSC01021775.1, on the reverse strand, counting down.
ATTGTTTCCTCTTTCCCCCCAAAAAAGACTAAAATAATCACCTACTCGGTCGCGCTCCGAGTCCCCAGCTTCACCTGCCACCCCATCTCTGCTTCTCTCCCTCCTGCCAGACGTTGTCACAGCACGGGCAAGGTCTCAGCAGGGCCAGTTGGAGCCTAGGACCATCTGGGAGCACAGTGTGTTGATACTGGGAGGCTAGAGATCTTTATTTAGCAGGGGAACGGTGCAAAGGGGGCTCGCGAGGTGAAGACCAGCATGAAGGCAGTAACTGGTGTTACCTGACAGTGTGGATGCTGGGCAGGGTGGTGGGATGGGTGAGGGATGGGGGCAGAGAGACTTCCCCAGCCAGACTGCTCTGCATCCTCCTAGAATCATAGGATCGTCTAGGTTGGGAGGGACCTTAAAGATCATCTAGTCCAACCATCAACCTAACTCTGACAAAAAATAAATAAGAAATAAGCAATAAAAAAAAAAATCACTAAACCATATTCCTGAGGACCATGTCAACCCATCTTTTGAATGCCTCCAGGGATGGTGCCTCAACCACTTCCCTGGGCAGCCCATTCCAATGCTGGATAACCCTTTCCGGGAAGAAATTTTTCCTAATATCCAATCTAAACCTCTCCTGGTGCAACTTGAGGCCATTTCCCCTTGTCCTATCTCCTGTGACTTGGGAGACAAGACTGACCCCCGCTTCTCAACACCCCCCCTTCAGGTAGGTAGAGAGCGCGATAAGGTCTCCCCTCAGCCTCCTCTTCTTCAGACTACACTCTCCTTCATTTCAAAATGCGGTGGGATTTATCCTCCTCTTTTGGGTTTCAGGCCAACCGTTCGGGAGCCAGCTCCAGGCTCACAGCGTGGTTCCCCCTGACCACTCCATCTGCCATGCAGGATCCTGCAACGATGCAGGCGCAGAAGCACAGAGAGGCTGGAAAAAAAATGCTGACAAGTATCTCAAGGGTGGGTTGAAGGAGGATGGAGCCGGACTCTTTTCAGTGGTTCCCAGTGACAGGACGAGGGGCAATGGGCACAAGCTGGAACATGGGAAGTTCCACTCAAATCTGAGGAAGAACTTATTTCTGGTGAGGGTGGCAGAGCCCTGGAAGAGGCTGTCCAGGGAGGGCGTGGAGTCCCCTTCTCTGGAGATCTTCAAGCCCCGCCTGGATGCTCCTGAGTGATGTGCTCTGGGCAACCCTGCTTTGGCAGGGGAGTTGGACTAGAAGATTTCTAGAAGGTCCCTTCCAACTCCAACAATTCCGTGATACTCAGCCCAGTTTATCCCAGTCACGAGGCTGGTCCTGCCCTCTCTTTTATCGCAGCTGGAAATGGGGAGGGAGAAAACTGCAGCGTGGCTAGGACACGTAGCATCTGCTGGCTCCTTCCCCCTCTTCAGTCAATCTGCAGGTACAGCAGGTGACAGCCCGTATTGCTCCCCATCCTCCTGCGCCGGGCTCCTCCAGAGGATCACAGGGGAAATTCCAGCCTGGAGGAATAGCCCTTCTCGCTCCGCAGATTTATGCATTTCCATGGGTGAGCACACGGCAGCTCGGGGAAGCAGAAGCTCAGCACCATGCCGGGCAGCATCCAGCCTCCCCAGACCACCAAGCTTCGGTACCAAATTCCCCGAGGCAGAGCAGTAACGTGAGGGTGGGCGTTGGGGCAGCCCCCTCCCTGGGAACTAACCGATGGGGAGACCTCTCAGGGCAGGGCTGGGGCTCGTCTGACACATGCCAGGCTTTCTTCACACTTCCCCTTCCTCTCATTTTCAGCTGCGATTGCTTTTCGTGTCCTAACACGTCTGGCCTTGACCGGGTGGGCAGGTCTGGATGCATCCCTGGTGCTGGGGATGATGCTGGAGCAGCCCCGGCCGCCCGGGCTGCTCCTCCAGGCGCTGGAGTCAGAGAGCCCACAGAGCTCTGATGGACCGAGGTATTACTGTCTGAAGGAATAAGCTTCCCAGTGCAACGCCCTGCCAGGCTAAAAATATTCCTTCCAGTAAAGAAGCTGGCCCCTGCTACCAGCTCTGCCTCGTGGCTGGCGTTTCCAGGTAAGGCAGGACTCGGATCTCTCACCGTATGAGGTCAGTGAAAATACCAGTTGCTGGCAAACTTGATTTCCTGCTGAGAAACGGTGAGGTCAGCTTTTTGGCTTCAGCGCCTCGTTTGGCATTTGCAGGGAACTCCGAGGGAGCAAACGTCTGGGCCAGGATTCCCACGGAAGGGACAGGCACGGCAAACACGTGCCCGGAGAAGCGAGGCAGCCAACATCGCTGGGAAGGTGAAAGCTGGTGTCAACAGAGATCAGGGCTTGGTTCCTACCCTTGGGCCTTGCTCCTCTGGCTGCAGAATGAAGGTAACATCACCTAGACACAGAAAGGTGGGGAGTTGAACCCAACGGTGGCTCATCAGGAGTTTCTAAGCCTTTGGCAGAGCTCTCCAAGCAGCCCTTACAGAATTTTGGGTCTGGCTCGGCAGACTTGGTCTTACAATGAGGGTCCCTCCCTGTCCCAAGATCTTCTACTAGACCAGCAGAGAAAATCAGTAACTAAAATAAGCAAAGCTGGCAGTGCAATGCAAAACTGAGCCTGGCCTGAACACGGTCCCTGAAGCAGCAAAATTCATCCTTCCCTGGCAGAAATTGAGGAGCTTGGGAAGGAGCCCAAGACCAAGCAACATCCCAAGTCCATCCTAGCCTGGAAGAGCTCCCAGCTGAGGCTGAGCAGGAGGCTTCCCCCCCCCCCCGCAAAAAAAAAACCCAAACTAGCCCACATTGTCCTCTTTCAGCCTCATGTGCCTGGTAGAATATCCAATGACTGCCCACAGCTCCTCTTCACCCCCAGCAAAAGATGTGCAAGTCACAAGCAGGGTCTGTCCTGCTCTGGAATAACCTGAGTCTTTGGAAAGATGCTGATGCAGAGGGAAGCAGGCTTCCTGTTTTGCTCATCCCCATCCCAGACAGAAAGTGCCTCTGCCAAGTACATCTTCAAATCCCTGCCAGTAACCTGCAGTCATGGAATATGCAAGGCTGGAAAGAAAAAAAAAAAAAAAAAAAAAAAAAAACCAAAAAACAAACCACACCACCCAAAACCCAACAGAATTTAATTTTGAAGACCCAGCCAGTCTTACAGCTTTTCAACTGCGGGAGCAGGTGAGCCAATAATAAAATCAACTGCCCAGAGAGGAAATGAATATCGGGTTTCATTCCAAACGGATGAGTTCAGCCAGGGTCTGAGAAAGGGAGGGGAAAAAAAATAATAATAATAAAAAAAAAAAAAGTAGGAATTGTTCTGTGACAAACGTATTTTGACAATCCAGCTGAAAGGGCTGACAGAGTTACGGGCGAGGGGGAGGAATTACTGATCGCTGAGTGTCATCTCACTTGTTTTTCCTTGATTCAGCCTGGCCTTGCTAACAATGTGTGTCACTGCCCAGCGCTGGGAACATCCTCTGCTGAATGACACCCGGTGCTCTCCAAGGCAAAGCCCAGTTTCCGCCTGCAATATACCTGCCAACAACTGCAGGGGTATCCGCCAGATGGGCCACGTCCAGGAAGGACACGGGCTGGAGGGGCCAGGGTCTCCAGCCACCTATTTGTGATGAGCCTTGAATGGCATCTCCCGGTCTTCCAGTTGACCAATGTCATCCGATGCTTAGGGACGACGTTCTGCGATGGCACCTCCAGCACCACCAAAGACTTGAGTGCTTCTGGTCTCTGCTGGTGGGTTGGAAGTGCAGCAGTTTTCCCCGTGATGGAGATAAGCAAGCAAGATCTCGCAGCTCGATCCAGCACGCTTGGTGTTACGTCCTCCATGACCAAGTAACTGGTAGCAAAGTCAAAGGAAAAAGCAGTTCCCCATAAATGCTATTCCCCATCCACACACACTGAAATGAAGCCCAAGGTCTCCATTTGCAACCACAACCCCATATCGGGTAAAGAGGAAAAGTGTAGGAGGATGGTGGCTTCTTGATTTTGGGCTCATCAGACAAAAACAATAGACACTCAAGAAAAGGGCAGCTGGCACAAAGCCTCCCGCTGTCTTTGCCAAGAGGGTGGGTGAAAAATCTACCAGGCAGCACAGGAGACCATCACAATATCTGGAAAAAGACCACAGCAGTTGACCAAAGTTGTGTCTGCCAATGGTGTGGAGGTGCCCACTCCTGCAGCACGTCCTCTGTGTTGACTATTGCCAACACTGGTCTTCTGGGTGAGTCACCAACAAGGGTACCATGCCTTGCTGCTTGGTGTAGAAACCTCCCTTCTCGCCCCAAAACCAGGGCGGTGCATGTTTACCAGGAGTGGGTTTGAGGGACTGGAGCCTTTCCTGCTGACACTAAATTAACACCTTACGTTGACCTAAATCCAAAAATCCCAAAGTACAAGGCTTTGGAGGTTGCCAGAGCCTGATGTCTCTTCCTGTGAGTAACAGGGCTGGAGGTGCCCACTTTTGAATGGAATTTGTGTTTCCAGAGCGGATGGGCGTTGGTGAGGAGTCTCTGATGTCTATTACTGGCTGTGCTCTTCCCAATGCCACACTCTCCTCGTTGGTGGGGACACAGGCATGGTCCCTCCACACCCCATGGCTGCCTCTGCGACCTGAAAGCTTCTCCAAACTGCCTTAAATCACGCAGCAGGTTTGGAAGGGATGAAACGGGTGCTGGCAAACAGACAGGCACTTAGGCAGAGACAGCATGAGCACACAACCTCCGTTTCCTTCGGAAATCTGGCTAAAAGCTACGTCTGGATTGGGGACCCTGGGGATTTTAAGTGTCCCTTCTTGGCCTGAGCCATGCAGCTCAGGGATCAGCAGTGACCGGTCCCCGCCATGGCATCGCTTACCTGGCAAAACCTGGATGGAGCCAAGCCACAAGAACTCATTAAAGTTAATTTCCAGAAAAGCACCTCCCTTTGGAGAAGGACTCGGTGCCAGCGTGGGCAAACCTGATGGCATTCAGAGAGATTTCCTCTGGTCACAGGACACCCGTCAAAGGCTGCGTCAATCCAAGCTGTGACCATGCTTTGGGAGAAGGATGTTCCCTGTGACTCGTTATGAGTCAGTTTGCGTCACCTGCCTCCACTCGCTGCTGCTCATTTACTACACACAATAATTTTGAGAATTTGGGATAATCAGCTGCTCATTCAAATTTTTCCCCTCCTGGAAGCCGATGTGAAAAGCACCTGGACTAGAGGGGAACCTATGGCAGGAGTGGGTCCTACAGCAGTTTTCTCCCTGGCTCTCTGCTAGGACCATTATTGATGCTGGCGAGGAGAGAACTTGAGACCTTCCTCCACCTTCTTGGTGTTTGTTTCCCCTAGTCTGATTCTGCAGCTTTTCAGACAAAAGCATTTATGCCTTGCTTCCCTGCCGAGTGACATCTTTCAGGACATGTTTTCTGAGGGCTGTAGTAGAGGGCAATCTCCCAGAGAAAATCGCGGTGCTTCTGAGATAAATAAAGTGCTTGGAGCGAAACCTCCTGGGGAGAGGGGGCAAGGGGACAACGACAAGGCCAACATGAATTTCCCTCAAGGCTGGGGGATGGCTCGGTGTTTCCAGGAACAACCAGCTTGCATTTGCACCAACAACCATTAAAATTGTGGGATAAAGTTCAACAAATTGAAGGTCAGGTTGCCTGGGATGGGAAGGACTCCAGAAATTGCCAGTGATATATTTATTTTTTTAAGCATTCGTCCATGACCATCTCTTGTGGGTCTTTCCCACCCGGCTTAATGTCTCTGCCCAGCCCAGCCTTGGGAGAAATAAATCCATCCATTCAGGCTGTTTTTGATAATTAGGGAGAGCAAAACAAACAAGCCCAGGTATTTGCAGTTGTCCTGGTTGCTCCATTCCTCACTACCAGACAGACATCGATGGGCTGGAGCGGGTCCAGAGAAGGGCAACGGAGCTGGTGAGGGGTCTGGAGAACAAGTCTCCTGAGGAGAGGCTGGGGGAGCTGGGGGTGTTCAGCCTGGAGAAAAGGAGGCTGAGGGGAGACCTTCTCGCTCTCGCCAACTCCCTGAAAGGAGGGGGTAGCCGGGGGGGGGGGGGGGTCGGTCTCTTCTCTCAAGTAAGAGGCAATAGAAGAGGAAAGGCCCTCAAGTTACACCAGGGAAGGTTTAGGATGGATATTAGGAAAAGTTTCTTCACCAGAAGGGTTGTCAAGCCTTGGAAGAAGCTGCCCAAGGAAGTGGTTGAGTCACCAACCCTGGAGGTATTTAAAAGACATGTAGATGTGGTGCTGAGGGACATGGTTTAGTGGTGGACTTAGCAGTGCTAGGTTAATGGTTGGACTTGATGATTTTAAAGGTCCTTTCCAGCCTCAATTCTTCTATGATTCTGCTCCCACTACCCTGCTTCGTGCAATTACTCATCGGTCAAGTGCAGGGGAAAAGGCAAAATAAAGGCAGGGCTCCTGTTTGCTCACCCTGATGGAGGTTATATGTTAAAGCTTTATCATTTTTCTCCCTGCTGGTGGATAGCATCTGCTCACGATGACACTAAAGCTGCCCGAGCTCCTGAACTGCAGCGTTTTGCTCCAACTCTGTGCCTGAGCATCCTAAAGGAAGAGCCCAGCCACCCCACCAGGCATCCGGCTGCCCAAGGAGGAGCACTGACATCCAGTTACATCCTTTAGTTACCCTGGAGGATAAATGGAAGTGGCGCTGCCAGGTTTAATAACCCCTCATGCCCCACCAGCCGCTTTGCGGGATGCAGACCTTGTTAACATGCAAAATAATGTAAAGATGCAGGTGGGGTTGTGGCTGGTTAACCAGGAGATGCTTCAGTGAGAATTATCCAATTAAATCTCCATCTCTCCCTTGCTTTCATGTCCCTTCCCCCCCCCCCCGCCCCACCACTGTTATCAACCAAACCAATAGACCCGAGTCCTAATCAAGTGCCTTCCACATTAAGCAATCACTGCAGGCGTCGGGTACTGCACATCCCTGCAGCACTGGCCTGGGTCTCCAGGGTACCACTCTGGGCTGCTGGGAGGCAAGAAAAGCTAACCAAAAAATCTAATATATACACTGGCACGCACCGTATAGTCTCAAGAGGGTGTGAGTCTGACCAGTTGGTTTTTTTTTTACCCCATTCTGATGATAGCACAGCTTCCTTAGTCAGCCCATTCTTTCTCCTCGGCCACCACACCATAACCAAGCCCAAGAAGAGCAGAAATAAGTGCTGCTGCTCTCCTTAAGGAGGGATGCTAAACCCTGGTCTCTCAAGAAAAAGGGCTAATACCTTTCCAGTCCTACCTTGTAGCGAGAGCAGCGTCAGGATCCAGCCTCATCCCACCCCCCGGTGAAGGCACATCCTTGCAGAGCTCTTGCTGGCCCACGCGGGCAGGGGGAGCTGGTGTGGGGTGGCACTGCCAGGTCGCTGCGTGACTCCCCTGTCACCCCCAAGTATTTCCAATAACCCGCTCGTCTCGACTTCTGCTTCTCCCCCAGCGTTTGCACTGTGTTTTTATTGCGGGCTTTCTGGTGAAATAAAAGCAAAAGTAGTAAGAGCAAAGCAGCAGTTACCAGAGCCCCTGGAGCAAGAAAAGAAAAAAAAAAAAAAAAAAAAAGAGAGAATTCAGCTTTGGAGTAAAGATTAGGTTCATTTTATTAGATGTACTACCTGTTTGCCAACAAAACACAGATTTCAGACATGAAGCTGAGAAGTTTTAACAAGTTAACCCTTTCCCTACCTGTCTGCTGGCGTAACAGCCTCTGGCAATGTGTCCAGGTGACTTGGGGTGGTGGTGGCATGGCAGGTCCTGCAAGAGGGGGCTTGGTGACATAAAGTTGGGACAGAGCTCTAGGGACAGAGGGTGCCACTCTGTGTCCCTAACCTGGTGCAGGTACGGATGCAGCCCACTGATGCATCCAGAGAGATGGGAGAGAGGTGAAGTAGAGGTAGCACCCACCACCCCTGTCACCTATTTCTGGTGCCCTGCCAGGAGCTGGGATCACTGTTGAAGCCTTTCCCGTGGAGGCAAGGCTGGTGGCTGGGAGGGAGTTGGGGAGGGGGGGTCCTGCAACCCCCCATCTCCCACAGGAGGGGACCTCGCTCTGCCTGGTCACCCCCTGGGGTGGGATTTTCTCCTCTCCCTCCTGCTGCCCATGTGGTGACAGCAAACCCCTCTCCGCAGGGGCTGTGAGAGTGGGTAAAATTGAGCTCCGTGCTGAGGGGGGGGACCCTCTGTCATCTCTGCTCGCTTCCCCCAGCGCCGGCACAGCCTGGGTCCCGCTGGGCACCACGCGCGGCTGGTAAAAAGCAGCATGAAATGAAATCACATCAGCCCCCCCGCCAGCCAAAGTGATAATTTGTTTCTGTGAGGCCATCTGACGCACGGTAAGAGCTTGCTCAGGGCACCTAATGGGGGAGTTGGGGCCCACAGAGACGGAGATTACCATTATACTGGGGACCCTTCCCTCTGTGCCACCTCCTGAGCCCTCCCGGGGAGGTTTGCGCCTCCCTCGGAGCTCCCTGAGATCCCTTCCCATCCCTGGGAAAAGAAGGGTGTCGCAGGCTGAACAGCCCAGCATCCCGTGCCCAACAGGCATTACAGGAAACAGAGCATCTGCACCCAGCGAGCCCTGGCACGGATCGGTGTTTCAAGCACCGGGTGATGCCACCCTGGTCCCAGCAAGCAGCCCTGGACACCTCTCCCTCGCACAGAGGGGAAAAAAGGGAGGTGATCAGTAGAAACGCTAGTTCCCATCCAAGTTCAGCCCAAACGTGACTTGTTTACCCCACGCAGAGCCCTAAAATGTGGTTTTCTGAGTCAGCACGTCATGAGGATGAGAGGTTTAAGATGTAAGGAGCAAAGAACTTACCCAAACAGATAATAAAGCCGGGCTGAGGAGCTGTGTCAAAATAGGATTCTCCCCAATGGCTGGGTGGACAGGAGAGATGGGACTTGGGGCAGGCAGCTCTTTCTGAGTAATTTTGAACTCGTTTGGCCACGACAGAGTCTGAACATCACTGGGTGCATACCTTGGGTTTGCCTTCTGACAGGAAAAGAAAATTAAAGAGAGGAAACCCAACCAAAGGGCTGAGGAACTGGAAGGAGAAAGGATTCGACAGTATAGCAGACACCTTCAGCATATGCCTTTTTCCCTGCGGGGTGGAAAGAAGGCTTCCTCCTTCCCTCGGAGAGCAGACCTTCGCTTTCTCTGCCTTTGAAATCACCCTTCCAAGGAGAGCAAGGGTTGCAGGAAAAGGCTGTGCCATTTTCCAGCAGCTTGTGTGACAGCTCAGAGCCGCGCCGGGGGGGCTGGCGAGTGTCACCGAGCCACGCTGCTCTCCAGACCTCCTTCCTTCTGGAGGCAAAACCCACGCCAAGCCCCGTCCAGCAGGCAGAGAGCATCCTCGGCTGTCCTGGGGAGGAGCTGGGACGCTCTCCCGCCGCAGGAACTGTCTCCTGGGGTGTTTCAGTGGCCCTCCTGCCACCCGTCCCGCTGGGAAGGTGAAGGTGGGGGTACACCAGGGAGCCTGCTGCAGGCATGGACCAGCAAGGGATGGCAGGTCCTGTGCCATTAGCCCCTCTCACCTTAGTACCCCAGGCTGCTCATGGTGCCCAGGTTTCACCCAGCAGGCTGACTTTGCACGGGAGCACACGATGGGGAACCCTCCAGGGTGCAGAAAGACCATCCTTCCTATTCAAGAGTCATTTTATCCCCATTTTTAGATGATAACGACCCACAGCTCCCAGGTCTGCCAGGCACATACACAACCTCCCAAAGGTAAAGGCATAGACCCCCAAGCCGGACAGAAATTCTGGCACGCTTTTTGAATAGGAAATGGGGTATTATTTGCTAGATGTAAGGCAAGGAGGGGTCTGCCACACAGAATTCACATTATGCACAGGTGTTTACCTTGCTTCAGGCTCCTCATTGCTTTATCCTGGTCAGGTAGGCACTGGAAATGTCACCTGCCCACGCCTGCAATTAAACCCTGTGACTTTTATCCTGCCAGGTGCATGCGTGTGCACTTACATGCTCCCAGACACAGCTTCTTTCTCTCCTCTTTAAAAACTACCCCAAAACTTCCTTTTTTTTTTTTTGCTCCAAATCAGCAATGCAGATGTGCGCTGTGTAGCTGCATGTCTCCATGGCAACAGAGTTTGTCCTCCTGCCCCCTCCCCGACCCCTTTCCTCAGATGAAGAAAGTGGGGGGGGGGAAATTAAAAATAAACAATTTTAATAATGTCATGAAAAGCAGACAGGGGTATAAAAATCCATTAAGAGCTGGAGTGGTCCTCGCAATGGGAAGTGCTCCAGCTCCTTCCCTTTCTGTCGCTCGCTCTCTCTCTTCAACCTCCTGAAAGGTAACCTTTAAAACACACTCGGCAGCATGGTACTTAAACCTCTGGCATTTACCTTCATTTCACTCTGGCTTTTATTTCTTTCGAGGGGAGGAGGGCTTTTATGTTATAAGAGGACAAGTTGTTTTTTTTCCCTTCCCCTCGGCTTGATTATTTTCCTCTCCTGTGCATGCGGTTTCTTCTTTCCCCCCCCCTCTTGTTTTGTGGTCACCACAATCCATACACACAGCCCTGGGGTGCCTGGACCACAGTACTCATCACCACGGGTGGAGCAGGATGGGGAGCCAGCCTAGCACCCAAATTCCCCCCCCAACAAACACCCCAAACTAACATTTCAATATCCTGAATGTAAAAGAAAGCTGAGATGGGTGATGCTGGAGAGACAACAGTGGCCTGGGGTCCCCAGGAGGGGACTCATGTCAAGAAGGAGAGATGCTCAAGCCACAGCAGCTTTTTGCAGGGGGGAGGGATTTTCCTTCTTACAGCAGCACACACGCATCCCTCAAAGTCCCCCAGGAAAGAAGAACCTGCAAACTCTCCTTAATATTCCTCTCCTCTGGCATCTCTGCCCACAAAGTAATCCTTCCTGACAAGGGACCTGCCAAATACCCATCTTTGACGCGGCTCTCGGAGAAACACCACTTCTCTTGCTCCTTTCATACATTCCTAACAAAAAGCTCGGGTGCTGGAACACTTACACCACGCTGTCTGGCAATCAGGGCTTGGATTCAGCCTCCCCCCTTAACCACCTCCCATTTTTTTGGCCCATTAAGACCCACTAAGAGCTAGACCCAGGAAGCCATTCAGCAGTGAATGCTTTGCAACGGCTTCATTACAGGCCTGCCAATCCTGACATGGGCTTTTTATGGATCTTACTGAAGGATATCCACACCAGATCATGATTTTTTATCACAAGCTGCTTACTGCATTTCCTTCTTTCTCCTCTCCCCCTGCCCAAAGATCCTGCTTCAGGAGCCGTGCAATTAGCAGAGCATCTCAGTCCTCATTACAAAAGAAAACCTTGTGTTTTCCAGGTTGCAAAGGAGCTTGAAAGCATGACCCAATTGTGCCCGGACACCCACAGGCAAAGAAAGAGCCCAGACTATATTAATAAAAGGAAACTTGCCCACTTTTTCAAGGCCATTTATTAATTTCAAGTGTGACCCGGGAAGAGAGACATGAATTATTATTTCTAACCCAGCAGCACCTGCAATCCCAGGCTGACTCTGTGCAAGATCTTGCACGGCAGGAAACCCCAAGCAGCCCCAACTCCTAAACGGACACCCCAAATATCTGGGAGAAATGGGGAAAAGGAAGCCAAGATCCCCCACCCCATAGCTGCCCCTGGAAGTCGGGTGCATCCCAAGGGGGATGGGGATGCCTCAAAGCCCCAGCTTCCCTTCTGCAGCAGAGTTGTCCCCCAGGGACTTCTACTTTGCAGCCCACGCGTAGGGATGTGGCAAAGGACAACCTCATCAGCAAAAAGGCATGGATGTACATCTGCTGGGTCCTAATGGAGTCACTTTTTCTTTTTGTCCCCATCTGCCCACATCTCCTCCTGACACAGCAGTGCTCAGATGATGCAGGTTGTTGAGTTTTTAGTAGATAGAGCTGATTATTTTAAAGCTTTGAGGAGCTTGTGTCTGATGCTCCTGTCTCCTGCATGGCAGCCCTCCTGGGAAGGTCTATAACCACGGAAAGAGTTCTCCGAGAGACCCTGGCTGGTGTTAGCCATGCAGTAAGTGAAAGAGCTCTGGAAAAAACAGGACCAGGAGAGCATGCAGAGCAAGGCTGGTGTTTACATCACCACCTCCAAATGCCCATACCACCCAAACTTCTCCACTAACTGTGGCACCCCAATTCCTGCAGATGGGCAACTTTGCGAGTTGCGCTGATGACACGCTCTACCTCCCAGAGACAAATTTGCTCTTTTAACACATTCATCCACTCCTACTCTGCAAGTAGCACAGAACAGATTTGCAAAGCAGCCTTCAACTCTTTCTTTTTTGCTTCCCAAATTTTGAAAGCAAGTTCACTCCTTGGCCAACAAATCTTTTCTGAACTGGCAACAGTCAGGTAACTTAAGCAGGAGTTAGCAGTGATGCCTTCCTCCTTCTGCAGCTGACAGTCTCATGGAGCAACTCCAAGATCTGCGTCTCCTGTGGACCATCATCAAGCAATGAAGTCTTCTCAACTCATACTGAACNTTTTTAATTTTTTTTTTTTTTTGGAAGGTGGGGAGCAATACTCCAGGCTGATAAAAAAAATATAAAAAAATAAAAATCAAACCTTCACCTCTTTGTGGCTCTGAATCAAAAAAAGCCATCATAAAATAATCTGTGCATCAGTCCAGTGCTCTGACCAGCTTCAGGTACCAGCTGGTTTCCAGACTGCTGCTCTCCCTGGCTCGGGCCCAAAGATGTATGGCAAACAATCAGCACTACAAATGGTCATAAAGAAAACAAAGCTCGCTAGCTAATTGCAACAGATTAAAACCACCCAGAAACAAGTAAAACACAAAATTATGCAGATCAACCATCTCACAGCTGCTACGTGGTTGAGCTTTCTACAGATCTACAGGTTGGAGAGGACAGATGAGCCTCCTGGTGAATGAGGTTTCTTTGGGGGACACAGCACTGGCTCCAAAGGCTGTGCTGTGTCTTGGGCTTGAACCAAATTAGATGCCTTCAGAAACCCTTTAGAGCAAAGATCATGGTCCCAATCCATCCCTGAGTCAGGCAGGCAAGTGCAAGAGGGACAAGCAGGACGTTTCTGGGTCTTGAATCAAAGACAGCAGCCACAACGGGTGGAAGAAAAGATAGAATACATCAGAGATGCTCCTCTCAGCAAAAGTGCCCAGGACAGCCAGGTGAACAAGATGACAGATCCCAGTGGTTGGAAGGGACCTCTGAGATCGAGTCCAACCACATAAAAAAAAAAACCAACCAAAAAAAACCCCCAAAAAACACCACACCAACAAACACCACCAAAAACACCACCCACCAACTAAACCCCACACCCACAACACCCCACCACAAACCAATAATCTTGGGCACTAGAGTATGCCCTGAAGAGCCATGTCTACACATTTCTTCAAGATAAACCCCACTTGGTCATTTTTACCAACTCCTCAAACAGAGAGCAGGACTTCAGTTAGATTTAGTTGATACATCTGCTGACCCTCTGGACAAGGAGGGAGTTTCATCTAAAGAAAGGAAATAAAAAGTACAAAGGTAGGAAATTACCCGAAGATTTTTGTCTGAGCATGATGGGATGGGGTTCTGAGGGAAAAAGAAAGACAACAAGAGAAAAATCTTGACTCTTCAGTGTTTGCAGAGATTAAATTGGAGCCTTCTGGTCTGATACATCGATTGCATTTCACTTCCACAAACAGTTGTGTGGCAGTACAAATTACAGAGGATGTGGAGTTCACATTTTTCAGCCGTCCAGCAATTTGCTCATTTATCAGTGAGGGCCTCTCTAGAGCGAGCCATGACAGCGGGGCAGAAGTCCTGGGATCTATAGGAATTCAATCCAAGGGAAAAAGCCAGAAGTGGCTTCCTTCCTTTGTGCGTGGCCCAGCTGAGAGTCTCTTACCTGTTGTGGATGTGTCATTTCAAAACGCTTTGGTACATGCCTAGGAGCACATCAAGATGAACTTGAGCGTACAGGTCCTTCGTCCCGAGCGTTTGCATTTCCAAAGAGCCCACTCATCAAATTCCCCTAACTCCTCAGAGGATGTATAACGTACGGCTGCATTTTTAATCCAAGAAAAGATGTAGCGGAAACACAAGAGGCTCCCAAACAAGTAATAGAAAGCAGCAGAGACAAGGAGAGATTGATGGGCCAGGGACTGGCAGTTTCAGAAAGTAGCTGAATTAGAAGGCCATAATAGAGCAGACATAATGCATGGTTCCAGGAAGGTATTTCCCCTTTTCTCACAGCATGAAAAACACGCAGGGATGGGAGCTGGATTTAAATATGAAAGGGAAAAAGATGCCTTTTTTTGAGCGGGCTGGAGGATTTACTGCTGGAACTCACTGCCTCAGGGCCCACGCCCTGCAACATCATCTCACTCCAACCTTGGTGGCTTCATGTGAGGACATCTTGCCAGCCCTAGCATTACTGCTCCGACCTTGCTAACTCCGGGAGTTGCACAGGTATTAAACACAAAGGTTGAGAGAAGGAGATGTTGGGAGGATGCTGGGAAGAAGAAGACCAGCCAAATTTTTTAAGATGCATGCAGCCTTCTGGTGAAGCATCCCTCCAGCATCTAACCAGGGTCTGAGCTACTTTGGGACGTCTGGTTGGAAGAGTCCCACCCTTGGCATTCAGGCTCAGAGGTAATGGTGAAGGCTGCATGGCATGAGATGGCTGCAGAGGATCCTGCCTAGAAACATCGAAATGGGCAAATAACTCCAAACATTGACTGCTGCCAATAAATACACTCAAATCAGCCAACAGGAATTAAAACTGGCCTAGCTACTGCTATGCAAGCTGCTATTCAGATAAGGCCTTCCCTGCTGGGCCTTGTGGTTCTAATTTCAACATGACATTCACGTTCAAAAAGCCTTCCCACCGGCCAAGTTTTCCCTCTCCCTTTGATCACTGGGTCTCTCCCACCGATACCTGCAGGTAGCTGGAGATCCTTGCTGGTCCTGGAGCTCCCCCATCACCACCCCAAGCTAATTTTAAAGCCATCTCTTCTGGTTTCGCAGGCAAACTCCTGACACAGTGCTAAAACATCTTGTTTTCCCTCCTCCAAATCTGCAAAGCCAGATTTCAAGCGAAAGCAGAGAGAAGGTGTTTTTACTGTAAAAGGTGCCAGGCAGGGTGTCGAGGCGCTGCGAGAAGCATCCTTGCAGATGTTACTAGGGTCATGTCATACCTCACCGTTTCTTTTTATCGTTGCCAGGCTTTAACTTCACCCACTTTTAAGAGCTGTTAGCATCCTGGAGATCCTCGGCCACCTACGGGAAACCCAGAGTCGTTCCCCAAACAGCAGGGAGCAGTGACAAGCGTGCAGAGGGAGAGGACCTTTCCGGAGAAGACCAAAGGATGAATCACCCTCTTGTCAAGAGGCAAAGAACGGCAGAGGAGACAACAAAAGCATCTTGACTACATAACACAGTCTACCTGTTCGCACGCTTTCCTCCCGAGGGGACAGATTTAAGGGCCACTCTGGGTCTCCTTTGCAAGGAGAGGTGAAGTCTATTAGCGTTATTGCCATTATAATAGCATCAATGACACGAGCTTTTAACCCTTCACCCAAAGAAGTGGAAGATATCCACGGCACCGACTAAGATTTAATAAACAGAAAATCATTTCTAACATCTTAAACCACCTATTAGACACAGGCAATCTACTTCTGCCTGTTCCCTGGATGCCGACGATTAGCACGAGGGCAGCAGTGAAACATGAGCTCTGCACAAACCCATCTACGTGGTGACACTGAAGCTGAAGGTACCTTTGGGCTGATCAGAAGACTTTCTCTGGCATTGCTCAGGTGTCCAGGCTCAGGAGGCATCTCTACAGGATGGGGGCTTCAGAAAGGATCAGCTTCCTTTTTTCTTTCCATCATGTTTGTCCAGGAGAGCACAATAGGTGGACAGGATAAAGGAGCCTTCAGTTAATTCCACTTAAACCCAATTTCATTTCCTTTCTAATTAGAGCAGCAGGCATGTTTTAACAACTGATTATCTTTCCCGGGCAGTTGTGTGTATTCTTCTTGGCTACTTTTTCAATTTTTCCAAGCAAAGCTCTGCTGCTATTGTAACAGGAAAAAAAGGGAGCAGGGCAGAGCACAGGCCGTTTGGAGAATACTCTGCCAAGAACTGGGACCAAGGTTTCCTTTTTCATTCCTAAAGGCGAAAAACAGAAGGTGCTCACACTCCTCTGCTTGTAGCAGAGTATAGACCTTTAGCACGTTATTATTAAGGGCTACTTGTAACAAAAACAACAAAACCAAACCACCAAAAAACCCTCTGCAGTAGGAATTCAACTCTCACAGCCACGCTACAGCTGCCGTATCTCCTACCTGTGCATCCCACAGTGCCCAGGCAACGTGGCTTCTCTCAGCAACTCCAGGGCCACCAAGTATCCAGGTCCAACACCTCCTATCCACCAGATCCTGGAGCCACCAGCAGCATCTACAAGCCCCCTTTAAAGCTGACAGCAGGGCTAGGGCACAGGTGAAGGGATGAGGGCTAAAACCCCTGCAGGTGGACGTGGTTATCCCTGATGCACATCAGGAGAACAACCTGTGGCCAATTTTTGTTAAGCAACCCCAAATTACCACCTTGCTGATTTCTCAGCCTCCTGGAAGTAACCCTATATCTCCCACTCTCCCAGATTACTCTTGCTTTCTACATCGGGCACGGCATGGCTCAGCAGGCTGGCTGGCTTGGTGGGAAGGCAGATGGCACTGGGACACAGCCCGCATGTTTGGGCTCCAGCGCTCTCCAGGACCACTACTTGGCCCTGCAGGGATGGAAGGTCACCGGTGCCTCCCTTCTTTCCCCCAAATTTGCCTGCCTTCCTGAATCCACTCCATCCCATGCATAGTGTCCCACCAAGGGTTAAACACTGTCATTCCTGGCTTCCAAATCCAGCTCCTTGCAACCATTTCTTTGTTGGGTTTTTTTCTGGGACGCTTCTCCTTGGCTTGCTCCTCCCGCCGTGGGTGCCAGTGCTTGGCTCCCGCAGGAAAGCCGGGCTTTGTGGATGAGGTGATGGATGGGTTGGTGCTGGAAAAGGGGCACAAAATCCCCCCAACCCTGAATCCCTGCCTTGGCGTGGGGCAGGGGGGAGGTGCACAGTGGGGGCATCAAGGTGATGGCAGGGCTTGCTTGGCAGAGCAGCCGTGGTCCCTTCGCTGTGTTGCTCCCCTGGGTGTGATGGAGCAGTGATGCTGCAAGCATCCCCCAAGCTCACCAGCTTCCCTGCATCTCATGACAATATAAGCAAAACACAAAGCTTTTATCCAAAGGTTTTAATTTTTTTTTTTTTTTTTCCCAAAATAAACTCATTTGGACAAAAAGACTCAGACCGCAGAGCTGAGTAGCCCACCCCTTCCCCATCCCCAGGGCTGCCCCAAGCTGGGAAGCTGAAAAACCCCTTTTTCCACCCGTCTTTCACGCCGGCAGCTGATTCCCAGACACGAGACATAGTTTGTTTTCCCTTTTCCATGACCTCACCCCCATTTCTCTTAGCACTGCCTCTCCAAGAGCCCTTGCCTAAGGGCACCTGCTGGACGCTGGCAACATCCAGGGGGGGTATTTTTTCAGGAAAAGAGGTTTTTTTGGCACAAAAAATGGGTCTGCACCCAGGAATGTGCCACTATTGCAAACACTTCATGTTGCTGGGATGGCACTTTAAATATTCCTATCCTCTTCATCACTGGGACCCAGACAAAGTCCGCGAGCTCTTGTGCACCCATCTCACAATAAACACACGGCTATGCCAAGAAAAGAGAAAGAAAATAAAAAGCAATGGAAACACCACCATTCTGAACCGATCCATTTTTTCCCCTCTCCAAAACCCTGGACTGGCGCTTAAATTTCCTGCGCTCCATAAAAACTCATTAAAACAGTTTCAATGTGACCAGAGCGGTCATCTCGATGGCATTTACCTCCCTCAAAATGGGATGCGACAGCTTAGAGTTAATAAGTCCGGGAGGAATACTTATAAAATAAGATGGTGTCACAGCGTGTTGTTAAAATAGCAGGTGAGCCGGCCCATTTGGAGAGCTTAATGGCCCCGTGTTTTAAAAATATCTGTGCCACATTTCGCCCGACTGATAATAAATCTGCGGCAGGTATGGATTTTCCTGCCCGGCCACCGCGCTGGGCTCAGCTTGGAATCTGCAACCCCGGGGGGGGATCTCATTCCCTACGCAATACCCTCCTGCTTCCCCTGCCCAGCCCCTTGGCCGTCACGTTTTTGGGGACAGTGGCTGCAGGGATGGGTTTATGTGTTCGTGCAAGAGTGATTTTGGTGGAGGCAGTGGTTTGCACCACCCACGGGGAGGAAGAGCGGGCATTGCCCCACTGTCAGGATGCTCCTTCTTCCCAAGCAGCTCTTCTTCGCCAGGGCGCCAAACTTTTGGGGGACTAGGCAGAGCAAAGCTGTTCCCATCTCCATCTTCTCCCTCCCAGGGACCTTCCGGCGCTTGATGCTGAAACCTCCTCCTGCACAGATCGAGGGGGTGTAGTGAAAAGAGTTTCCTCCAGCAAGGATGGAACAGGGTTTGGAGGAAGGACCCCGTGCTGGGAACTGAATATATAACCTGTCACCGCTGCTCCCGCACCCTGGGGCAGCACTCGCTCCCCTGCCGACCCCCCTTCTCCGTCTCCACCTCGGCTGGGGGCTCCCCAGCAAGGGGACCCCATCACAAAAGAGCTGCAAGCTTACTCCCTCCTGCAGCACCGATGCTGCCCAGAGGCACAGGGGGCCATTTTCGTGGGGTGAATAAACCGATGCTGCTGCTGGGAGTGGGAAACAGGAGGTGTCCTCCCATCCGGACACACGGATAACACAGACCAGAGATCCGAGGGGGGCAGGTTATTATACATATTTTTTTTTATTATTTTTTTTTACCTTGCGCTATTTGCAAGAACTCAATGCACAGCATGAAACCTTCCGACTGACAAGTGAAATTTAGTTAGCAGAGCTTCTATTATTCCCAATTTATGACTCCACTGGAGAGTTGTGCAGGCTTAAGGGCTGGAGAAAGGAAAACACAGGGGTGCGCACGCAGGCAGGCAGCGGCAGAAGCCAGCAAACCAAACCCAAGGCTCCCGCTGAATTATGACTCACAATTTATAAACCATTACGTGCAATGGATTTCAACTATATTTATTGCAATACGACTGCTAGCAGTTCAAAAATCAATTTGGTAAACGTGGAGGGAAAGGGCAAAATTATTAATACGTTTTATATAAACGCCGTAGCTTATCCTTTTCCTGGTAAATAACGGCGAGCCCTCTGCCCGCTAAAGGCAAGGGGGTTGCTGTAAGGGATGGGATTCGCCCCAGGGTGCCCAACACAAGGGGATGGGAGGAGAAGAGAGAGACACACAAGGTAGATAAAAGGCCAAGGTGCCACGAGAGAAGACGACAGAGGAGTCTTGGGGAAACAAGGAGGTGGCTGGTTCGATGGTTTGTTGGGGCACGGAAGGGTCACTGGGCATGAAGCAGAGTGGTGTGCGTGCAACATCTGCGATGGGTTCGGGGTTAAGGACGTGGCAGAAATGCTTCAGAAACCCCAGCTCCAGCTGACGGGTGAGATCCTTCACCCCAAGCGGGTGGACAAAGCGAAATGTGGTAGGTGGGACCCCCTCCTGCTGCCCGAGCCAAAGCGGTCCACCGCCTCCATGGGAAGATGCTCAAGCAGGGATGACCTGGCATGAAGGTGACCCGGCGCGTTAGGCAAAGCAGCGACTCTGCATCCAGCCAGATGCTCCGTGCCATGGCACACTTGACCTGCTGTATCAAACCCCAGATGCTCCGTGCCACGGCACACTTGACCTGCTGTATCAAACCCCAGCCGCTCCAATGCCTCGGCAGCTTTACCCGCACGCTAGCCTGCATCCAGGGTTGGTTTGGAGGAAAACTCGGGTTTCCTTCTGCCTGACTGAGACCAGCAGCAGCCCCAGGAGCCCGGGCGGACACAGCACACGCTGTTAGGAAGCAGCGCAAAGAGAGATGCCAACAGGGCCACCTGGAATGGGGACAGGAAGGCACGCGTTTGGCGAGGGGAGGGGAGCTGCCACCATGTCCAAAGTACAGCTGCAGGGAAGAACATTTGCAGGAAAGGCTTTCCCTGGCCTCATCAAGCAATAAGATGTTGCTCCTTGGTCAAGAGGTCCCATCTTCTGAGGTGGCGATGGAGCACAGAGAGTCATAGAGATTACCTCCTCCACATACCCAACCAAAGGCCAGATCCTTCTCATCGCTAGAAAGCAGATGTAAAGAGGTGAAAAGCTAGGAAGTGTAAGAAAAAAAAATGCTCATGGCCATGGTGAAGGTTCCTACAAGGTGATGTTGTCAGATGTCCTGAAGAAGGTGGCTGCATCATCAAGGCAGGCAAAGAATGCATGGACAAGGCACCCCAGGCAAAAGCTGACAGCAATTCTCCTTCTTGCGTGGGGACAGAGCAGGGACAGAGAAGGGGAAGATTCATTTATACACTGGGAGGTGATGGATGGAGGTATCATCCCCAGTCCACGCACCTCGCTTACAGGTTTGGGAGTCACAAGCCCAACTTTGCCATGAAAATTGTTGGAAGATGTATGTAAGGTGGTGGCTGGCAGGTCTGCTGTCGAGCAACCTTAGGAAATGGAAGCATCTGCTGCAAAAGGTTGGATGATATTGGCTTTTCCATTTTGGTGATCTGCAACCATATGGTGCACTCCAAACGAGAGGGTTTCTTCTCCAAATTAAGAGATGGAATGAAAAAGCATGAGATTAGAGAAGAAGCAGAGGGGTGTTTTACATATCTTTAAGGATGACCTTTTTCCAGGTTTATTCTGTACCGTTGGGAAGGAAACTTACTTCTATTTTAAAAGAAAAACTGGGATTCTCACATGTTCCCATGATTCTTGATGCTGGCACTTTAAATTAATCATTACAAAGAGCCACCACAAAAATAGCGATACCGGGAATGAATATCCTCTGGGCAAATGTTGCAAATGCTGCCTGATGTGTTCACGTTAAAAAATCATTCCTCTCCTTGGCACCTCTCCTCTGGCTCATCTTATGCAAAGCATCTAACTAAGGAGAATTTCCCAGGCCTCGACAGAGGCCGGTCAGTGGGGCAGATCGAAGCAGCGAGTTCACAGGTAATTATTTATGTGTGAACTCAATACAGCAAGATTAAACCTGAACTATGTTCTCTGCCAGGGTCCATTTTCCCTCGGAGCGATGTGTTACACAAGGCTTAATTGGTCAGGGCGGCAAAGGTTTGAAACACTCCAAAAATCGAGTAATCCTGCGCGTCCCACCGTCTCTCTCCGGGACACGTCCCCCACCCCGCTGACTCGTGGTATGTTTAGGAAAGGGGGAGGAAAAAACCCCTCGTGATTTCTGTGAGCAGCTGCTGCCACTCTGCACAGCTCGCTCATTGAACGCCACGAGCCCCAGAACGAGTTTTGAAGTGGCGAATGATTTCCAATAACTGGTTTACCTGAGGACACCACAGGTCGCAGCGCATTCAACGGGCGGTTTGCAAGCGGCGAGAGAAGCTCGATTCACTTAGCGAGTTATTTGCATGGAATTATTTGCCCAAGTCTCTACTCATCACCCGGCAAAGTTTGGTGGCAGAGTTCTATCTGCGTGACCCAATGCCACCCTGGATTCAGCAAGATTTGCCCTCTTCTCCCTGGGGTGACTCGAGAGTGGTGGTCCTCGATCAGGGTGGGAGGTGTCCTGGCAGAGCCCGTGGCTTGGGGATGCTGTTGGAAGAGGAAAAGTGATTCTTCCCACAACGGAGGGTATTGGAACACGAGACCGCTTCCTATGGGATGCCATGGATGCCAAGAGGGTGTGTGGGCTCCAGGAGAGACTGGACAAGGTCTTGGGTAAGGCTCCACTACAAACTGTTGTGTTTGGCTCCAGGTATCCCCAAGGAAAGCATCTGCTGTGGGTTGACAATGAGAGTCGCCTCCTCTCACCCTGACGAGTGAGAACGAGCAGCAGCAACCAGGGTTTCAGGGGAGAGGAGACCCATAATTTCACCCCCCCTGTTCAAACTCCACGCGGTGGGGGCGGGAAATCACTCAAATCAGGATTTGTCTCCCAGAAAACACATCTACCTCTTGGGATGAATATTCCCATCCCTGCCTACTCCTGCCGCCTGGGCAGCCCAGCGCTGCCCTGAAAATATTTTCTTGGCCTTTGCAGTGTGAAATGACAACGATGGGAAATTAAGGGATTTTACGGGAATTGTTACTCACCATTAACCTTAAACTACCTGGAAGCTGGGCTTCCCGGCTCATCTCCCCTCCCCTTAACTCTAACTCTTTCCAGTCCGCTACTTTCTTGTGGCCACCTTGTTTGTGAGCTGCCGGGATGACTTTTGCTGGTGCCTCCATGCCCAGA
>QJSC01021775.1:0-68402 GCA_003697955.1 Calidris pygmaea | reverse complement strand
GGGGAGAGAAAAATGTGCCTTGTATAAGCCGTGACGGCTGATGACTTATGACATTTATCTTCCCTCCCGAGGAGGGCGGGAGAAGTCACTCGTGGCTGATTTCACCTGGGCTGTCAGGTTTCTCGGCGCTGGGTTTAGCCTGGGGGTGACAGCCGGGCTCTCACGGACCGGCTCAGCGACGAGCTGCAAATGCTTTAACGAAGGGCTCCCCAAAGTTTTCCCCCCCCCCACTTTTTTTTTTTTTGCCTGGGTGCAAGCATCACCTGTCAGCGCTCGGAGACCCCTGAGGGATCCAGGTTGCCGCTGCCCCACCAAAACGATTTCCCTTCAATAATTTGTTAATCATCTGCCCCTCCCTGGAAGACGTGATAGCGTGTGGTTGGGAAGATGGATGGCACATGCAGCGCGTAGCACAACATCCGTCGCACGGGGCTGGAGCACCGGGGGAGAAAAGGGAGACTCACAGAGAAAGCGTTGCCCGTAGGGACCGGGTTCCCCGAGCAGAGATGTCTGCCCAGGGCTAAGGAGCTGGTCCTCCTCCCTTCGGCTGCCCAAAACCAGACGCGGAAGGGATGAAGGTCTTTTCTCAAGCACCTTCAGTGCCGCAAGGTCAGGATGCTCTGCTGGAGCAGAAACTCCCCGGGGAGGATTTGGAGAGTAGAGCATGCCTCGAGCAGAGTATGGAAGGGGCTGCAGCGTGGTGTGACCTGGTTCAATCCCAGGTGGAAAGAAGCTCTTTTCCAGGGTCTCATAGGACCGGCCCCCATTGCAGGCAGGAGGACTGCATCACTTGGCACCAGAAGATGTTTTGGGGCTTTGGGGGAGGGTGGGGGGGGTTAACACCCTGCAAGCACCAGGAATAAACATCATTCCCAAGGACAAGAGGGGGAGGTGTGGCGATGGAGCGAAGGCAGTGAGGAAAGTCCGTTGGGTGTTACTAGGAAGAGAAATCACATCAGACTCTGGGATTCCCTGGAGAGGAGAACAGTTGGAGGTCAGGACAGCCTTTGTGGTAAGTACACATGTGTTCTTTAGCTGAACCAGAAAGACCTTTCTTATCTCCTTACAGGCTTTCAGGCTTTCCCCCCTTGCAAAGTGCAATGGGACTGGGAACACGCCTTTTTTTTTTTTTTTTAAACTGGTAATGTATTTTGTTGCCATAAACTCCCACTTCCTTCCATTGAATATTTAAATACTTCTAGCACTCTCCAAACTCTGTTTTCTGGCTCTCTCTCTGGTTTTCCCCCTTTCTGAAACCAACGAAGGTTTAAAACAAGCAAACTAACCAACCTTCCTCTCCCACTGATTTTTCTCGGAGGCTTTCACCTGAGTAATTTCTCTGCCGGCTTCCCATCAGCGGCTGTACCAACAGCCACCAGGGGTATTGATCAAGTACTGAGTCACTTTTGAGCCAGCACAGACACTTGGAAAGAAAAAATAAAGTCCTCTACAGGAAAATCTATCTAAGTACAAGAAAATAAGGAAAGAGAAGGCTAAAAGCATAGGTATTAAATGCAATACAATCTGGCTTTATAGAGAGTCCTTTGTAGGTAATTCCAAGTTGCCTTACGTGAATTTAGAAATGGTTGGAAGTAATACCTCCTTGAAAGAGCTATTCCATTTAGGGATAGTTATTCTTTTTTCATTTGTGGTATTAATGCAGTGCCTAAAAGGCCCATTCATGGATCCCATTGTACTTGGTGGGATATTAGCACAGAACAAGAGGGTCCCACAATGGAGGTGTAAGAGAAGAGCCACCAGGTAGATACTGATAGACAGGGGAGAATGAGACCTGTGGTCCATCTGATCCATAGCAGCCTTAGCACATCAGTGCCAGCTTTGCCAGTAGCTGAGGGACCTGGCACCTCTGCCTCGTGCACGGGGGAATAGAAGGAGATAACAAGCCAAGGGCACAGGGATGTGAAGATGAGGAGATTAGGACCGGTCATATCAGCTTGCCTGTTTTCATTTTTCCCTGAATATATACCTATAGCAACTGTAGAAGAAAAGATACTGGTCCAGGTGGACCTTGATTTCACCCTGTTACAACCTTTAGAGGTGCAAGAAGCCCCCACAGCTGCCCATTCCCCTTTACCTCCTGCCTCTTCCCACCCTCCATCAAGTAGCATGAGCTGTGCTAGATTTGGGCTCGTGGTAGTGAAAACGTTCAGGTGTGAAGGGTAAAACACAGCCCTTACAGAGAGGCTGGCTCCTCCACTTTCCCTGGCAGGGCACGCAGCATAGCCCCTGGAAGCTGTGAGGTGACTTACCCTGGGCACAGCCGCTGGGAAGTGGCTGCCCGTGATGCTGAACGAGAACTGAGCCAGGATGCCTAAAAGCAGGGGAATACATTGCTGCAGACGTGAAGAATAGTAGAGCTCTCCTAATAGAGGGGCAGCAACTGATGTTTTATTTTTTTTTTTTTTTGCTGGTGGTAGGTGCTTGGTTTTGTGCTGTTAAAAAAAAAATAAATAGGCAGATTCTATATTTAATTCAACTCTACGGGTAACGTACCTTGGAAATGAGAATGTGATCGGTGAACTATTAAATATTGCCTTTCCGTAATTCTGCGTGTGTTTGTCTCTGATGCCTGCAGTTTTTCTCCTCTCTGTTCTCTTCCTGAAAGCATAATAGTGGCTTTAGCTTTTTTTATTACACAGTGCATCTGTTGCCACTTCTGTTCAAATCTCCCAAACAAATGCATTTTCCCCGGATCACCAGCACTAAAAATAAAAAAAAAACCAGGAGGCATCGTCTGGGTTAGCTGTTACCTACCCGTGCCCTTTGCTCGTCTGTTTGGTGCGGGGCCAAGTCCCTCTCACCCTGGCATCACTTGTGCTGCTGGGGTCTTGGCAGTGCCCGGAGGAGCGGTCCCAGGGATGGAGATGAGGAGCTGGGTTTGTTCCCCACTAATTTCCCTGCTCAAAGGGTTGCTTCTGCGTGACTGGCAAGACGCCTTGATGGGAAATGAACGGTCGCATCTCTGCCTGCTGCCTCCTACCCTGATGGGCTCTTGCTCAGCCGCCTCTCCTGCCAGTGCCCGGCCACGCCGTGCCCTGGATTTGAAATATAAAGGAGAGTTCCATCGCAAGCTGCCGCCCGGGAAATCCCAGAGGGGCTGTTGGGGTGGGAGCTCCCCCGGTTCGAGGAGTGCGCCCATCCATTCAGCCCTGAAATTAATTAAGATGTGCTCCTCCCGCAGAGCGGGATGGTGTGCGTCAGAGCTGCCCCCCAGCTCCTTTCGGCAGAGCAGGAAGAGGGCCCTGAGAAAAGCACAGTCATGATGCCAGCAAAAATTTGTCCCTTTTCTTTTCATAGAATCATAGAATGGTTTGGGTTGGAAGGGACCTCAAAGATCATCCAGTTCCAACCCCCCTGCCCTGGGCAGGGACACCTCCCGCTAGAGCAGGTTGCTCAAGGCCCCATCCAGCCTGGCCTTGAACACTTCCAGGGATGGGGCATCCACAACCTCCCTGGGCAACCTGTTCCAGTGTCTCACCACCCTCATAGTAAAAAATTTCTTCCTGATATCTAATCTGAATCTTTTTTCTTCCANTTCCCCTTGTCCTATCATTACACTTCCTGTCAAAGAGTCCTTCTCCAGCTCTTCTATAGGCACCCTTCAGGTATTGAAAGGTTGCTATAAGGTCTCCCCGGAGCCTTCTCTTCTCCAGGCTGAACAGCCCCAGCTCCCTCAGTCTGTCTTCATAGGAGAGGTGCTCCATCCCTCTGATCATCTTCGTGGCCCTCCGCTGGACCTGTTCCAGCCGGTCCATGTCCTTTCTGTGTTGAGGACTCCAAAGCTGGACACAGTATTCCAGGTGGGGTCTCACGAGTGCAGAGTAGAGGGGCAGAAATCACCTCCCGGGACCTGCTGGCCACACTTCTCCTGATGCAGCCCAGGACACGGTTGGCTCTCTGGGCTGCCAGCGCGCACTGCCGGCTCATGTTGAGCTTCTCGTCCATAAGCACTCCTAAGTCCTTCTCCTCAGGGCTGCTCTCCAGCCGTTCTCCACCCAACCTGTATTTGTGCCTGGGGTTGCCATGTCCCAGGTGCAGAACCCTGCACTTGGCTTGGTTGAACCTCATGCAATTTGCACGAGCCCACCTCTCCAGCCTGTCCAGGTCCCTCTGGTNTCCACAACCTCCCTGGGCAACCTGTTCCAGTGTCTCACCACCCTCATAGTAAAAAATTTCTTCCTGATATCTAATCTGAATCTTTTTTCTTCCAATTTAAAACCATTTCCCCTTGTCCTATCATTACACTTCCTGTCAAAGAGTCCTTCTCCAGCTCTTCTATAGGCACCCTTCAGGTATTGAAAGGTTGCTATAAGGTTTCCCCGGAGCCTTCTCTTCTCCAGGCTGAACAGCCCCAGCTCCCTTAGTCTGTCTTCATAGGAGAGGTGCTCCATCCCTCTGATCATCTTCGTGGCCCTCCGCTGCACCTGTTCCAGCCGGTCCATGGTCCATGGTCCATTTTATCGTCTTCTTCCAGAACGGATCTGGTGGGACTGCTGTTTCCACCAGCAGCCCAGCTCTGGACTTTTGTTCCTGCTCCTCCATGACCCCAGGGGCTGGTGTTAAGCACACTGGTACAACGCACCATCAGCTCCTGCCTCAGGACCCAAGGGGGGGGAAAGGGACATCGAGGTGATGTCCAGCTGCTGAGGGTCCAAGAGGTGGAGGCGAATGCCACGCTTGGGTCTAGGAGCAAGGAGCAAGCAAGATCAAATCCTCTGAGGTTTTGTTTTTTTCCTTTTATGCCTCAGTGTTACGGTTTAAGAAAACCCATAACAATTTGTTGTCACTTAAGACAATCATTCCATCACCCGATGACCCCTCCCCACTCAGGAAGTGGATTCGGGGAAAATGAGGAAACACAAGGGTTGAAATATAAATAGATCTGATAGGATAAGACTAAATATTAAAGACTAAAGAACCAATATTAATCCCAATACTAATATAAGGTATACAAGATTTCTACCCATTATATCAGTAGGAAGACGTGCACTCCCAGCAGTGGACAGCAAATGTCAGACATGGAGTGCTACAGCTTTGGGAGGCAGGGAAGGGCTCAGGGGTCCAGCACCTGAAGGGGCAAGAAGTTCTCTGGACCACCACCATCAAGGGAGAGAGAAACTACGCAGTAAACTTTTAAATTTATATTGAATGTGGCATTCATGGTATGAAATAAGCCCGTTGGCCACCTTGGGTCAAGAGCCTGGGTCTCGCTCCTCCTCATCCCTGCACCTGGAGAGCCTGAAAACACTGAGACCTTGAATCCCGCAGAGCCTAGCTGGCTATAAAGTAAATATTTTCATCAATTCAGACACTAGAGTCTTCTAAAAGCGTGGTTTTTCCCAGGCATTAGAAAGGAAGTTATTCTCCCATGCAAGCAGAAGCGGGTGGCCAGCATAGCCACAACCATCTTCTCCATGAGACGCTGCGACGCCTGTCAACAGGGCAGGGTGTGCTGCTCCTCTGGCTCTACTATAACAATAAAAAGACCAATAATGGCATGTAGGATTTACATGGAACTTCCAATTTTCAGTGTAAGATGTTAAAGATGCATCCCTAAAAAAAAAAAAAAGATTTCTTTGATTTCTTTTCCACCTGTTTGTGTTTTAATTTAAAAAAGAAAGAGGGAAGCTTCCATGCCGTGCCTGCTGTTTCTGAGGTTCCAAACCTCTGTGCGATGGCAGCAGAGGACCAAAACGCTGCCTTCTTCACAACATCTGCAGCCCCAACGCCATGCAACCAGGTGCAGCCATCAGAGGGTTCGACCCAGCCTTCACGTGGGCAACTTCCCGGTCGTCTACACTCACCTCTTAAATCTCACACTGCTTTAGCTCCACCAGTCACAGTATCAGCATTTCATTAGGCAGAAATTGGGAGGGTGCTGAGTCCAGACTTAGATGTATTTTCTTTATGTGTGTTGAGGTCCTCCCTCATCTTCTTTCAGCTGCCCTTGGTTTGACAGCTGGAGGCATGGCAAACCCTCGCTGCCTTCTCCTCATGGTGCCTTCATACAAGAAGTAGCAGCCTGGAACTCCTCTCTGTCTTTACTGGAGTTTGAAGATCTTCCTCAGCTGGTTTTCCAAGGTTAGGTGAGTCCCACCAGCCTTGCAATTCTGAGGTTTGTCTCTCTTCTGTACAATAACTGACCCATGGCATCTCCCTCTGATCCAGAGCTACCCTATAGAAACAGGACCTCTATGATCTGCCACGCCAGAGTGCTCCCCGCTTTGTAATATCCCAAACACAAGGTTAGTCAGCTCTTCGGGTGGCAGAAATACCAGTAGACCTCAATGTCTTCTCTAGCCCGAGCTCCACTGTGGACACTGGAGCCACATCAGCCACAGCACAAAAAAAGGCTGTGTGCCGACACTTATCAGATCTGGTCCCTTCACTCTCACTTCTCGTCCTGTCTTGGAGCAGGAAGCACTATTTATTATACCTTTTCGCTGCTTCTAAAGACAATCAACCATTTCCTGGCATTTCATCAAAGATAAGGAGCCTGATCCCGCTTCTATCAACGCGGAAGGAAAAACTCCTCTTGGCTGCTTCTGCTGCAGCATGAATAGATCCCAGAATATCAGCGCGGGTGGATGGTTTTAAGTTTCTTCCCACCTTTCTCCCCTGCCAGGAGACCCCGGGCTTCAAGTACAGGTTCCTTTCTGGGGTTAACCTTCCCTCCCATCCTCCGGAGGATCATCTCTGGTTGCACAACACCCGCCTTGGCTGCGAAGGAGGACAGAGCCGCTGCGTCTAGCGGCACAGCCCTGAAATATTTAGAACTCCGTGTGCTAAATCCAGAGCCGCAGAGCGAGAGGGAAGAGGCTAACGACACGGATGACGCCTTCCGAGGGCAGAAAGCCACGGTGTGAGGGTTCCAGGGAGGGGGGCTGCCATCGGGGCACCGGCTGACGAAGCCGCAGAAGCAGCCGAGGAAGCAGCACGTGCGGTGGCTTCCCTCGCCCCACCTTGTTCGGCGGCTAAATAGAGGGTTTCAGTTGCAAGGGCCATTAATCTGGCATCTTTCATCAACTCCAAAATGAAGCCAAACCGAAAAAGAAAAAAAAAAAATTAAAATAATAATAATAAAAAAAAAAAAACAGGAGAGAGCGAGCGGTGGTGGCGGCGGGGGTTCTTTTCCCTGTTAAAATTTGTAAGCGTGTGTGTTTAGTGCTCATGAAAATGTCAAATCCAAAGCGGAGGGAACTAGTACATCATCTGTCAAAACTGCAGCTGGGTTTAGCAGCTCAGCGTGACATTATAACGGAACAACGCGGAGACGTGGCGGGGGGGGGGAGAAACAAAAACAAACCTCAAGAAGCGTAGAGCCCAGCACGAAACGCAGAAGATGAAGGCCCTGCCTGGCATATCAGAGGTCATTAGGGATAAAACTGACACATAAAACTGAGAGTAAAACGCACAGCAAGTTTGCAGGAAGGGGCCATATTGTCTTAAAGGCTATTTCTGTCATTGCCTTGTGCTACAAATATCCTTCTGCTGTAGGACACGGAATAGCGCTCACATCTCGCCGTCTCTCTCGGGTCTGTGGCTGCTCTTGTTGACATCTTCCTCTAGCCTTCCTCTGAATAACCAAAATTAGTATCGCTGTGGTTTTCACCCATGGATCTCCAAGTGCCCCCAGAAACCTGTTTCCGCCCCCCCACCTTCAGGGAAAGGGGAGCGGAGAAAAGCAAATTACTCGACCCCAGGTCACGTGGTGGTGATGGATCCTGAAATCACGATGCTCCACCAGTCCTTCGGCGCAGACACTGAGCTTCCAGCAGACCCAGATTTCTCCCCCCTTTCTCTTCTGCGTCCCTAGCAGCCTTCTCGCTGGGCTGTACTCCTGGGACCCCCGCATCTCTCCGTGACCTTACCGCTTCTCCGCCTTTGCTTTCCCTCGACGTCTCCAAGCCCTTCTGGGGAGCGGGACCTTGTATTTTTAGCGCGTGTGCCATGAAGTGCTAAGCAAATTCCCAGTGACACATTATCAATAGTCAGCGCTGTTAAAAATTTCTCCAAACTCCGGAGGAACCCAGCCAAGCACTGAGCAAAAAGCAGTCGATTTTGAGTCGCTCCACTCCCCCTTCTTCTAGTGCTTTAAGAGATGGTTGCAGGAAGGTGCCCGCAGGGGATGGCGATGGGCATCTGGATATCCTCCTGGGGTTCGTGGAATGTTTTGCCCTGGCAGCCAGCAAAGATCTGGGCTGGCGTAGCTGGAGGGGGCAGCAAGCCTTGTGGTCCACAGCAGGTTGGTGAGACTTGCTTTAGGCAGAGATAAGGCGAAGAGCGCTTTGCTCCGCAGGGATGGAGCCAGGGCTGGAGGAACCATTTGCTATCAATCTGCTATAATTACAGGCAGGGGGCCTCAGGGACATCCATGCCACTTCGGCAACCGCAAAAGGGGAAAGCTGGGTGAGAGAGCGGGGAGCGAGAGCTGGGTCCTCCTGGCCACCACCGCCCTCCGTCCAGCATCCCGGGGTCTCGCTTGGCCAAGTAAGGGTGAACGGCCCTCTGCTGCTGGCTCAGCACTGTCATTTAGAAATAATTAAGTAGTGTAATCGTATCTCCTGAAGCAGGTAATGCCGCCTGATTATGAGTAGGGGAGGGGGAATTAGAAGCCAAGGCAAAGACAGAGCTGTTTAATGGACCCATTAGAGGGCATTAGCTGTTAATGACAGGACATCGCTGGCATTTTAAAGAGAGGCAGCGCGCAGAGGCATAGCCTGAGCTATAGGCTTGGGGTGTCCGTGTGCCTCTCCATCTGTCATGCTGTCTCTGGCCAGCTGCAGTGCTTCTCCAGTCTCCCAGGGAGTGACTTGTACATGGTCTCTCAAGCCTTGCTGGGTGCTGGAGGGAACACGAGGGGGTTGGAAACTGGAGGGTGGCAAGGTGACTGTCCCCTGGGGGCATTTTTGGCTCATGGAGCCATGTGGGAGCCGCTGCATCACACCTAGCTTGCAGCAGGCATGAGAGCACTGGTGCTGCAACCCCAGGACTTCCCTACCACAGGTCATCACTGCTTTCCCCTCGCTGATCTTTTGGGTGACCTGTGCCACCACTCCACCAGAAGCCATCCTTGCCTCCCAAACCTTGCTACAGTACCGAGAATCATAGAATATTTTGGGTTGAAAGGGACCTTAGAGAACATCGAGTTCCAACCCTCCTGCCATGGGCAGGGACACCTCCCACTAGACTAGGTTGCTCAAAGCCCTATCCAGCCTGGCCTTGAACACCTCCAGGGATGGGACATCCAGCACCCTCACAGGGAAGAATTTCTTCCTGATATCTAATCTAGATCTCCCCTCTTTCACTTTAAAACTGTTACCCCTTGTCCTATCACTACACTCCCTGATAGAAAGCCCCTCCCCATCTTTCCTGTAGTCCCCTTTAGGGACTGGAAGGGGCTCTAAGGTCTCCCTGGAGCCTTCTCTTCTCAAGGCTGAACAGTCCCATCTCTCTCAGCCTGTCCTCACAGCAGAGGTGTTCCATCCCTCCAATCATCTTTGTGGCCTCCTCTGGACTTGCTCCAACAGGTCCAAGTCCTTCTTATGTTGGGGGCTTCAGAACTGGACGCAGTACTCCAGGTGGGGTCTCACTAGAGCAGAGCAGAGAAGGAGAATCACCTCCCTTGACCTGCTGGCCACGCTGCTTCTGATGCAGCCCAGGATGCGGTTGGTTTTCTGGGCCGTGAGTGCACATTGTCAACTCATGTTGAGCTTCTCATCCACCAACACACCCAAGTCCCTCTCCTCAGGGCTCCTCTCAATCCATTCTCCAACCAGCCTGTATTTGTACTTGGGATTGCCCTGACCCAGGTGCAGAACCTTGCACTTGGCCTTGTTGAAATTCATGAGGCTTGCACAGGCACACCTCTCAAGTCTGTCCAGGTCCCTCTGGATGGCATCCCTTCCCTCCAGTGTGTGAACCACACCACACAGCTTGGTGTCGTTGTCAAACTTGCCGAGGCGCACTCAATCCATGACACTGTCCATATCACTGACAAAGATGTTAATCAGCACGGGTCCCAATACCGACCCCTGAGGAACACCACTCATCACTGGTCTCCACTTGGACATCGAACCATTGACCACAACTTTTTAAGTGCCACCATTTATTGATGGATATTGAGAAACGTCCATGACCCTGGGAATGTCACCTGAACTGCTTTCTGCTTCCCCAGCAGATTCATCACCTGCAGCCTCTGACACCCAGGATTCATCATCACTCACCGGGGCTGGGCCAAGAGGAAGGCACAGGGTCAGCAGAACTTCCAGAATCACCAACATGTCAGCTCCCTCCCATGAGGTCCAGTCAAAGAGCACCAGCTTCTCCAAATGGTGAGGCAGATACACTTAAATAAATAAATATAAGCCAGATAGGCTCTACAAATGGGACCAAGTTGGTGAGGAGGATGATATTTAAAGACACCAGAGAAATGGAGACACGAGCAAATTGGATACACATGGGGTGAAGAGGGTGGCAAAAGAAGCGCCCCCCCCAAATTTATTGTGGATCTAGCATTCCTGTGTATTTTACTCCTGGTTCCTGACAAGAGGATATCCCCTCCTCTGTGTCTGTTCACCAGCAGCTCTGCACAGGGGCACAACCCAGGGCTAATCAAAGACCAGCCAAACACACCACAGAGCTTGATGCCACCTGAAAAGGAGCCTGGCTTGGTCCCAGGGCAAGGGTAAGCAACGCCAGCCAGCCCTGCTTGCTGGGGAATGGCAGGAACAGGGTGGACGAATAATTTGGAGTCGATGGGTAATTCAGGGTGGAATCCCTCCCTCTGCACCCCAAGGAAGCCACAGCTCCAGCAAACCACTCAGGTGATGCTTCCCCAGGGCAGGACCCAGTTATCCCTCCTGGGAACCAGAGAGGGACCTCGCACAGGCAGCAGCCTGGATGACTGATGTAACCTCTTCAAGGATATGTTTCCTTCTTGCTTTCTCCTTTTCTTCTTTTCCTTCGCCGCCCTCCCTTCCACATCCACCGCCCCTTCTTTTCCCCACTGGGTCTTTTCAGTCGGTAATTACAGCTGAAGTGGACAATCTGTCTTTTTATTTTTAGGCTGGATGCGCTGCCAACAGCCACCGGGCTGCTGAAACGAGGCAGCAGCAGCGATGGCTGCACGGGGAAGGGGCACGTTGTAGGGTACCTGTCTCATTGCACGGGGCAGATATACCCCTCTGGTGTAGGCGTGAGAGCAGGTTCAGGGGTGGATGGCCATGCAGATGCTTTCTGAGCATCCTTTCACCCCCACCCTGCAGCTTTCAGGGTGCCAGCTGTGCTGGGAGAGCACCCACCCCCAGGTTTGGCAGGACAGGCAAAGTTTGGGGGTATTTAATTGTGAAACCACAGCAGGACCAATCCATCCATGGCTGCTAGCTGACCTCAGAGCATGAACTGTCTCGCTTCTCATGTGCTGTCCTTCAGCATCCGCCTTGGGATGCTGTTGAGACAGGGCAGGGATACAGCCTCCCCCCATCCCCAGCACAAGTGCCTTACCTTAGGCATCCTGCAGGTTTTCCTCCTTGGCTTTGGGTTAGTCAGCTCCCTGCCTCCTGGTGCCTTTTTCTCCCCCTGGCCTCATCCTTTCTGCCTGTCCGAGCAGTTTTGCGAATAAACTCTAGCACCTACTCAGTCTGCCCCTGTTTCGCTAGACAACACCGCCTGCGATCGCCCTGCGCCCATGTGCCAGGGAAGATAAATCCTCCATTCAAAGAGAGGCAGCGAGAGCGAGAAAAAGCCGAAAAAGGAAGAAAACAATTAGAGTGAGTTATGTTTTAAGGGAAGAAATTCAAAGCATCTCTCTCTTTCCCTCCTGGGCAGCTGGTGAGTTTTATCCTCTTCCAGCTCGGCAAGACGCAAAAAACCCCAAAGCTCCTGTTGTTTATGAGGAACAGGTTTGAAGGGGGCAGGGAGAGGAGCACCCAGCTCCTCCAGCTCTCCCCGGCAGGCAACTCACTTAACCCACACCAGATCGATCAGTCAGGTTCTTTAAGCTCGCTTCGGCCAAGTTGCCCCAAGGTTGGGGTTAAATCCCTGCCCCGGTGCAGCGGGGACACACACCAGAGACAGTGGCCACAACTGGGGAATACAGAGATAGAGGAAGAGAGACAGGGGAGCACACTTCACCCTCAAGATGTATCCCAGTTGGTTTTCGGTGCGGTTTTTTCTTTTTTTAAAGTAATTTTAAAGATAAAAAAAATAAAACCCCAAACCAAGGAGGCAACCAGTGGAAGAGGGTCAAAGGCAGCCGTGTGGGTGCAAGGGTGCAGGACAGCCCAACTCCTCTGTAATGCCCCAACTACACCACAGAGACACCAGAATAAAGCTGGTGGGAGCAGAACATCGGGTCTGAGCAAGCCAAAGCCCCGTGCGCATCAGTTTGGTATGATGAGTACATGCCCAACCTCCCTAGAAGCTCCTTGGAGCTCAGCACTTGGGGTTCCACCCAGGCTGCAACTCGGTAGAAACGCTGTACTATGTACGACCTCTCTGCCTGGAGATCAGGAGAGCAACCCAAAGTGGCCTTCTCCAGCCCTGAGGGCCAGGACCTGAGATGAACACTCCACCTTTTTCACCACATTTTAGACGTGAAGTGACACCACATCTTGGGTTTGGTTTCCCCCCCCCCCCCGCCCCCTCCTTCCCCTGTCACAGATTGTTTCTTTAACCTGAAGAAGCCCCCTCAAAAAAAAAGAAAAGAAAAGCAGGACGGAGCCCAAACACAGAGTCAGAGCAAAGAACCTGTGAAGTACAAGATGGGCTACCTCGTACAGCAAGCACTCATTAGTAAAAGATATTGTTGCCTGCAGGGAGACAGTTTCTGGGTGATTGAATGTAGAACCGTTTGGAACAAATTCAATAAAACCCAGCGTGCCTTTTGCTTTTAAATATGCTGTTTCCTCTAAGCTGGCGTTTTTCGTGGAAGTGCATTGATTGAGGCCAGGAGTTCGCCAGGGAGGTTTCTGAGGCAAGATGCTGGGCATGGTGGTCACCTCGAGCCAGGGGGAGGTGGTGACCCACAGCTTGGCCTGTCCTCATCTAAAGGCAGACATTTCAACACGGTCCTCTTTGACAAGCATCTGAAAGGCCTTGGTTGTGCTCCAGCATGAAACGTAGCCTCAAAACCTGGTGTCAGATCCTCAAAGATTGCTGCAAAGCCTATTCTGGGGCTTCTGAGTGGCCCAAAGCTGAGGGCAAGGCTGGTTTTAATTGCCTTGATTTTCCATGCCTTTCACCTGGTTATCACCCATGCCCATAGCACCAGGCAGAGGATTCTCAATGGATTCTCTCTTTATTTTCATTTATAAGAGCCTTCAGGACAGATTTAATTGCTGGGGTACAGACTAGCCATTTCCAGTTATGTCTATGAGTGAACAAAAATGCTGGAGCTCCTGTTTTAATTAAAAGACATGATATCTGTTCCTACCTAGTGTGCAGTAGCAACAATAGCAGGTTATTAGGAGAGGTAATATCAATCTAATCGGATCAGATCCAATCTGTGTAGTTATTAGGCCTAGCTAACTCTTGGTATTGATTTTATTACTAATATCACTCCTGTAATAAGAAATCAACCGCAGCCCCTAGTTTTGCATCATTCATCACGCTGTTCATTTGTTTGGCTTCAGATCAGCTGGGTGTTTTTCCCCATTGCTCAAAATCCACAGACGCCTTTCCTTTCTTGGGTTTTACCTCCCTTTCCTTCATCGTTACCGCTTCCTCACTGTATCTTTTGCTCCTCCCCTCTTTTGGGTTGCCCCTTGGCCTCTACGAAAAACAACAAACTTAATGTGAGATCAAAGCCAACGCATAAATTTTTCTTACTCTGAATTCAGCCAAAGAAACTTCCAGCAGTTATGAGTCAGCAAGGCAAGATAGAGCTGCTGGTCACCGAGAGAAATTACCAGGAATTTGGGGAGGATGAGTCACCCTCAAAGATGGCTGAGGCAAGGAACAGAGAAAGAATCTCTTGTCCTTTCCCTTTGTGATTCAGCTCGTTTTTTGTCCCAGGGTTGAGCAAGGAGCACAACATGGGAATTTTCTTGCATCTCCCCATAGGAAGGAGCTTGGAGCTGAACTAGTTCTCTCCAGGAGGCCACGTGCAGCGAGCTGGGAGGGTGCTTGTCCTCATGCTTGGCTTTGGCTCCTGATGTTCCCAGGGAGTTAAATTTAAACTCTGGGTTCGTTGCAGTTTCCTTGCAAAGCTGTCGATCACCTCTTGTACCTCTCAGCCTCTTCCTTGTTCACTCGAGAAAATAACAGCTCACGCCGCTCCCGGGCTCGGAAAAAGCCCACATAATTGGTACACTCTCCACAAAGTACATCTCCACCAACAGCATAGCTATTTGGAGCGCCAAGGGTGGCCTTGTCTTTTCAGAAGGGTCAGGGGTTGACAACCTCATTTATTTTCCTCAGTGTTTGTCCAAGGGAAAAAAAACAACACAACCCAACCAAGACCCCAGCTCCTCAAAGTCAAGTCTGGTAGCGCCAACTGAGGGCACATCTGGAGGAAGAAGACAGGTTTCCATCCCACAGCTGTGCAAAAGCCTCAGCCTTGACCTTCTGGTGATTAACCAGCTCTCAGGTTTCCTTTGGGGCTTTTTTTTTCTTGCCCCACATCTAGGTAGGATGAAGGCTTTCGACACCGAAAATGCAGAAATTTGGGAAATGTGGAGTCTGTTCCAGTGCTCCTGCACATCCTCAGCCACCTCTCCATTCTCACGTGAGCAGAAAATTGCCGTGTCATCAATTTAGTGTAGGCAGCATCTTGAGGACCAAAACCAGTTTATGTTGCTGTTTTGCTTCCTGACTCGGCAGTCTTGGTCGGGTCCAGCTACTGGCTATCATTAACATCTTCCTCTCTCACAACAGATAAATAGCAATACTAAGAGTCATACATACTTATAAATAAATATAAAAGGAGCATCAATTCAGCCATGAATACAAAGCTTAAGAATACAGCATCTCATTCCTGTTTGCTGCCTCAGGCGTCATGAACTGACGATCAAAATTCACCAAGCACCAAAAATATTAGTTTAATATTTGTGTGTGCTCAGCTTCTTCTTGTGCTGGAATGACAAACAGCCTTGAAAAGGCATTGCCAGAGGCACTAACACTTCCATTCTCTCTCTCACTGATTCTGGCACACAGAGGGATCTTTTCAAACCGATAAATGCTTTCATTTTTGTCTTCGCTGAAAGGACTTCCTCTATGGGGTGATGTTTTGCTAGAGGATATGATTTAAGAGCAGAGATATGGTTGTGATTCAATATCATCCTCAGGAATTCCTTGTAAAGTCAGGGGAGAGACAAATTCCGACATTACAGGATTACCTGAGCCCCATTTGAATTTCTCAGAGTCTTTCTGGAGTGACAACCAGGCAAGAAACCCACAAAGGCTGTGAAGCCTTTTTCACCTGGTATCTCATAGCTTCTGGTCCCAGGTGGGACAGCAGCAACGTGGTCTTTCTTGTGGGTTACACCCTGACCTGCGTGAGAACATGCAAAAGTAAGGGGAAAAAAAGAAAAGAAAAGGAGTGGAGTGAGCTTTTCCAACCCCTCTGTTTGGGTCGGCTCAAAGTGGATGGATTTCAGAGCAGTTGCAATGTCAGAGCTGGTTTCTCACATCCCCCCCTACTTGGGATGCATCAGCCATCAACTAAGAGTTGGCAAGTTAATCCAGTGGGGAAAAAAAAAAAAAAGACCAACTGTGAGGAACAGATTTACAGATTTTTCTCTTTGCTTTCCTTCCTCATGGCCTTTTTGTTGCTGAGAGGCAGGATGCCCTGAGCTGATGTACACCAGAAACCCAGACAAACAACAAATGGCTGTCAGAAACTCTCTGTAGAAACCGAGCTGCTCACCCAGGATGAGCTCAAGCCCAGCAGTTTGAGTTACCTTCTTGCACTACAAGGGGATGGGTTCAAACTCCAACTGCCCACAGGCTGCCATTGAGGGCATGCCTGTCACCCCCCCAGCTAGCACAGGTCAGCCCAGCATCCACTCTTAGGTAGCAGCTCCCTCCTATTGATAACATACTTATTTTTGGCCTCAGGCAAAGATGTTTTGGACACGTTCCTCGATGAGCTGGGGAGAAGAACAATGCCGTCTCTCTCCTCGCCAAGGTGGGCTGTGGCCAGGCAAAGTCCTTCTTCCACACAAAGCTTTGTATTTGCCTGTCAATATCCCAGTTGGATTCTGCTTCTATATATTTAATTCGAGATGAGTACTGCAGGACCTCTTTTGTTAGCTGGATACCTCATGCACATTGTTGTTATTTCTTTCATAAAAATCAATAAAGACTTAGGAACAACAACCAACAATAATAACAGCACATCTCTCTGTCTCTTTGTGTACAACTCGCTGAACAACTTAGAAAAGCAGCAGACCACAGTCCAAGTAAAAGATAAATAAATAAATAAATAGTGGTTTCCAAATCAGACCTGGGTTATTAACCTGTTGCCTATGGAAAAAGCATATCATCCATCCACTTAGAAGTGAGGCATCACCTCAGCCCAGAACAAGTCAGCAGCAGAGGGTCAGGAAGGGAAGAAAAGCTCAGCAAATAAGGCACCAACCAGGGTTCCTCTAATTTGGTGTCCCAGTCCTCTTGCCTATGGAGCATTGGCAAAAACACCAACAGAAATGCAAGAGCACCATTTTGAAAGCCATAGGGAAATCATTGCTATCGTAGTGCCTTCCTGGGCACCGACAAAAACTCAAGAAGACACATCCCATTAATATTTCTATCCTGCTTTGAAATGAGGAGAGACGAGGAAAGATTTCCCTGCCATCCGCATCCAAGAAACAGCCAAAGCAGCAAGAGCTGAAATTACCCAGGACCACTACAGTTCAATTCCAGAGCATCATTTAATTACCCTACATGAGAGGTTAAAAAAACTCAGCCGCACACCTGCAAGGCAACATTTTCTCCTCTCCTTGTACTCATGTGAGTTTTTCCTCCAGCTCAAGCTGGATCTTCCATGGACTACCCAGTCCCGGGTGTAGTAGGATCAGGGCGACCACAGTGTTGCTGCTGCCAAAACCCTGATGGCTTTGACTTTGCTGCCCTGGTATTCACGAAGCTTGGGCAGGACACAGCACAGCCCCTTAGGTCAGGGGCTGGCCAGCTGTGGTCCAGGTCACCACCACCTTCAAGTGACCTCCAGCCAAGCTGAGCACTCCTTCACAAAAAAAAGCCTCCCCACCCCAAACTCATTTCCTGAGGGACCACTCACTCAGCCACAACCTGCACTTCACATTTACCAGGTTTCCAGCATGTGGGTTAAAGAAAATATATAACATTCTAATACTATTGTTTTAAAGGTTAATGTATTCCCAGCCACAATTCCGAGCAGAGATTTCAGCCCAGGAACAATCACCCAGTGGCAGAGAAAGCATCGAGTAGATGACCTAGGTCTTTCCATCTCTAATTTTTATGCATGTGCGACTCCTTTTTTCATTTCTTTCCTTTTCCGGTTCACCCATCCAAAGTAATATAAAGCCTAAGGCTAAACACAGCTGGGTTTTTATCCACATCACAGCTGTTACACACACAGCATCAGCACATATCCTAGCACCTATGCTCCTCCACTGGTTTCCCTTCCCCTACGAGGGACTGCAGACCAAGGCGCTTGCGGCAGGCATCTTTCCTGACTTCCCAGGCATTCCCACACGCAGCTTTCATAAACCAGAAGGCTGCTCCGAGCGCAAAAAAAGATAAGGAAATTCAAACATCAAAAAGAAGGAAAAAGCTCGTGCCCCTGAATATATTAACAGCTGATGAAAAGACAGGCTCTACCTCTCCAAAACCTTCTCCCGCGCTGAGAAAGAAAAGACGCAGAAAGCAAATAGTAGCACAGCCAGAAAGCATTTTAGCTCTTGAAATGAAGGAAAAACAAAAGTTTAGGGGGTTACTAAACACTAGCCCTAAATACAGCAAAGCCTGGAGCTTTTTCCACAGAAGCCTTGGGGTAGAGACCCAGCAAAAAAGAACTCCCACCATCCCAGCGACCCCCCAGTAACCCAGTGCTGGTCCTTTTTTATCCTCCAGCAGCTGGGTCCATTCAATTAAATGGCCTCAGCTGGGGCAACACCTCACCTGTAAACCCATCCCAGCTTGTCTCTGTGCAGCTGAGCAGCAAATGAAGCTTGGAGACGAGACTGACCCCAACAGCAGGCACCCAGAGATCATCAGAGATGGCTGGTGCTTACAGCAGAGATTAATTTCTTAAAGGCAGTGCTTTGGAGTAATATTCATACATTTCTGCGTTAGAGGAAGAGGTTTCATTAGATGTAGAATAGCACTCTTGGGTGCGTAGAAATGTGCTGTACTTGTTTAACCTAGCAGTTTTTTAATGACACATACAGGAATGTTATTAGTCTTCATTTTAAATTCGAAGACCAGGTTTTAGTTTTCCTACAATTCTGCTGACGCTGAGGAAAGGCGAAAGCACCCCTAAATCTTACACCCAGGCAAAACCAGGGTAAATCCTCCCCAGGACCATAAGGAGGGGGCAGGGGATGCTAGGAGGACTTGGACCACCCCAGAGAAGATGGTCCAGGAGGAAGCACCGAGCATCCTTGGAAACGCCGTGAGATGCTCCAAGGAGCTTCATGTTGTAAAATAAGAAATTTTAGCAAAAGGTTACCCTCCTTTTCATGCTCTGGTTTGCTACTCTTGACTTCATCACAGCCCAGAAGCACCAGAGCTGGTGCGAGCATCCAGCCTGAGCAGAGCTGCGTTGCACTGTAGATGGGGAGATCTCCTGGCCTTTTAAATTCCAGGTTAGCCTGATCCAGGGTTAAAACTCACCTCCGTGCCAGAGCCAACCCAAGATATCAACAGGCTCCTTTTGGAGGCTCCAATGTGCTTAAAGGCCAAGGCTGAGCTACAATGGGAAACACAGAAGCAGGCAATATGACACAAATGGAGCAAATTAGAGAGAAGAAAGGCACGGCTAAGGTGACTCAGATGAAATTTAGGCCATCAAAACACTGCCCTGCTGTTTCCTACTGGGCTGGTGACTTTGAAAGCTCAAAGCCTGCCAGTGGGAAATAGGAGAGGTAAGGACGTAGGTTGTGTCACTGTGGCCTTAATATTTACAGCCTGATGGCACCTCCTGGCATACGCCAGGACCCAGTGCTTTCCTTTCAGAGAGAAAGCACAGACACGGTCAGAAGCAGAACTCGTCAATATTTCTTGGTTTCTTTTCCTTTTTTTCAAATTTTATTCCAACCAGCGTTCCGGTCAGGGGGAGGGAGGGAAATGGCTTTTTTCATCCAAACACAATTTTCTATGGGAATTACATGATCTTGATGTTTTCTCCCATTGCTTCTTGTTGGTGTTGAAGAACTGACACGCACAAAATTTTTTAAAGAAAGATATATTTATGTTGGATAGCTGAGAGATGAAGTGTTTTGATCAGCTGGATGAAAGCGGCCAGGAAAATTCCAGATCAAACACGGTAAGATGTCCAAGTGAAATGGTGCTTTTCAGCACTCGGGGCTTCTTTCTGAATGTTGACACCAGGGGGAAGGGCAGAAGGGAAGAAAACCTGTCCTAGCAAACCCCACCGCTAACTCCCTTTAAAATTGCGAGATAAATAATTATCCTTTCTTTTTTTTTTTTTCATGTGTGTGTAGCAAAGGTGGTCTCACCAGATTACGACGGCCAACGGAGAGGGGGGGCAGAAATCCATCATAATACCTAGTTATTCAAATAGAGATAATCAGAGGGGAAAGCCACCTCTGGTGCCTGGTGCAGTGTTAAACAGGCAGTTTTTCTGTTACAGAGAGGGTCTGACACCTCTCTGTGCCCAGGAGGGGTCAAAGTGGGCAACGCCATCTCTCGCATCACCCTAGGATTAAGGGATTACCATTAATTAACACTGCGGCTCCGCCAGGACCCTGCCTGCGTCGCCTGCGATACACTATCTTCCCATCGGAAAGAACCAGATGGATCTGAATTTCCAAAATCGCTCAGATGGAGAAAGAGCAGGTATGAGATAGGAGGTGGGGGGTCCGAGGCGAGCTGGATATGGAGACGGGGGGGCTGTGGATCGTCAGAGAGGAACGCGAAATCTCGGTAATTTAAGGTTTTTTCTCATTTCCTAAGGAGAAAAGGCATGTGGCATCTCACCCCATATGTCAGCACCCGTCTGCCCATCCCCTGCTATTGCCTTTTGACTCTGTTTCCTTTTAAAGCCAACCTGGCAGAGGGCTAGCACGCTCAAAGTAGCAAATTCCCATAAATTTGGGGAAAAAGCTGAGAAAGAGAGTTTCTGCGTGCCCTCACTAAAGGCAAAACTAAGGCAATATCACAGGAGAGGGCTTTTGTGGAAA
Organism: Calidris pygmaea; assembly: GCA_003697955.1. Classification (NCBI taxonomy): domain Eukaryota; kingdom Metazoa; phylum Chordata; class Aves; order Charadriiformes; family Scolopacidae; genus Calidris; species Calidris pygmaea. The sequence goes on along the minus strand of QJSC01021775.1, from coordinate 48,033 downwards.
AACAGTTGAAGCGGCTCGGGTTAATGGCAGGAAAGCTCAGTGAAATGAGGAGGAGAAGATATCTCCTCATCTCCTTGGCTCCTCCAGGGAGATAGCTCCTCCGCTCTCCGTGTCCCATCAGATACTGAGCCCGTAGCATCTACTGCTGCAACCCCGTGAAAATAGCAAATCCTCAACCTCTCCTGGCCTCTGCGAGAGCCGGGGACCGAGATCTTAACAGTGACTAATGAAAGCGAAGCCATCCCTGTCCCTCGGCACTTTTGGATCACCTTCATTTCCAAAGAACAGCTGCTTGGCACTGCCCAAAACCCCTGTCTCTTCAGTTGCACGCGCTGTCCTTGCGACGGCGAGTCACCTCTGGAAGCCTAATGCTCGAAATAAGCAGGTCCAAAGAGGGAAACAAGCCGTGTCACTGGGAAAAGGGACTTATCTACTCCAAATTAGGAGTTTGCTGTTGGTGCAGCAGCTCTCTCCAGCCCCAGGGTAAGCCAGATGTGCCCAGCCAAGTGCCCAGCACGCCGTGCCCTCCCAGGCATGGTACCCTGCGCTTATCAGGAGGCGAGCAGCAATTATCCCAGCCCACCTAGAGAAGAAAACATCAAATACTGTTACCAGCTAGTCTGGCCAAGCAGCATCAGGAGGGGAAAATGAAGGTGTCAGACATAGCAGGAGCCCAGCTGATATTGTGTTCTCACCCTTTCCTTTCTTTTTTTTTTTATGTATTAATTAAAAAAAAAAAAAAAACAAACCCACACGCAACATTTTCTTGAGGACAAACTGGCTAATTTCACTTCAGAGTCATACCACCAGCAGCACAAAACAAACTGGGATGCCCTGCAGACCTCCCAGACCTTAACTGTGTCCAAATCCAAGCACCTTCATGTAGCAACCAGTCTGTCTATAGAGAAGAGCCCACCTGTAGAGCATCCCGACCTGCAGGATGCTGTATCAGATGCCAGGAGACCAGGACCTCTCTGTTACCACCGTGGGATAAGAAGTTCCCTGGGATAGTCCTCCTCCAGGGTTTGTCTGTCTGTTCCTCATTGGCAGAGGTCTCTCAGCCATGACCTGCACATCTAAACGAACACCTTAGCTTAACATTGCCCAACCTCTCTGCCCTTTTGAACCTTTTCTGGTGGCACTTCCAGGTTGTAACATGCTGGTCGCACATCACACATGTAGCTGGTTGGGCATCCCCTGTCCCACCTACCTGCCTTGGCGTGTGGAGACACAAAGAGCTGTGATAAAGGTGCCTACATTTGGGTGCATGGATGCTTTTGGCAGGTGTGAGAGCAGAAAGACCTCCTGCCCATACCCACACAGCCTTGGATTGTACTGGTGGGCTTCAGTTATCTCCCAGCCTGCAGCCCAAACCCTCCCATCTCAGGTTTGGCTCTTTGTCTTGCTGCTTCTTTCCCCCCCCCAAAAAAAAATCAAGTAGACCAGGAGCGCCTGGTTAACAGCTAATCTCCCTCTTCTCTTAAATCGCCAAGATTAAAAGCTTTCTTCCTGAAGACTGCTTCATAAAAGACCCAAAGGCTTTTACTCATTTATACCTTTAAAAAAGGAACACATTATCTGTTTGAAAAGATGAAGGTTTATGGGCAAAATCTTCAGCAACACTCCATCTCCCGAATCTGCGCTCCGCTGGTTTTCCAGATAATCCGGAGCTACGGAATCGCACCTGAGCAAAAGCAAACCTTGGCAAACCTTGGCAAACTCCAGCCTTAGTGCACAACCACTGAGATTCATCCCACCGCCCACCCCCCACCTTAGAAACACGGGATTTCTGACAGTCAGACACTCTTCTCCAGGCGAGGTGGTCCCTTCCTCCTTGGAAAGGTTACAGCTGCTCAGAAGCTGGCACTTTTGGAACTTTTAAGTCAAATTGTGCTGGGGTTTGAGTGCTGTAGGAAAGGAAATACGGCGTGCACAGCCCTTTTATTACGTGTTAGCCGAATAAATGTCCCTATTTCAGGGCAGGTGAAGCAATAATAAATATCAGGTAGGAGAAGTGAGCCTGCCGTACCTTTTCATTTGTATGCATAGCATTATTTTTTTTATTATTAAATAAAAATTCACTCTCCAGAAACGGAGCCCAGACCCGCTAGCTCAGGCCAGCTCTTGTTAAAATGATTATTAATGGTAGTGCACCTCTTCATAATGGGAATGAATGGTCCAGCCGCCTTTCAGTTCCACACATATTACTGACTTATTCCTTCAGCCTCCCCTCGGCCGCAATATTCCCCGCAGCCTTCCCCTCCAGCCCTTGAAGACCTGCATGCGGGCGATCCATCTTGTAACTTTTAATGCTTATTTTTTTTCTAAAGAGGATAAAAATAAACCGGTCCAGGCGGATGAAAAATACGGGATGTAGCGCCGAGCCCACCAAGGGAGATGGGGGGGGGGGGGGCGGGTAGAAGGAAGAAGAGTCTTCCCTTTTCCATGCATTTAAACCAAAGATGCATAATCCGTTCCCTTTAAAAGCCCCTCCCCTCCCAAATAAATAATTTCCTCACTGTGGTGGAGCATGGGGGGGTGACAAGGGGAGGATTATAACTGATGGGAAGGAGGCAAAGGCAGACCAGGCAGAGATCTCCGGGCGCTCGGGGGGGTTTCTCGTGGTGCACCGTGCAAACCCCAGGAGGATGCCTGAGGTAGCGAGGGCAATTTTGCCACAGCAAAATCCTTGCAAAAGCAATTTTTAAAGGAAGGGCTGCTCCCAAGCCCTTTGCACGGCCCTTCTCGTATGAATCCCTGCAGCCAGCAGGCAACTCCTACCCCTGGATGCCCAGGAGAGCCTGGGAAGGGATGGGAAAGAGGGTGACGGGGGGGGTCCAGGGCTTTGCTTGTGCCTCCGCGTGACAAGGATGGGTGTCTGCATTTTCACGCCTGCTTAATCACTTGTAATCCTGGAGGAGTAGGCTGCCAAGGATGGGCGAGCGTGCCAAACCATGCCGGGGTGAGCATGGCTTGGGCAATGCAAGTGCTGGCTGCCAGCACGGGGTTCTTCCCCCACCAGCTGCTCCGGACTGGATCCAGGCATTTCACGGACTGGAAAAAACAGCGATGACTTCAAACCTCGGTCTCTGTCTCTAGACAGGCTCTCGAGGCTGCGTGTCTTGTCTCAGCAAGCACCATGCCCCTCTTGGGTTGCTGTAGAGCAGTCACCAGTCGAGAGCTTGCATGGGGCTGCAGCTGGTTAATAGCAGGACAACAGGCAGACGCATTTTGATGCACCAGAATAAATAAACCAGGCTGGAGCTGGCCCTTGATGGTTTTGAAAACAGGCAGCAGCGTTGGACTTCTTGAAGCCAGCCCAAGGGGTCCAAAACCCAAGCAGAACAACTCCCCCCAGAACCACGAGCTCTTCCGGTCCTTCAAATTTGGATGCCCAAATATCACAATTTCCACCCAAATTGTCCCAGTACCACACCCATGCCCTCCATGTACCACAAACATCCCAAGTATCACAGGCTGCTCACCCGATACCCCACAAACATTGCCCCCACGCAAATTCGAAATAATTCACAGCTACATGCCCCAGATCCCCCAACAACGTCCTGACAAGCACCTCCAGAGATATCACTAAAACATCCCCAAACGGTCTCTAAAACCTGGCTACCACTAGTGAAAAATCTTGCTTTTGGTGTTGGTGTGGTCTTCAGAGCTTCCCACCATTAGGGGAATATACAAGAGCCGCGTTGCTGTTGCGTTCGGTAGCGTGTTTGTTCTGATTCACTGAAGTATATGGGTTAAAAACATGATAATTACGGCTTTTAGCAGAAGAGCACTCATGGAAAACGCAGTGGCAGCCCCGGGACATCAGCAGGCAAGGTTCACAGGAACCAGCCCTGAAAACACCAGAGCGGCTCCATGGGACTGCCGGATGGGGCAAAAATAGCCAAGGGGAGTAGGGGCTAACCTCTCTGCTCTCCTGTGTTCTGGGAGAACATCTGCTGGGAACCGAAGATGGAGTTTTTCAGGGTTGGTCTCTTTATATTTGCTGTTCAGTTGTTTTTCTAAACAAAAAAAATTAAAAAAACCCAACCAAAAAACCCCAAAAAACTCCAAACACCCAACCTACGTCCACTGTTTTTTTAGGAAAACGAAACCTAACCCTAATTTTGATTGAAACTAGTGGTTACTAGCCCATGCAAGCTTTTATCACTGCATCTCTTCTCCCCAGCATAACACAGCCCTGGCTCCATCTCCGCCTGCGACGACGTGGCGAGCGCGGACGGAGAGACATTTGCCTACACGTATGTAAAAGTGATTACAGGCAGAAGCCTGGGGGATTTGTTTCGGAACAATGTCGTAATGAGCCTGAGGATAATCCGCTGCCCAGAGACAGGTCTTTTTTCCCCCGGAGGAGTGGCAGCCACAAATTAGATAGTCACATCGCGTTATTTCCAGCGAGTTAACTCCCAACACTGCACCTTCCGTCCCGCCGAGGAGGGGGACGGCACAAATTGAACCCTCCCCAGCAGATGCGCCCCAAATCAAAGATGCTTCGGGTGGGGAGAGGGGCCGGGGGGCAGGATTTTTTAATGGCCCAAAGTGGTGGAAATTCATTACCCTGATAAGGCCCTGGGAGCTGTTGGTTTGAGCTTCAGCCATGGACAGTCCCTAGAGAAATTTCACCGTGTTCAAGCTAATCTTCTTACAAACACTGTTGTTGGCTTGTTTTTTTTTTTTTTTATTATTTATTTTATCCGACATGTGTCAAGCAGGCCTACTAAGCCTATTACATCTCCAGGGAGGTTGGAGTTCTCATTTTTTCCTACCCCTCCCCATCTGAAGGCTGCTCATCTCCTTTTTGGCTCCTCTGGACATTTCTCCATCGTTACAGACAAACTGATTTTTTTTTTTATAATTAACACCAGGAAAAAATCTTGGTGGGTTTGGAGGCTCAGGTGAAACAAACAGCCAGGTTTCAGCTAGACATCCAAAATTTCTGGAGCTCATAGGCTTCAGAGATGAGCAATAAAACTTGCTGAACCATCCCTTCTTGCTGTGTTCATTCATTTTACTTTTTTTTTTTTTTTTTCCAACAAACCCTCAAAATAAATAGATAAAGAGTTAACTGGCCATTTTTCTGTGCTTCTCTGGTACAAAATAGTTCGAGCTATTGGTAAAACCACAGTTTGGTACTGCTTTTTTTTGTGTGTGTGTGTGGTTTTTTCCCTCTGTTTGTATTTAAAAGAAGAAAAAGGCAGAGATTAGACCCCTGGACAGGATGGATTTAAATGATGTGGTGAACGTGAACCTGCCTTGGAGTTTCAGGTTGAGGGATACGTGTTGGCAAAGGGACATTTTTCCCGACACCTCTCTCCACATTCCAGTGGAAAGTTTCTAGGAAGCCACTAGAAAGGATGAAAAGGAGGGAAAAACAATAAATATAAAAGCTTGTGCTGTAAATGGCCATTTTCTGGAGGAAGCATCAAGCTCTCACAACACAATGGGAGATTAGAAATACCCAAGGAGCAAGAAACATCCACGCACGTACATGCACACACACCGACACGTACGCTCTGGAGACTTCCCTACAGAAAATCAATGTGAGCTTATCAGCCTGCAGCAGAGTCAGGACAATTAAACATTTCCCTCTCTGCCTTTATATATTGAATTCAAGTTTTGAAGTTGTTCTCACCTGTGGACGGAGAGAAAGAAGCATCCGAGCCAGAATCTCATATGAGGAGTTATTTCTGATGCAGACAGTAGCCAAAATTATTTCCATGGCTAACCGCTGCCTTCTTTGCCCTTCAAAAAAGCCCAAACCTGTCTCTTGCTTCCTAGCTATGGACCAAAAAAAGGAAGGTAGTGTGCATTCAACATCGATTTCTCTGCTGGGACCTCTCTTAGCACAGACTTCTGCACTCACAGGAGAAGTCCTTTCCCAAACACCGAGCTTTTGCCATCATGTTTTTCTCTGGCGCAGAGCAAAACTTTTCAGGAGACCAACCAACAGAAACCAGAAGTGGGGCCCCAGCAGCAAAACTGAGTCCAGATTCAGAGCTGACCCCCAAGTCCGTGCACAGGTTGGGGATGAGGCTGTGGATCTCTATCTACTGCACAACCAATCTATTAAAGCACTAGCTCCCAATCCCACCAGAGCCAAAGGGTGTTTGAAGCCCCAGAGGAGTCTTAAGCCAGCATCTAGAATCATAGAATATCAGGTTGGAAGGGACCCCAAGGATCATCTGGTCCAACATTTCTTGGCAAAAGCACGGTCTAGACAAGATGGCCCAGCACCCTGTCCAGTTGAGTCTTATAAGTGTCCAATGTTGTAGAATCCACTACACCCCTGGAAAGATTATTCCAATGGCCGATGGTTTTAATTTTGAAAAATTTTCTTCTTGTGTCCAGTCAGAATTTCTCCTGTAGTAACTTGTAGCCATGTCCCCTCATCTTTTCCATGTTTCTCCTTTTGAAAAGAGTCTCTTCTTTGTAGCCGCCTTTTAAATACTAGAATATGGTGATAAGGTCTTCCCTCAGCCTTCTTTTCCAAGTCTGAACAAACCTAATTCTGCTTTAGAAACCAGTCCTTAGATCATCTTCGTTGCCCTTCTCTGGACCCTCTCCAGCCTGTCCACATCTAAACGTATTCTCCTATTCATTTGACTGGTTTTCACCAGACATCGGCTACTGAAAACCAGCTCCTCCAGCTCAAAGTCATTGGAGGAATGGAAAAGCACCGAGATAAAGCAAATAATTAACAAGCTCAGTAATGAACAAGCCAGTGATTGCTCTTCCGAGTGCCTGCTCCAACCACCTCCACACGCAGGTGTGGGTGGATCGCCCAGGAGACACTAATCTTTCTGGAAAGACACCAGCACCCTCAGCCTCCCGGCTGCTGACTTCCTCTCCTACAAGCATCCTCCACCTCCTGGGACTCAGGTTTGAAGCAGCAGCTTCCTTTTCATTTACTTATTTTTATCTCCCCCAGTCAAAACGGACAGGGTAGATAATCTGGGCTTACATCCCTTTGAAGTCAACCAAAAAGGCCTTTTTAACTTCAGCGAGCACCCCGGCGGGGACCAGGCCTCCACGTACCTGATCTGCAGGCATCGCTGGGGATTTGGGCAACAACTGGGGCTCCGGCCACGCAGACGGGCTTTAAAGCCATCGAGTCCGAGCCCTGCCTTGGCGAGAGATCAAGCGCCGCAGATTTGCCTACAAACCCTCCCGCCTTATCACGCCTTAGCCCCGTCCAGATGTCAGCACTATCCCTCCGTTAACAATCCCCCCTTCTCCTTCTTCTTTTATCTCCCCGTTAAATCGCTGACAAGACCTTTCCTGGCGGCCTTCTCAAAAGTAGAGGAGATCAAAAAATCAACAGAGTATTTCAAAAGCGAAAGTCCTTAGGGAAAAATAAGGAGGAAAAAAAAAAATAAAAAAAAAAAATAAAAAAAAAAAATAAAAATGGGAGGGAGAAGGAGCCTGCAACGCTGTTATAGTGCACGGAGCCGAAAGCGAGAGACTGGTCCTGCAAATACTTTAATTCAGTGCTGGTAGGAAAGGGGCTGGGGATGGTTTGGGCTTTCATGGAGCTACCGGCACGAGCATCACTGGTGCCTCCAGCCTTGCCCTTGTGAACACTTGTGCCACACTCAGCGCGGCAGAGTGGCCCTGGAAAGGCACCTCTGGTTGCACCCACACCAAAACCCCAGCACCGATGGATGCTGAGGGTAAAGCTCCTCCTGCCTTTGTGAGGACCACAACCCCGCTCCATGAGGTGCAAGGATCTCTCCTTAGGAATCTACCTCCCCTTTGAACACAGTGGCCAGCAGGGAGGAGAAGAATCACCTTTCCCATCCACGCAGAGAAGTGTTTGACCCTTTTTTTTTTTTTTTTTTTCTGATGGGCAGACAAAGGCAGTATCTCTCCCTGCCTAGCCAAATTTACTTTTATTGCCCCTTTTCCACAGCGGTACGGCAAAGCTGTAGAAGAGTTTTAGCTTTATGCTTGCTTTTGAAAAAGCGACGCTGCCAACTTTCAAAGGACATCGAAGCAGACACCATGCAGAGGTGTCCAAGTGGCTGACAGCAGCAGGCAGGGATCACCAGACGAAAAAAAAAAAAAAAAAAACCCAAAAAATATTCCTAGCCTTTGCTGACATGGCCAACACTATGTCAGCAGTGGCAGCCCGCACGTGCCGGGAGGAAAAAAAGGCAGCAGAAGAAAGCAGCAACACCAAGCAAACCTGATCTTTACTTCATTTTTCTACTTGGCTGATCATATTTGATTCTTTAACTGGTGGCAGAAAGTTGCTGGAATACCAAGTGTTAGGATTGGGTTCCTCCGCTCCGGCTTTATTTATTTGACTATTTTTCCCCTCCCCCTTTCTCATTCTCTTAAAGGCTTTTCAGCAGATTCAGAGATGGCCAAATGCTGCTGGCTTCCCCGTCTAATTGCACGTTCAGACTGCAAACAGCTCGGTGCTTCAGCAAGACCCGAAAACACACACCTAACCTCACTGCAGGAATAAAGAATTGTGGGCAGAGGAAAGCAACGACAGATAAATCCCCGCTTGGGCATGCAAAGAAGGGCCCCTCAAAGCCCAAGCAGAGGCACTTGTTATTCACTCCTCATGATTTCTTACTTATTATCTTGCTTCTTCCAAAACTGAGGGAAACTAATCAGAGCGCAGAAGCAACAGAGGGTAATTTCGGTGATCAGTCACACTCTACCAATAAGGAATAATAAACAGCTGGAGTGACCACTTGAGATGATCCACGGGCTCGCGTTGGCTCGCCCAAGCTGCTCAGTGACCAATTCTGGGCGCTGAATGGGATCTCAGGCTGAACACCCACTCAAGGCCATCGTTGACGCCAAGTCTTTAGCAATCCCATCCGTGCCTGCGGATTACATTACTCACTCGAGCTGCAGGCACGTGCATCTGGATCTGGGCTGAGGTTCCTCATATGCCTGCCAGCATGTTGCTTAGGAGACGAGAAGAAAAGAGGTAAATATGAAAGGACTCTCCCACACCCTAGAATGACATGCAAACCTTGCTGAAGTCAAGGTAGACAATATCCACCACCCTACCTCTCATCTATCCAACCAGTCATGACATCATAGAAAGCTATCAGGTTAGTCTGACATGACCTCCCCTTGATAAATCCATGTTGGCTACTTCTGATAGCTTTCTTTCCCTCCATATGCTCTGAGATGACACCCAGGATGAGGTGTTCCATCACCTTTCCAGGGACGGAGGTGAGACTGACCGGTCTGTAATTTCCCGGGTCCTCCTTCTTGCCCTTTCTGAACACTGGGATGACATTGGCCTTTCTCCAGTCCTTGGGCACCTTGCCTGTTCTCCAGGACCTCTCAAAGACGATGGAGAGTGGTCTTGCAATGACTTCTGCCAGCTCCCTCAGCACTCTCGGGTGTATCCCATCTGGACCCATGGACTTGTGGATGTCCAGCATTCTTAACTGATCTCTAACTTGGTCCTCCTCCACTAAGGGAAGATCTTCCTTAGTCCAAACTTTCTCTGATTCATCCAAAGTCCATGGCTCCCAGGGGTTGGCCCGAGCAGTAAAGACTGAGGCAAAGGTGGCATTCAGCAACTCAGCCTTCCCAGCATCCTCCGTTACCAAGGCACCCGACTCATTCATCAGCGGGCCCACATTTTCTTTAGTTTTCTTTTTGCCTCCAATATAATTGAAGAACCCCTTCTCGTTAACTTTGACATCTAGGTCATGAATAGCCTCTAGATGAGGCTATTCAGTTTCACTGCCTTGCTTTCCACCTCCTCGGACAACCCAAGCTTCCCTCGTGTCATTGCAAACCCACCCGAAGAAGCCAGGAAAGCGAGAAGAGCCCCGTCGCACAACTGGGAAATGAAAGCAAAGCCCTGCCGGCAGAAGCGGCTAGACTAAATCTGATCAATGCTGCTCTCAGCTGTGCTCCAAGGCTCACGCGTGTCTCCTCAGCCACTTCTTCCAACCCCCCCCCCCCCGCCATGGGGAAGAGCCGCAGACATCAACTTCTGCCCATAATACGCTTCTATAAATAAGCGGTACTTAGCTCCTGAGGAACGGGGGGACCAAGCGGTCCATCCCCCGGCTCCGCTAATGGCTGCGTCTCCCGTAAGTGCCTGTCTGGCTCTCGGTTTTGGGAAGACACTGCACAGTCACAGCTTCAGCTTAGCTCTTCACAGTGGCAATGCTTTTCTCCGCCCCCCCCCCCGAAATACACTGCTGCATCCCCTGCCAGCCCTGCCATGGGTCTTCTTCCCCTTTTCTCTGTGGAGAAGCAAGGGGGACCGCAGTTTTGGCAGAGATGATGGACTATATATATATTTATATACACACACATCTAAATATATATTTCCTCCTTTCAGCAGGAATTCTGCCAAACGCTTCCACATGTTGCTGTTTTCTTTTTTAGCGTCTACCTGAGCTGCTGTCTATTTGCTGCTTCCAGTGCATAGCATGACACAGTGAATTTCAATAAATGCATTATTATTTAATCCCTTAAGTGACATAGGAGGAGACTGCTAAAAAAGCCTCAAAGCTTTCCCGTCTGGCTGTTATTCCTGCGACTGTGCCTGGCACCTGGCACTGCCTCAACCGGCCCCTCAGATTGCTGCTAGTCCCCGAGCATCCCATGAGATACCCCAGGCTGCCTTGGGATGCTCTCCAGCAGTGCTGGCCCTGCACTAGACTACGTCCTGGTGGCTTTCAGGCCACCGCAGCTGAAGGGTTTATTGTTGTCTGGGGACCCTGAAGGTTTAGCTGTAACTCTCTTCTAGTCCCCCATGGGACCATCTTTGTCGTTCTCAATGACCCTCTTGTCTTACACGTCCGACCTCGCAGTGCCGCTTCATAACCTAAGCAGGGCCCAACGCTTGCACCCTTCACATCAGTGGAGGCAGAGTGGGGAAACTCTGGCTTTGTCCTCCTGAGAAAGCTGGAAACAGCCTGTAACATCTAGTCCAGCGAGCTCTGCGTGGAGTTAGGGCTTGCACCACAAGCCGTGGAGAAAACACAAGCCTCCCTCGCTGATTTTTCAAGGTTATCCTCCCACCAGTCAAATCCTGGGAGAGCTTTCTGAAAAACCTTCTTGAAAAGGTTGGGACCACACACATGAGAAACACCATCCTTGTCTAGACATCGGGGTGGGCACAAGGTAATATCAATGACTCACGACCAAAGAAGCTTAGTGGAACTCCACCAAACCAAAGAAGCCCCCGTGAACTCCCCCCCTTAGGACCAGCAGGGTTCTTCTGGCTTCACAAGGGACAACCTATCATGAAATTGAGGTGCTGGAGCAGGTCCAGAGAAGGGCAATGAAGCTGGTGAGGGGTCTGGAGAGTAAGTCTTATGAGAAGCAGCTGAGGGAGCTGGGGGTGTTCAGTCTGAAGAAAAGGAGGCTGAGGGGAGACCTTATCGCGCTCTATAACTACCTGAAGGAGGGGTGCAGAGAGGTGGGGGTCAGTCTTGTCTCCCAAGTCACAGGAGATAGGACAAGGGGAAATGGCCTCAAATTGCACCAGGGGAGGTTTAGATTGGCTAGTAGGAAAAATTTTTTCACAGAAAGGGTTCTGAAGCCTTGGAATGGGCTGCCCAGGGAAGGGGTTGAGGCCCCATCCCTGGAGGTGTTCAAAAGACGGGTTGACACGGTCCTCAGGAATATGGTTTAGTGATTGTTTTTTACTGCTTATTTCTTATTTATTTTTTTGTCAGAGTTAGGTTAATGGTTGGACTAGATGATCTTTAAGGTCCCTTCCAACCTAGACGATTCTATCTATGAAATTATTGCAGGGGCATCTGCCGCATATGGAGAGCCAGCTCGGCTCTTTGGATGTCCCCAGGGCAGCCCAGAAGCAGAAACGTTGGGGGAGGAATGCTGTGCCCCCACGCAAGCTCCTGCAGAATGCTCCCTCCTGCGTGGAGGACTGCTGTGCCAGCTCAGGGCGAGCAGCAGAACCGCAGGGTGTGCTTGCTTCAACTGAAACTAAAAGGCCATTTCCACCTCTAATTAACCCGAGGTACATCCAAGCCATAGAGCAAGGCTCTCATTAGCTGAGCCCCGGCAGAAATTCCCGCTCCAGCTGCAGCGTGGTGTCATCTCCCTCTACGGCTGGCACCCGGCACGAAGGGGGACAGGGCTTGGGTGGGAAAGGCAGCTTTTTAAGCTTGGATTAGAATATCAATTTATAAGGGGAGAGAGACCACCATAAGCGAGGAAACAGGGAACGTTTGGAAAAGCCACAGCCGAGGAAACAGCTCCCAGGGGCAGGAGGGCATCCCATCAGAGGCTGTCCCATGGTGACAAGTCCCCTCCCAGGAGGTAGCAAACGGGATGGACCCTTCACCTTCTCTCCTTCCAGAGGGGTGACCTGTTCCTGAAGTGAAAGGGGCAGGAAGGAATAAAGAGAATTTGAGTGGAGCTTTTACAGTGGTCGGGACCAAGACCAAACATCTATCTGGCAAAGGTGTCTTCTCTTATGAGTGACTCGGGGCTGTCCGTCTCCCTTTTTTTTAGGATATTAAAAGCAGTATGAACTTACAGATGGGTAAGTACACCTGATGATCAATCGTTATTAACATCACTAATAAACAGCTGAAGAAAACAACATCACATCATTCTCTTGCTCGAAAGAGTCATCACAATTCCAGAACTTGCAGCTGACTTAAGGAGTTCTGTAACAAGTTGAAATCTCTGCCATATGAGGATTTTTCAGATGCAACACCTTCCCACTTGTGGTTAGCACCAGGCTTCTTATTTTTCCCTTTTTTTCTGTGGAGAAACTATTATTCTGCCCTTTCTGAGAGGCCAGAAGAGAGAAACCCAAAGAGAGAACCTAGGTGTGCCCCGGATGCACAACTTGTAACAACTTCTTGACTATCTCCTGCGGTACCATCATGACAGATCAAATGGAAGCACTTCAGAGAGAAAAGACTCAGCAAATTTAGGCATCAACCCAGTAATTAACAAAACCCATAACAAGGGAAAGCAGGCCAGCTAGCCTAACACACAGTATGCAGCACAGCATCATCCCAAGGACCTTGGATAAAGGTCCTACAACCCAGAGTGCAATACTGTCAGAGCAACCTCCAGCTTTGGGCACGTTTCTAATTAACTTTCAAAAGGAAACGGTTAATAATGGCAAGTTTTCTGCTCCAAAAGGACTGAAACGCCCAGCCTTCACCACTGCATCAGCTAAAGGAAAGAAACGCAGAGTTAATTGGGTTTAGATCAAAGGAAAAAAAAAAAAACAACAACCAAAACCAACCTAACAAAGCAGCAAGCAATCTCATCCAGACCTGTACATGTGAAGAGTTTGCAGTGACTCCTTCCCCCAACTTTTTTTTTTTTTCACTTTCACGCTCCTGACCTTCTCCGTTCCAGCCAGGAGGGAATGGGAAAGTTCGAAGAAAGGTATTCCTGCGTTATTTTTAGCAGAGCCAGAAGAAAAGTGACTGGAAATAATCCATGAAAGCAAGCTTTCACCTTGATTTTCAGACTCTGGAGATTTCGATAGCCTTGATAACAATCACAACTTTACCAAAGGCATGTAAAATGCTGAGTGATACCAAGAGCACAAATTGAGCTCTCCCTTTCTTCCCGCTTCGCATTAAAAACCCATTGAACCATCAACGGAGACAGAGGGAAACGCTTCCCCCAGTAGGAACAGCTGAACTGGTGGCCAGACGACAGCAGGGAGATCCAGCCTCAGCTGGATTTCGGCACACGGGGCACTTAAACAGCCAGCAAGAAAATTCCACGTTATAATTGACCACATTCAAAATACATGCCGATTTTGGGGGGATGCTAGTCCCTTGTAGAAGGGGTCACTCTTTCCCAAGGAGGATTAAGAAACAGCTATTCCCACCCCCTGTAACTTGAATGGAGTAATATTGTAAAGGTACTGCAAAATAAATAATAATTAAAAAAAATCACTTCCTCTTGAGTTATTAAAACCCACTGAGCTCTTTCTCTCCTCCAAGGAGGGCTAAACTGCTCGAGAAGAGGTTTGTAGAGAGATACCTGGCACTGAGCGACTGCACAGGGACCTCCATGCTTCTCTGCCTGCCCCAACCCACCACAAGCACTGGTGCAAGCAATTGCTGATGGGACACAGGCCTCAGCTGCGTGCTTTAGAGACCAAAAGAATTAATTAGAGAAGCCACGCTCCCAAGGTGCTGATAATAAGAACAAAATGAGGGTTGATCCCATTAAGTCAATCTCCTCCGTTGGTTGCTTCCATCTGATGGCTTCTTCTTCCCCATCGCTCCCCGCTGTGTGTTCCCAGCCCTCTTCTTGTGCTGCCCGTAGGGTTATGGTCTCTGAGGAAGGCAGGAAGATGTGGGGGGGACTGAAATCTTAGGGTCTAGGCTGTCCTGGGAGGTTGCCTGCTGTGCTGGGCAACCTGGGCACGTTAGACACGTCGTGGGGCAGAGCTCTGCTGTGTTCCCCAGCCAAGGCGTGCTCATGGGCTGCACCCCGACCTGCTCACCAGCACGCCGTCACGCTGCCGGCTTCAATTTACTGCTCAGCCTTCCCCTGGCCACTAAAGTGGATTTACACCCGCTCTATTTCTGCTGGTCCGTTTCAAAGTGACCACCACAGCAACGAGACCCATTCACTGGCCGGGTTTTGAAAATCTATCACTTCCCCCTTGCTTTTCCCACCAGCTTTTCTTCTGCTACCAAACATCTCCCTCTGCAGCTGGGGCTGTTAAGAGCGTGGTTTTTTTTTACCCAGGATGGGTGTCCCTAGGCTCTCCTCCAGCTCAGAGGTGGCAAAACCCCTCCAGCCCTGCGCTGAACCTGGTCCATGCCCGTTTCCTCCTGGTTTTGCCCTTGCCCTGTGCCATCGGGTGCAGCCCCCATTCCGTGGTGGGTTGGTTATCCTCAGCATGGGGAGAGGCAGGATGAGTCCCTGGCATGGCAGATGCTCCCTCCTGGCTGGGGCAATTCTCTCTTTGTGGACTGGAGGGTGCCCAGGCCTTTGGGGAAACCAGTACAGACTGGCTTGCACCCAGTATAGTCAGCCTAAAAAAGCCAGTGTGTATACGGTATAGCTGCCTAAAGAGGACCCAACCACATCTGGCTGGGCTCCCCTGAGCCTCACGTCACTGCCTGGAGGTCCTCAGAGATAATTTTTGCTGGTTGATGGGTTTTATTTGCAGTCTGCCACAGCCTGACACCGAGAAGCCACACTGTGCACCCCCTCTGCTGGAAAACCGTCGTGGGGTGAAGGAGCCCAGCTGGCTGCGTTGAGCATCCAACCTATTTCCAGCAGACCCTGGCATGAACGGTGCCATCAGCATCTCCTCGTGGTGGAAAATAGCTGCTCTGGACCAGAATGAAGCCGCTTGGTGGGGGACAGCAGCCACAAACCTCCCCCTTTCCACCAGCCCGGGGAGAAGGAGTTCTCCTCCCACCCCAGCCTTCCTCCTGCCCCAAAGGCCACCTTCCCAACGTGGCATGGCTTTGCTCCCTTGGCACCCGTGTAAGCATGCGGGTGCGTCCGTCCATCCGGCTGGCTGGGGTTGTTGTTTTGTTTTTTTTTTTCATTAAGCGCCGCTAATTGGGCACGATGCCGTTCGGAGGCGGCGCCGGCGGGAGCGGAGGTGAGCAAGCAGGCGTTGCCTTCGAGTTCCAGGGATGGGATTAATTGCAGCCGCCGAGGACGACACGGGGCAATGCCAGGGAGGGAGGGAGAGGGTGGCATTGACAAATGACCCTCACCCACTAACCCATCGCTTGCTCGCACGGAGAGCGCTATCGATCAGCCATGACTATTCGGATCCCTCCTGCCCCGTGTTATTGAGACTTTCTTAGGTTGAAGAATACGAGCCAGGGGTTATTGATCCCTTGTAACTGATAAGCTACTCGCTCATGTTGTTTTAATCAGCGGCAGGGGCACTTGGTGAAGGCTGCAGACGGGAGGAGGAGGATGGAGCACGTTACCTGACCCATAGGGCCAGCCCAGAAAAGGAGTTTATCCCCCAGCCCCCATTTTTTGGGAGAGCCATGAACCACATCATGCTGCTCCCCCCCGGCTTCCCCGAGCAGGAGCTGCCAAGGCAACTGCAACGAGCAAGTAGAGAGGCATTAAAAAAAATCCCACTTTGCTGAGTTTTAAACCATTTTCCCGGATCGAAAAGGCACTGGTAAGTGTTGTCATGGCAGGAGATATTTATTGCCGTCTCAGGAAATGTTTCATTATTCTTTGGTAAGTGGTGGCTGTGAATTTCAGCCTGTCTGCCTGGCCATAAAGTGGACCATCAGGCAGATTATTTCCGGCAGCCGGGCTCCGCCGAGGGATGAAGCGTCACCTCCCAGGTCTGAGGGCTATTGCGTCTGAAAAAGCCTGGCCCAGGAAACACGGCGAGGTATATAAATATCTGCAAGAGACCCATTTCCCACATATCCTGTAGGGAGAGGGCAGGTAGCCAGGTAGGCTCCCGCCGTATTTGCAGCAGAAGGAAAACACCCCGAAACGCCTTCAGCATGCTCTTTAAATACAGTAAAAATAAGAATTGAATTGAATTCCGCGCTTGGCCAAATGAAGCTATTTCAGAGATGACATTTGGGAGCACAGCAGTCCTCTCAGAAGCCTCTGAAATGAGCTCAGCGGGTCTGGATGGAGGTGGAAAAGGCAGAAAGGCAAAACCATCAGCTGGATGGGACCATCGGTTCCTACCGGTGGCACGAGGCACGTCCCAGAGAGCTGCTGGTGCTGCTCTTCTTGTTTGTCAAACCATGCAGCTGCCCTGCACCAGGATGGGGAGAAACGACCATTTCACCACATAGAGCATCTCTCTCTTGTGTGAAAACATCTAATTGCTTTCCCAGTCCATGTAAGCCATAATTTCCCATGGCAGGGAGTCCTACTTTTTAAACAGGTGCTGGGTAAAGGATTTGCCTTTGCCACTCTTGGAACTTCTCTAGATGTTCCCTATTCCCGATACTGAGTGTTTCTTGTATTGAGTAATCATTGCCAATTAATTATTCAGCTCTACTTGCACACAATTTCATACCTGTCCCTGCCTTTATCAATCCAAGCCTTCAGTGGATAATTTCCTCGGCTTCTTCCCATCCACTTTTTGGGATGGGAAAACCAGACCTACTCACAAATTATCCAAGGTGGCATATATGCCAGGCATTCATTAAGCAGCATAGTAACATTCCCCATTTCACTCTCTCTTGCCTCCCTCTAATTCCTATCATTACATTTGTTTTTTGGACTACTATGGAGCATGAACTGTCATTTTGATAGATATTTCCAGCATAACTCTCAGATCTCCTTCCTGAGCAGTAATAGCCAGTTCAGAGCCCATCACTGTATGTGTAAAGTTAGAATGATTTTTCCCCTGTGCATTGTTTTTCATTTAGCAGCCTTGAATTTCATCTGCCGTTTTATTATCCGCTCACTAAGTATCATAAGGTCCTTTCCCTATTCTTGGAGGTTGGCTGTATTTTAATCTTTTTGGTATTAATTCAGCATTGCTCGCAAACGTTCTTGTTTCATTTTTTTTTCCCCCCAGACCCGCTTGGACCCCCTAAATTCAGGGATATGGAGCCAGACTGATGCACAATGAAACGCATGTCTGCTATACGATCAGCAAGTGCATAAGCATCTTCTCAAGGCAGCATCTTTCACAGAGGAACAAGGTGCAGGTGGGAAACAGTCCTGCCCACCTCCATGCATACCGGCTTCCTTGTCATCCAAAATCATGTTTTGATTGGGTTTGTTCGGTTTTGCTTTGGTTTTTTAAATAAAATAGAATTATAGAATTGTCTAGGTTGGAAGGCACTTCTCAGATGGAGTCCCACCACCAACTCGGGGGCAATGAATTTTTGAAAGTGTCCACCCTCAGCAGGAAAAGGCTGTCCCTGTCAGCACATCTGGGATAAGCACTCCAGATGTGCTCCTGCTGGTACCCAGCCCACCCAATGAGGGCTCCTGGTCTGCGTGGAACTCCTGGCTCTTGCTCTAGGTATGGACAGAGAAAGGTCTTCCTGGCAAGTGACAGACCATCCACCAGCATGTCCCAGCAGGAAGGGAGCACAGTAGGGACCGAGTGGCAGTTGTGTACACAGGGCAAATGGAAAAAAATAAATGCACCAAAGGCTCTGCCTTCAGTTACAGACCTGCCATGCTCTCCAGTTCCCTAGTTTTCAGAGACAGCTGTTTTCTAAACCATTTTAGCCAATGGGCCATGGACATCTTGCAAAACTGCACATTAAAATGAGCCATGGACACTCCATTAGCCATTCCTCAAAGCCAGGTGGGAGAAAATAGTTTATTAACTGCTAAAGAATGGTTTCCCTCTATAATGAACCTTTCCCCAGTATCGGGGAAAAAAAAAAAAAAAGTGCCATGTCTTACTTTCCTCTTCTAATAAATGGCTTCTTTAGAGTTTAATTAACTTCTCCCTGCTCTTCTTTTGTGGCGAAGTGTCACCCTGACCATGAGACAAACTCTGTTTGTTCCTTTATCCGGGAGAGCGCTGGCCTGTCAGATAAACTGCTCTGCCTAATTTGCTGGGGCTTTTCTCTTCCCGCTTGCATATTTCAGGGAGGGAAGCAGTAATAACAGAAAGTGATGTTCTTGGGTGGCTGAATATCTCCAGCCCTGGGACCGAGAAGGAGCACCTACTTAAATACAACAGGGGCCATGCTCCCAGCTGGGGCTGGGAACTGGGACCCATTCCATAGATTCACTAGGAGCTGGGTCAAGCCCTGGGTGTGCTCCTTTGTTTTCTTGGGCTTGAAATAAAAAACCAACCAACAAAACAAAGCTGGAGGAAACAATTTTCGCACTTCCAGGAGTTCAGGATTTTTGTATTTTCAGCAGTGCGTGTCTCTCCCGGTGCGTGTGTGTATATATATAGCTCAAAATCAATAAGAGTGAGATTAGGTCACTGTATTACTGAGAAATGTGCTCCTGATAGCATATAAAACCAAACAGCTCCTGCTCCTTTTCACTTGCTGTTGTGCTCCAGGACCAGCTACGTGTGCCAAGACGGCAGCACAGCCTGGAGAAGGCAAGGGTTGTTCTCTTCTGCTCTTACAGAAAGGACGCGGAGGAGGTTGATTTTGGGCCAAGTCAAGAGGGACCATCACAAGCTTCTGCTTTGGCATTTCAGCTATAAGCTTACAGCCCCAGGACCCGTCATGCAGCAGAAGATGGGAGCAGTAGCTTCCACCTTGGAGCCCTCAACTGGGAGGGAGGTAGGAGCCCATGAGTACAACCTGGAGAGATGGGTGGCCTTTCCCTGCAACGTCTGGACCCCTTCTTAGGAAAAGACTAAGACTAAGACTACTATTTGGTGTAGCTTTGGGGTCCCAGCAGCAGCTGTGCTTCCAAGCCAAGCCCTTTTTACCCCAAGTGGGGCTTTATTAAAGATGTCCCAGGGCCAGCCTGGCTGTACGATAGAGACACGCTGGACTGCAGCTCCGAATGGTGCCGGTTAATTAATTGTGCCAGGCTGACAGCAGCGAGGGGGGTTTTTTGTGCGCTGAAGCTTTCAGACACCAATGCAGTAATGGTCTCCAGCATGCAGACAGTCTCAGGGGACTTGTCCTTCCTACCCAAACAAAATTAATTAATGGTGGCAATAAATAAACCGATCCAGGCGAACGGGAGCATCTGAGCCCCTCCGGGGAGGCTGCCGAAGGCGCAGCGTGGGAAGCGGCAGGACTCACATTGGGGTGATGGACACCCCATAGCCAAACACCTGCAAACGTGGGTGGCAGCAGAGCAGCGAGGCACCCTGGGACGCAGCCCTGGCCACACAAGAGGGTTGGGCAACACAAGCACCAAGGTGGTACCACCCATGAGCATCCCAAGACCTGCTCTTCCTCCTTCCCCGTGCTGCTCATGCGGAAGGCACCTAGCTGAGACACACACCTGGAAAATTTTGGGTGGATGGATGAACCACTCGACCACGCTACTGGTTTGGGCTGAAATTTTAGCTGGCAGTGCCCACAGGTCAGAGGGAGACCACTGGAGTTCCTGACTGCACAGCATCCACTCGGCGCCTGCTGCTACGGGTGGGAAAGGAGGTTTTTTTTTTGGCTGCTCTGCCTAGTGATCTAGTGCACCCTCTGTAATTTATACTTGGGGGAAGAGAGCTGGTTAGATAAGTTTTCCTGTGAACACGATAGGAAAAAAAAGAATTAGGGAAAGGAGAGCTTTTTCCAGCGCATGTCTGAGGAAGGAATAAACTTTTTGAATACGTGGGATAAACTGTGCTGCAGGAGGAGCACGGGGCAAAACAGGGCACCCCAGGGAAAGGACGGCGGCCGTGGCTGATCATTCATCCCCCTCTCCTGTGCTCAGCACAAGATCTGCCACCACATTAGGGCCAAACTCGATGTGAAGGACCCTCTCCTTTGCAGACACGGTGCGGTTTGGTCTGCCCCAGCCCTGCCTTATGCAGGAGCAGGTCCCTTCATTTAATCCAAGTGTTTTATCCCGCTGCCTACACCCCCAGGGCCATAAATAAAAACACCGTGCATGGTTGATACCAATCAAATTAATCCATCACAGGCAAGCCCCCACAAGCTTTTGGGACTGATAAACAAGACCTTGCACACCCCGGTGCTTTTCCCACCCCTGCTCTCCCCTTCTGCCAGGGCTGTGGGGTCCTACCCAGGCACAAGGTGCGGGGTTAGATGCCTGGTATCTACTCAGATCCCCACCCCGAGGTCTAATCACCGGCCTCTTGTATCTCGAGCAGTTCTTAGGCACTCCTAATTGGCACTTGACAAAGTGCCTGCCACATGTTGGTCAATACCAATTAGCATACTTATTAAATGCATGTATTTGTTGGCGGCAGTTATCTAATTACCTCCCGAGCGCATCAGGGAGAGGGGCCCTGCAAAGGGTGCCGTGGCCAAGAAGAAGCTTTTTTCAGGTGACTGGTGTGCAAACCCTGTGAGGCACCAAGCCCTGCTGAGAGGCAGGAAAAGGGGCTACACCAACCCCATATATTACAGCTTATGCTGGGCTTAGGACCTGCCTCTTCAAGGACCCCACAAACCTCCCTGTGCTGTGTAGTGAGAGATAACGGAGGGGACACCACCTGCACACCCCCCCTTTCCACCCAGACTCGAGGGATGCTTCCCAAAGGGGGGGGGTCTCGCCTTCCCTCCGTATCCCCGTGCGCCTCCGCAGCCTTGCTCTGGGTCTCCAGCCGAGCACCATCACCTCCTCCTGGTCACATCACCCTGCTCCCTGTAGAGGTGAGCTTGCCAAGCATCCCCCACCGCTTCCAAGGCGGCGCAAGTCAATCAAGAGATTTTGGGGTTTTCCTTCTGCAGAATTAATTACCTGGGAGCCAGGGAACAGGAGTTAACGAGAGAGGCTGAAAACACCTGAAATTACATTTACCAGGCTACACGAGGCTGCTGCTTTTGATTTCTTTCCCTCTTTTTTGCATATCGTACCGCAGGCTGAGCCTAGCCAGTAGGTACTGCTGTTATCAGACAGCAGGCAGAGTGGAGAGTTGATATAACATTCATGCCCGGGAACCAAAACAGACCCTGCACACTGTTTTGATTTAATGCTCGTGGAAGTCTCCAATTCTCACTTTTTTTTTTTTTTTTTTTTTTTTTTTTCCTCCCCATCCCTCATTGGAACTGGTACAGCAGAGTGTGGCCAAGGGAAGTTCCTCTCCTTTTTACATCAGGGCTGGCATGGAAGAACTCCCTCCTTGGCCAGGGAGAAAGGGACTCTTTTGGGTGATGGAGAAGATGACATTTTTGCATTTTCACTTGGGAAAATGAGTGAGGATGGAGGGTGCTGGGTGCTCCAACAGACCCAACCCGAAGCTGAGTGAAGGGCTGGAAGAAGGGGGAGGAAAAGCCACGGTCCTGTTGCAAGCCAGCAACCAGCTCTACTCACCATTTTGCCTTTTCTGACCATCCTTGCCACTTTTTCCCCCTCCGCTTCCCTTAAGCTTCTCCACCCCAGCACACTCCTTGCTCTGGAGGG
Source organism: Calidris pygmaea (assembly GCA_003697955.1). Classification (NCBI taxonomy): domain Eukaryota; kingdom Metazoa; phylum Chordata; class Aves; order Charadriiformes; family Scolopacidae; genus Calidris; species Calidris pygmaea. The sequence continues at coordinate 26,064 of QJSC01021775.1, read as the reverse complement.
TTGTGTCCTTCTGCTGTAGCTTGAGCTGGTCCAGGTCGGATGGAGCACGTCTAAGTCTTCCTTACGGTTGAGCCTACTACATATCAAATGCAAGCAGTGCGCCGAGTAACTAATCTTTCACGTGTGCCTATTAAGCAAAAAAATTAAAAGAAAATTACACGGGGAAGTCAGCAGCAAGTAGGAGGGGACGGGTTGTAATTATATGGCTATTAATTGGCATAAAGTGCCGGTTTAATGCTCTCTGGCCCATGCCGATATTTCCTAGGGAAATTTTCTCTCTATTAGTTTTGGATGAGAACTGGGATTCTCTCTGGAAGCTCCGAATCTGCACAGAGAGGTGACTTTCAGCTTCAGTCCCCCAGCAGGTTTTTGTTTTCATGCACTGACGGACAAAAAAGAAGGAGCTGCTTTTTATCGTGGCTTTGTCTGCCCGAGGTGGAGGGTGGGGAGAGCCAGGTTTCACCATCAGAGGAGGATAAGCAAGTAGTGTTCCTCTTAAAGTCCAGCCCCCATGGAAGAATTTGCTCCAAATACAAAATTCAAGAATAGAAAACTCAAGAGACTATCCCCAAATATCCCCCCCACAGCTTCTGGGAATTCCTGGAAGGTGGGAACCTCCTGCCCAAGCAGCTCCTCATCAAAAACTGACAATTAAACAGAACCAAAACATTTTGAGCACTAGATGTCCATCAAACCCTCCAGGGGGGTTTAAAGGAATGATGTGCAGTTTCCTGCCAACTCACCTGGCAGGGGACCAGACAATCCAGATGCCCGGTCCATGATGCTCCTGCCATGCAGGATACAGCTGTGCCGGAGAAGAGGGAGAAGCTGCAGGTGCTCGCTCTTAAACCAAGGTACACACGTATTCACAGCTCTACACCATAAGGTAGGAAGGTCTTTCCTCTTCAGGAGTCCCATGGGAAGCTGGAAGACACCGGAGCAACAGGCAAATCCGCTGTGTTATTACAAATTGCGGGGGCGGGGAGAAAACGGGAAGGAGAAAATGAAAGCTTTTATGCTAAAACAAGATATTTCCACGGATAAATCAGAGTGCTCTCAATTTTGCATCAGATGGGAATGATCATTTCCCCTGGAAGTCAAAGGTTTCCTTCCAGGAGGAAGGACAGATCTGCCCCGCTCCAGCCGATACGAGCACCCTCCGAAAGGCTCCTGCCAGGACCCCGGCAGGAACGGATTTTGCTGAGACCTACGGATTTATCTTGAAGCTACAAACCTATATCCTTTATTTCCTAAAGGAGGAGAAAAGCACTCACCCACTAAAGTGAGTTCAGGGGGGAGGGGAGGCAAACAAACAAACAAACAAAAAAGATAAAAAGGAAAAAAAAGAGGAATTTTAGAATTTTATTCTGTCCAGAGCTTGGAATCTTGGAGCAAGGAATTCTCCCTTCATGCCATGGCTCTCTGTGGACAGCATTAAGGTGGAACTACATGCCTTCTGCAAAGAAAGGCTTGCACTACGGCCAATTTTCAAGCATTTCAAACCCATAAGATTCGGAAAAAAAAAATAAAATCTGTCTGTCCCTCTCATTTCTGAACACTTTAGAGCCAAACTTCTCTGTGCTAGAACAAGGTCTAGGAAGCTCCACAGTCAGCCGGCTCCAGCAGCCCAAGGCATGAGAAAATTATGGATATTATGGATATTTATGGATAATTTAGAGATAAAGAGACAAAGTCCCCAGCTACGGAGGTTCAGAGGCTGCTCTGGCAAAGACTTTTCTTCGCCAGGCCCACCTAACCCAGAGGAGACCCTCCTGTAGCAAAAGGACTTCAACACGTGGTCACTAAACCCACCTACTAAGCGAAGAAATAGCTTTAAAAATGTATTTGTTTAATCCCCACCTAAGTTTACTAGTTGCTTCTCCTGGATGGTTTGGTTCCTCAGCAAGCAGCTGCCGCCCCAGGAGAAGGGTGGGTTCCACGCCAGGAGCCGAGACCAGCCCCATCATCAAAGGTGGTGCTTCCAACAGCTTCCAGCAGCTGTATTCACCCAGGAGGGGGGGTTTGCTGGTAGACTCGGAGCCTTCCAGCTCTGAAAACACCCAGTGTCCTCCCCCTCCGAAGGTGCATAGGCATCTGCTGCCCAACAGCCAGCAGGAGCGGAGGAAGACGTGATGGGGTGGGATGAAGATGGGCGAGTGGGGGAACAGAGCAAGGGGACAGCCTTTGAGTTGGAAAAGGCCACAGGAAAAACAAACAAAAAAAAAGCCCCCTCGGCAGCCAGGTCTGACTCACAACCCCGTCAGAAGTGACAGGGTAGCGCCGCCACCGCGCTTTAATCAACTGGGCAGCTGCTGAGCTGGAAGGGAGTCCGTGTAAAATCAATGTGCCGTTAGAGAAACCACCGAGGGCTGCCAGTCAATATGCTGAAAAGACACTGCCGCCTGCGACAACCCAAACCAGCAACCTGCTGTTATTGACAGAAGAAGTGGCAGGCTTTAAAAAAAAAAACAAAAAACCAACAAAAAAACACACAGCATCTTGTTCCTCCCTCCTCCCCCTCCTGAGTAAATTAACCCCAAATCTCTTTGTTTACCCTCGCCCCTAATAAGCTCTAGTGGCTCACTGAAATGGTGTTCCAGGCTCTTTCCCGAGCAGGCAAGAGCCTTTGTTCCCTTTCATCCTGGGAAAAGGAAGGGTTTAGATAATCTCAGAATGCCAGAAAGCAATTTATTTTGACCTAGACTGTTTCTGCAATGTCATCTCTTGGCTTCAGCGCGGGGGGAAGCTTCGTTAGCCGGCGTTTAATGCGACGCAGCCGCGCTCGGATGGGGCTGCCTGTCCCAGACACTGCGTGGGAGCCGTGACCAGCAGTCGGTCCCCGTGGCACTGGGAGCAGCCCAAAAACGGCTCAACCCAGGACAAGGGACAAGGCTATGGCACACGGCTGCTTGGCACCCAAGCAACACCCTCCAAGGGTCTCAGCTGCAAGAGAGATGGACAGGTCAGCCAGGAGAATGGGTCACCTAGGGTACTGCACGCCACAGGTCCCTGATGGCAGAGGTGGAAGAGGCTCAGGAGGGGACGCTCTCCTGTCCCCCTTATGCAAAGGCAGCACCAGCTCTACCCCAAGCATCCAGAAGGAGCATTTGGTCCTTCCCCCAGAATCACAGAATGATATGGGGTTGGAAGGAACCTCTGGAGATCAGCTAGTCCAACCCCCTGCCAAAGCAGGTCCACCCAGAGCAGGTTGCACAGGAACATGTCCAGGTGGGTTTGGAATGTCTCCAGAGATGGAGACTCCACCACCTCCCTGGGCAGCCTCTTCCAGGGCTCTGCCACCCTCAAAGTGAAGAAGTTCCTCTTCATGTTTAGGTGGAACTTCTCACGTTCAAGTTTGTGCCCGTGTCCTCTTGTCCTTCGGGGTCGGTCTCTTCTCTCAAGTCACAGGCGACAGGACGAGAGGAAATGGCCTCAAGTTACGCCAGGGGAGGTTCAGGCTGGATATTAGGAAAAATTTTTTCACTGAAAGGGTTATCAGGCATTGGAATGGGCTGCCCAGGGAGGTGGTTGAGGCACCATCCCTGGAGGTGTTCAAAAGACGGGTTGATGTAGTGCTNGCAAGAGAGATGGACAGGTCAGCCAGGAGAATGGGTCACCTAGGGTACTGCACGCCACAGGTCCCTGATGGCAGAGGTGGAAGAGGCTCAGGAGGGGACGCTCTCCTGTCCCCCTTATGCAAAGGCAGCACCAGCTCTACCCCAAGCATCCAGAAGGAGCATTTGGTCCTTCCCCCAGAATCACAGAATGATATGGGGTCGGAAGGAACCTCTGGAGATCAGCTAGTCCAACCCCCTGCCAAAGCAGGTCCACCCAGAGCAGGTTGCACAGGAACGTGTCCAAGTGGGGTTTGAATGTCTCCAGAGATGGAGACTCCACCACCTCCCTGGGCAGCCTCTTCCAGGGCTCTGCCGTCCTCAAAGTGAAGAAGTTCCTCTTCATGTTTAGGTGGAACTTCTCACGTTCAAGTTTGTGCCCATTTCTTCTTGTCCTGTCCCTGGGCACCACTGAAAAGAGACCGGCCCCATCCTCCTGACACCCACCCTTGAAGTATTTATAAGCATTGATCAGAATGCTTGTATGATCCCCCTCCCCAGGAAGAAGAGATTTGCAGTGATGAATTCTCACTGCTCTTCCTTCCTGCTCCTAAGCCCCTGGGTGAGCTCGAGCCCTTTGCCTTCAAGATGTTTTTGGCAGCCTCAAGCCTGGAAACTTTCTTGAGAAAGGAAAAGCAAAAGCAGAGAACATCACATAGAGCTAATAGCAGGAAACAACACCAGATGCTGCAAGGCTCTCTCAAGAACAGCAAGAGCTGGCAGTACAAGAGCCCATATCTCTCCCAGCTCCCCGGTTCTGGCTCCATCACCCGCTACAAACCACCTACCAAGATGGCACGGACTTGGTGCCAACGCCAAGATGGACCACGGTGCAAACCCACCGAGCTACCCACGAGCAGCATCGCTGCAAACCGGGCTGGCACCACGGCCCCCACCAATGGGTCAATGGTGTGAGACCCCCCTTTTGCTGGGTTTCCCCCCACCCAGAACTCCCCCATTGCACAGCTCTGCCCCGTCCAGGCTGCCCAGGGATTGCAACAACTCATCTCTCTGTCAACAGGGAATATTTTTAAATCTCTTCCTCCCTGCAGGCAGGCAGAAGCCACAGAATCACAGAATCTTCTAGGTTGGAAGGGACCTTAAAGATCATCTTGTCCAACTGTCAACCCAACTTTGACAAAAATAGACACCCGCACAACAAACGAAAAGCAACACCATCACTAAACCATACCTCCCAGCACTACATCAACCCGTCTTTTGAACACCTCCAGGGATGGTGCCTCAACCACCTCCCTGGGCAGCCCATTCCAATGGCTGAGAACCCTTTCGGTGAAAAAATTTTTCCTAATATCCAGCCTGAACCTCCCCTGGAGTAACTTGAGGCCATTTCCTCTAGTCCTGTTGCCTGTGACTTGGGAGAAGAGACCGACCCCCACCTCTCTACACCCTCCTTTCAGGTAGTTGTAGAGAGCAATAAGGCCTCCCCTCAGCCTCCTCTTCTCCAGGCTGAATAACCCCAGCTCCCTCAGCCACTCCTCAGGAGACTTGTGCTCCAGACCCCTCACCATCTTTGTTGTCTCCTCTGCCTTTTCCAGCCAGCTTCCTTTTTTTATTTATTATTATTATTGTTATTTTCCTCTCGATGGGGAGTTTATACCCCAAATCCTCCTGCCTTGTTTTTTGGGGTGGAGGGGTGGGGGGGCACGGCGGCAGAGCAGCAGCCCTCGGGAAGACTTGGAATTGCTCGTTGCAGGGAGCCAGAAAGAAGAGCTGAAAGTTTGTTCATCCAAACTTTTGATGCAGGAGCATAAAGCAAAGCTTGTCTCTCCTTTCCCTCGCCGCCTCCCCCACTTCTCTCCTCCTCCCCCCAACCAAAGTTACGTAAAAATAAAACCAGGCTCTTTCATCCTCTTGGCAGTCAGCGGCGCGTCCTGCCGAGCAACCTTGTCCTGAGACTCTTCCACTGGGCTGGGAAAAGGGAGGAGGAGGGCAGACTTTTCCCTGGCTGGCTCCCGCCGGAGCCCCGTTTCACTCTGTGTGCTTCCCAGCAGGGCGCTGATGCGGACAGGCAGCTGGAAAGCCCGCAAGAGTTTCATCAATGCTTTGTTTTGTTCTCTTGCTTTTCCACGCTCGGGGTATTATTTAGCGTGCTGGCTCGGTGGTGCAACAGCAGAGCGAGCGGCGCGGGGCTGCTTTGAAGAGGGAAGGGGAGATGGGCCACGGGGGGGACCAGCCACGGCCACTAAAGACCCGCCGAAATCCCTGCGGCTCCTGCGACCGCTGAAAGTCCCCCCCCACCCCCCCCGTGCTAGATATATTACAGTAAGTCAGCAGAAAGCAAATAAACAGGCAGACAGGATAAACAGGCTCTCCAGCCTGGTGTTTCCTGAGAAAAGTATGATTATTTCCACACGCACACACACACAACCCCCCCCCCGCCAATGCCCATCACTTTGTCAGCAAGTCTGCGTGCGCAAGGGCATCTTTTGTCTCCCGGGCTCGCAGACCCAATCCGCCGATAAACAAAGTGCTCTGCTGAGCCTCGAGCCCCGCAGAGAGCTGACTTCACTCGGGATGAGAAGCCTAGAAGCCTTAGTCACAGAGATGGGCCGTGCTGCCATGTGGTTTTAATCCCTCACCGTTGACCCAGCCGCCGTCAGACCCCTTACAGCCTCCCTCTGCTGACGTCCCACGTCCCAAGGTGACTAAACTCACCACGCCACAAAACAAGGTGCAATCCCCCCGTCCCTGCTTTGCTCAGCACAAGGGAGATCCACCCACCCACTCTTGACGTGCCGGAGAGATGCCCCAAAACTCCTGGGGCATCTAAATCATAAGGGAGAGTCTTCCTCAGGGGTGATGGCTTCTTTCCCCTTTAAAGACCTGTCTGCGGAGTAATTAAAGCTCCTGTTCCTAAGCCGCTTGGTATTTTAATTGATTTTCTGCACTGGCTGCCCACAGTCTAGTCATTCAAATCCGACACTTATCTTGCAAGCCCCAAACGAGCGGCAAGGGAAAGCGACCTGCCCTTGTGCTCTCCTGCAAGTCCATCGTGGCCGGGACTGGTTTGCACTGGGGATGCTGTCGGTTGGGCCACCTGGATGCCAAGCTGACGCCTTGATCCCCACTCCACAGCATCTCAGGGTGAGAAGAGCTTCCCGCTGCAATTTTGTACCTGTTTTTTATTTTTTTTTTTCCTCCTGAGAACTTTCTCTGGGCTTTCCAGTTTTCACAGGAGGAGAGGAGATTATCAATTCTGCACGGTCAGATTCTTGTCAAGAGAAAATTGGGAGCACGGGAACAGGGACTGCTGTTTTCAAATTAATTTCTCTTTGCCCCCTTCTGGTTTTAGATGCTGCCAGTACCTGAAGAAGCAAATCTGGCAACGCAAACATCACCCCAGCAAAAGGCACTTCTCCAGCAAAGTGAGCTGAAGAACTTGTTCTGTGCGAGACCTTGTTTTGAAATGGATCCTCTCTCAGTAGGCAGCTCCTTGCGCTCAAGTTTTATCAGAGGAGTAAAGGTCCTTCTTGTTCGTGCTCTTCCAAGGCCAGATTTGCTTTTGAGCAGTGTGTTTTCACGCATTTCTTCGCCTCTCCCTTCCCTCTTCTTTATTCCTCGGGGACCCGGCAGGATGTGTGTCAACACCGGTCACTGTGGCCAGTTGTTTTTGAAACAACAACATTCCTGGTTTATTTAATTCAGCATTTGAAACTCACACTGCTACCGGCAGGAGGCTTGATCAAAATGATGAACAACTACGAGCTGCCTCCCTCGCCTGCTGTGCGCGGAGAGCCGCGGCAGCACGAGCACCTCGCCATCCTGCAAACCCCTCTGCGGATGCCGCAGGAACCACGGGACCCCAGGCAGGACCACCTCCACCTCCACACCCCAGTGAGGTACCTGCAAAACGCCCTGCCTCCAGAATAAATCAAACTAAAACCCCAGTTGAGCGTTGGGGTTATTGGCGGGAGGCGAGGGAGGCTGGGATCCCGAGTCCTCCATCCCAAACTATAATTGAGAAAGGGGAAATCTGGGACCTACTGGGTCGGGTTTGGGTTTTTTGTCTTCTTTCAGCAGGACCCCAGAGCTGCTAACAAACGCGTGTGATCAGCCAAGCTTTAGAGTGGAAAATCAAGCTCTTGCAACGTAAAAATTACTGACAGCGGGATAAGATTCCTAAATCCGCAGAGTGACTGCGGGAGGTCACTTCTACAAATCCAGAGATAAATGCTTTCCCCAGCAAGTGAAAAAAAAAAAAACCAACACACCGCCCTTCCAAAATGTTTTTCTGGCCTTGAACTTGCTAATGACTGTAGCCTGTATCCTGGAGAAGCCTGCATGCATACCCTCTAGCCAAGTCCTCCAGGAGGCACGGGGAAAACCCAGCTCCCAAGGTCCTTGGTTGAAAGTCACTTGAAGTCGGGAGCTTCCTTGCTCGAGATGTGCTGGAGGAATGCATTCCTCTGTGCTGTCGACAGACCGAGCCTCCAGCCTCCTCTAGGAGTTTGAAAATAAACCATGCATATAATAGGTGCACATTTAGCATGAAAGGAAGATGCTTCACAGAGGAAAAATATTAAATCATAAAATACATCAACAGACATTTCCTGGGAAAACTGAATTTAACCTGGCTCTCAGACGAGCAGGAAGCTCCCAGGAGCTGTTTCTGCGTCTGATGGAGCAACAAAACCCACAGGGAGGCTTTAGATGACAACTCTGCATGGACTTCCTAGAGATGCTAGGAAAAAGGGTCAGAGGAGGACCCTTCTCTGCTGTCAGCTTGCAGACATAACTCTTCTCTGTGACCTTCTAAAACAATTGGCTTCGTAGGGTAAAAACAGGGTACGGTCAAGCAAGATCAACTTTGTGATCCAAAGCAGGGATCTACAGGGAATTACACATCTTGGTGGTGATACTGTCACCATGTGCACATGCCATCGGAACATGAGTATGGCTGCTTGGTGTCATTTTGACACTGTTCTGCACGACATCCTGGTCTCCCAATTGGAAAGGCATGGATCTAGTGGATGGCCGCACTCAAAGGATTGTGGTCAATGGTTCAATGTCCAAGTGGAAACCAGTGATGAGTGGTGTTCCTCAGGGGCTGGTATTGGGACTGGTGCTGATGAACATCTTTGTCAGAGACATGGACAGTGGGATTGAGTGCACCCTCATCAAGTTTGCCGATGACCAAAGCTGCGTGGTGTGGTCGACACGATGGAGGGAAGGGATGCCATCCAGAGGGACCTGGACAGGTGTAAGAGGTGGGCCCATACGAACCTCATGAAGTTCAACAAGGCCAAGTGCAAGGTCCTGCACCTGGGTCACAGCAATCCCAAGAACAACTACAGGTTTGGCAGAAAATGGACTGAGAGCAGCCCTGAGGAGAAGGACTTGGGGGTGTTAGTGAATGAGAAACTCAACATGAGCTTCTTGGGCAAGAGAACAAAAACACAGCAAAAAAAGTATCATAACTTGGTCTGCCTCAACTCTGGAGGCCTGCAGGGTCTCCTCTGAAAGCATGCAGAGATATTTAAACTTTATCATTAACCACATTGGAAAACAGTGCTGCTAGACCAGAAGCATTCATAGAATGGTTTGGATTGGAAGGGACCTTAAAGATCATCGAGTTCCACCCCCCTGCCCTGGGCAGGGACACCTCCCACCACACCAGGTTGCTCCAAGCCCCATCCAGCCTGGCCTTGAACCCCTCCAGGGATGGGGCAGCCACAGCTTCTCTGGGCAACCTGGGCCAGTGTCTCACTACTCTCACAGTGAAGAATTTCTTCCATATATCTAATCTAGATCTCCCCTCTTCCAGTTTAAAACCCTTTCCTCTCATCCTGTCACTGCACTCCCTGATCAAGAGTCCCTCCCCATCTTTCCTGTAGCCCCTCTTAAGTACTGGAACAGACTGACCTCTCTCTGTTCCTTTTGTAGCTTAGTTCACTCTACAACCAAGATGATCCTCCCAAGCTATGCAGAAGGGAAACCTCATCCCCCAACACCATCACTGCAGGCAGCCCCTCTTCCTCCATGCTCTACCCTCACATCAGCTGGCAAACAGGACACCCAAGTACCTACCTGAGATGCTTTAAAAGAACCATGACTGCTTGCTTCCCAAGCTGACCCAGGGAAGACATTGCTGCACCAGTCACACTCCAGAAAGGCTTTTCTTTACAGCCATAAAGGATGGAGAGCTGTTTTTTCCTTTCTATGGGAGGTGAGATGCTATATAATAAGCCATGTCGCTCATATAAAAACATCAAGCAAAGTTGCTCCAGCCAATGGGCTGGGTGCTTGTCACCTCAGGTGTAGGGCTTTTAGCTGAACACACCCCCCAGGTGATTAAAAGGTCACTAGAGGCAGCTGGAGTCTTTCTTTACTTATTATAAAGGCTGGAATAAAAATACATTAGTAATATATTCCTAGCAGGTGCTTGTACTTAGGGAGATTCATACAGCAAGAGCTGTGAGTTATGGCCCTATAACTCCTTTGAGGGGTCCCAGGGATGTCCCGAGTCATTACCTAAAGCCCGAGAAGCCCTTCATCAGCTCAACCCAAGCTGGGTTTACAAGGGGACAGGATCCAGCTACCAGAGTTGGGAGAATGGGAGAGGAAGGGGATCTCCCCCCTGACCTTCCTCACTCCTCTGGTGTATTCCCCCCCAACTTCTCTTTCAGTAAAATAACCTGACGTGGAAGACGCTGGCATTTATCTCCCCTCTTGGGCAAACGGTGACCTGGCAAAGCACCCTAGATCACGTGAGGTTGGTCATATGGACCAAACCAGTGCAAACCAGTGGAAAAAAACACCGTCGGGTTCAGCGGAGCTCCGCGCTGGAATAAGCAGCCGTCTGCGAAAGCGAGCGAGAGAGAGAAGGCAGGTTTCTCCTGGCTCGCAGTGGGATGGAAACCTGAGATGCTCAGGGACAGCTTTGGCAGAGAGCTGGATTTAGAAAGGGAACAGAGGGAAATTTCACACCCGTGATGCTCACCCAGGGCTTTGCAAATGCCAGGCCGGCCTTTTCAGCCCACAAAAGGGAAAAGCGGCTCTCGCACCGAGGAGGCTTATTTCAAAAGCTGTCTAATGGCCCTCCCACAATTAGGAGGACGGCATGAAAGGGAGCGACTTCTCCGTCTTCTCCAGCTGAGATCTTTTCCTTGCACAGCACTCCAGTCCGTGAAGAGGAGGGTTATTTTCCAACACCGGTGAGCATCAGAGATGAAGCAGAAAAATAAGATGAGCCGAAGAATCTCCGTGCATCCCCACACACCCCTTCTTTTAATAAAGCTACTGAATATCACGTTCTCAGCGTAGATTAACCTAAGCTTTGCTCCCAATTATCATTTCGCTCTCCTAAGCACAGAAGCAGAAAGGGGCTTGACTAATGAACCCAGCCCTGCCATTAAGCCGCGCTTCCACTTCTGCGAGTTTGTCGAAAGCCTTGTTTCTCAGAGAAATCCTTCCCACAAATCACAGATTTTCCAGTGTGGCAGTGAACCCCATGGGGTGAACTCAGACCTGTTGGCAATGGGCTTCCTTTGCTCAGTCCCCTTCCCCAGACCCCTGGGAACAGCCCACGGCTCCCTCTGGGGCACGCACAGGAAAGAAAAAAAACAACCAAAAAACCAAAAATCTACGCTAGAAATACTGCCTTCTCCATGGCAGGGGAAAAGCTTCAGCTGTTGCTGAAGAATGGGTTATTTGGGGACCTGCTTGTTGCCGCTCAGTCCTGAACAGGGTGATGAACTTGATGATCTTTAAGGTCCCTTCCAACTCTAACCGTTCTATGAAAAGAAAATAGGAAATTAAAGAAGGAAAGGATTGCAGCCTGAACGGCTGCGATGCCTCCAAAGCCCAGCCGTAGGGAAAGCTCTTGAGCTTTTGCAGACCTTCTGCAGAGAAGTGGCAGAGGAAAAAAAATCAAGCCCGTGGCTTCCCCCTCGCCCTTCTGCTGGTGGAAATCAAGGTGGGTGCTTCTGGAGCGGCTGCGCCTGAGCCCAGGTGGTGGATTAGACCCAGGCTGGAGCGGCAGGAGGGAGGAGAGTCAAAGGGCTGGAGAGATGATCCCACGCTCTTCCCCACTGGCAATGGCAGGGTGGGAGGCTGGGCAGCGTGCTGGGCTAATCAGATCTACCAGCCAGTCTCGCTCCTCTTGACTCTCCGAACGCAGCCTGTATTTCCCCCCGGAGCTCAGCTTTTGATTTTTTCAAGCCTGCGGTGCTGGAGGAACAAGCCTCAGCTGGTTTCACAGCCTGGCCTGAGGTTTAGGTCAGAAGTGGCTGTTGAGATCCATAAGGCCGACCCCCTGCCCGGCGTATTTTGCTGCACAAGCTGGGATCTGCACTTGAAATGTCAGCGATCCGCTCCTTCCATTTGCAGTCGCCGTACGGGGCAAGACAGGGGGTTGATTGCATCTGCTCGGAGCAGATGCCAGGGCTTCAGCCTTGCAGAAAGGCTCCTTGGAAAACCGAAGCACAGGGCGAACAGAAGTACCCCAGCCCGGCAAATTTCACCCCCATCATCCCGAAAGGCTGATGGACGGAGTGGCATTCCCAGATGTACGACGTCTGTGGAAGGTGAGGGTTGACACCGAGCCAGGTTATCTCCTCCGCTCAGGTGAGGAAGGGAAGAGGGGAGGGAGTTGCAGGGGTACCAGTTTTTTTCCCTTACCTAGAACAGAGGCTTTAATAGCAAAAAACCATGGTGGCAGCTGGATGTTTTCAGGCGGAAAAAAAAGACGAGTTGAACCTTTCCTAACTTCTTCCTACATAAAAAAAATCTTTGTCCACGTTCTCCCTTCTCCATCCACACTCTTTTCTGCCTGTGGCAGAGGGTGTCCTCTACCGAGGCAGGGAGGAGTGTGAAGATGACTGTGTACCTAAAGAAAATGGATAGCCTCTCTTGGACAGCTTAACACTCTGCCCTTTCAGTACGTAAAGGGGGCCTGCAGGAAAGATGGGGACAAATTTTTTAGCAGGGCCTGTTGGGATAGGACAAGGGGTAATGGCTTTAAATTAAGAGAGGGCAGATTTAGACGAGATATAAGGAAGAAATTTATTACAAAGAGGGTGGTGAAACACTGGCACAGGTTGCCTGGAGAGGTGGCAGATGCCCCATCCCGGGAAACATTCAAGGTGAGGTTGGACCTTGTTGGACCTGATCTAGTTGAAGATGTCCCTGCTCATTGCAGGGGGATTTGACTAGATGACCTTTAAAGGTCTCTCCCAACTCGAACTATTTTATGATTCTACGAATATTTTGCTTCTTTCTAAGGGTTGTTCTGCAAATTGCATGGCTCACGTCCATTTAAGAGCATCTAGAAAGCAGACAATAGCTCAGCTGCATCCACAGGAGCCGTGAAGAAGTGAGACCTGTTTGTCCTCAGCAGAGAGAGTGTTATTGATCACCATCAGTGTTGTGAAGCTGTCACAGAAGTACAGCCCTAGGACAGGGGTGCGGGCACGTTCTGTCCCCTCTTTGGAGACAGGGGTAGGTTTGCAACTCATCTGCGGGTGGTGGAAACAGTATTTGTCTCACAAGTGATTGTCTCACTGCTCTGAAGTGAGCCCAGTGGGGTCAGTTCAAGCTCAGAAGTTGGTCTGAAACATTTTTCCAACCCCCGCCCTGGCAGAGAGCAAGCCTTAAATCTCTAGTGATTGGCCAAAAAGGCTCATTTCTTACTGCTAATAAGATGAGCAAGGATGCAAACAAGCGACACAAGCACTTGATGGTGCAGGGTCCACCTCTCACGGAGGGGAGACTTCTTCTGCTGAATGGCATGGCCAGCCAAGAAATGTCAGCGTGTTTTGCCCTGCTGCTACTTGGCTCTTATATGAGACAACCCCACGTCTGCAAAAGTAGCAGTCAGACCTCATCAAAAGCAGTGTACGTTTAAAGATGAAAACATCCTGGTAATAAATAGGCAGAACTTGCAGCCCTGAGCAGCCTAGCTGAATAAATCGGTGTTATTTGAGAGCCGCCTAAGAATATACTTCAGGGAAGGAAACAGATAGTGCTGCTTATCAAAACAGGACTATTCATAACGTATCCTAGAGGGTCCCCATGTCCTTCAACCAGGCCCAAACAAAACATGGCATCAGAGGCTTGGTCCAACTCCTATTAAAAGCATCTTTTTTTTCCCCTCACTGATTTTCACACAGCTTGGATCAAACACAAAAAAGGAGTGAAGTGTCAATATGTACCTATTCTTCAGACCACAGGACCTCATTAGCAGAGCAGTGGTGAGTAATAGATCTCCCGGTTCAACTTAAAAATCACACCCCAAAAACCAATGGTTTGGAGGTCAACGCATTCATTTCAAGTTGTATGAAAATTTTTCATTTTACCCAAAACGCATAGTTCAGTTTCTGGTTTCAGTTGACTTTTATTTTTTTTTTAAACCCTGAACAATTTTTTTTTGACTGAACACATGAAAACAAAGTTTCTTTCTTCACTAGCACCCTATTTCCAAACTCAGACCTAAAGCCTGGAAAAAACCCACCCAACCTCCTCCCTTGACCACTGTAGTTGGTGAATGTCCTTAGAAGCCAAGATGCTCTGAACTAAAGCTCCACGTGAGCCCAAAAACGACCCCAGCAGCCTACAGAAGGCACGAGGGTGGAAGCATGGCAGGATGTGGCCACCATCCCTGGTCCACAGACAGTGGAGCTGAGGGTGAGTCAGCACCGAGATATTGCTGCTTTCCAGCAAAACATTTTAAGGCAACTTGGGATGTGTCCAAGAGCTGGTTTTTAGGTGGCTTGGGCATTTACACGGGAAGGGACAAGGTGGTTCCTGTTTTGGCTGTGCCAAGCTCTTCCATCCCCTGTTGGGCTCCCTGGCTCTGCAGAATAGGAATAATCCCCCTGCCCCGTAACGAACGTGCTGGTTTTATGAACTGCAGCAGATGTTTCAGACCACACATTACCCTACTCTGTCACTGCCAGAATGAAGTGAGGAACATCGTGATGGGTGGCTGACGGCGCGGTATGAATTTAGTCTGGCCAATCATCACAGTCAAAGCTGGAGCCCGGCCAGAACAAGTGGCTAATACCTTCTCCTCCTGCTCCAGCCAAACGTCCCAGGAGATTATTAGAGACTGCACGTGACCAGCAGCAATAATTAATCACGAAAAGTTGTTATTTCTCAAAGCCAATTCACGTTATGCCTCCCTCATGGATTTGACAGCACTCAGTAACAACACTGGCAATTAAAGCTAGGTAAGACCCCCTGATTAACAAGATAGTGTTCACTGATGATCATGTATCCGTATCGAGTCCTACCAGATTTTGTGTTGTTAGCCAAAAATTATTCATATACCAGGACAAACAATCAGATCATCAGCTCAAGATCACATTAAGTATCTGAATTGGGCTCCAGCTACCCACCTCCTGGGAGGCCTGCAGAGGGGACAGGGGTTTGAGGAACGCAGGTGTCACCAGTGCCTCGCACCCCCTCCAGCCAGCAGCGCCAGGGGCTTCACGAGCCAACCCCACAAGTCTCACCGTGGTCCAACTCAGTAGCCATCCCTGGATTTTGATATGTAAATATAGTAAGAGGATTGCAGAGGAGAGATTTGTCTTGACTAGGAGATTAGCTTTAGATCAAATTTGGCTAATGTGAGAAATGCTGCTGGCTAGGACGTGACCGCTTCAATTAGCTCAGGAGGGCTCCTCTGCATCTCTACTCCCAGGCCAGGCGTAGCTGGGGAAGAGAAGCTGGAGAGATGCTGGAGCTCTGAAGGGAACTGTAGCGCAAGCTGCCCTTGCTCACAGAAAGGTCCTTTCCCATTGAACCAGCAGACCTCAATGCAGCGTTTCTGCCCAGTGCCTCCACATTTCCCATACATCGTGTTCCCACACCCCCTCTTTCAACTCCAGTGCTCCTGGAACTCCTTTGAACTCCAGGTCCTCCTTTCTGTGAGCACGTGGTGCTGGCAGCCACGGCGTAAGGGCAGTGGGACAGCAGAGGAGAGGTTGCACAGGTCAGAGCAGAAACCCACCGCCAGCACCCTTTAGCAGTCTTCTCAGCATCATCCATCAGCCCTGGCCAGGAGATTCAGTGAGCCATGCGTGGCTCACCATCACAAATGCCATGTTTTTCTCCAGAAATGAAAAATAAGCACGTGTCAATAGGACATCTGCTCCTAAGGGAAGCAGAAAGGCACAGCAATAAGCTGTGGGCATCCGACTCCCTTGGAGAGAAGAAACCACAGTTAGAATTACTTCATGCATTAGCTGTTAGCGCAAGGTTGCTTTGATGCCTGTTGTGCCGAGAGATGCGAGACTCTCATGCAGATAGCTCTGCTATTCCATCGAGCCTTTCATCACCTGCCTGTGTCTCCTTGCAGGGAAATGGGGAGAGGCTTGCATTTTGGGGATGCAATGCAAGGGGCCCCTTGCAGGCCAGGCTTCCAGCTAGGAATTGTGTTGAGCATCGCATCTCCAAACACTTTTGGGGACCTAATGCAATCCTCTTCCTTCGACACCTTGTGACGAGACACGAGCCAAAGCAGTTTCTTTGCCACTTTATAGCCTGACTCCCAACAGCTCCTGCTCACCCGAGGTTCACTTCCACCATCTGCCTCCTGTAGATGCCCAATCCCTCAGCATCAAATACCTCTTTTTCCTTGGAGGGGTTCCCTGCCGAAAGCTCCCTAGTTCAGGCAGATCCAAAGATCTTTTGTGGGACGATGGCAGGATTTCCAAGATAAGCTGATGGGCTGAGTTTGTGCTGAGATAGAAAAGGTTTTTTGGCCAGGATGACCCTCGGGATCCTCATCCTCAGCACCCCCCTAGCCTGCTCCCCCATTTGGCTAGGCAAATGGTCCCACGGTAAAGTGGGGGGCTCTTGGGCCACCAGGGAAATCCCAAACCCTTTATTTTGAAGTCTGAGGGACTTAAGAGAGATGTACCTAGGTCAGGGACTGGCTTTTTGTTCAACGTGTGCCGACTACGCCCTGAAGTATGGGACTTTTAGACTTGATTGGGAGTATTATAATAGTGCCTTTGTGCCATTTGAAACCAAATCAAAGAAAACATTCATAAATAGCCCGTGTTAAAGATGGATCTATTTATTTTTTCCCATCAAACTTCCATTCTTTCCCTTTGCCGCATTTGCTAATTATCCAGTATGCATTTGCTTAAAGAAAGCATTTTTCTAGCCTTCACAATCCATCTTCCCATCCTAATGGATCTTGTGGTAAAGTCATTACGGAGACTTTATGAAATCACAGTTATTTCCATGACAACAGTGATGTAATAAAGGTGGGATTATGACATTACTGCAAGATCAAGCTGAAGGACAGGATGGATTTGTTTACCCCAGATAGGGCAAGGAAGAGTCTTCATTCATTCAGTGTTTCTAAAAAGTGCCTTAACGTCTGCTAATGGAAGGTACATTTTATAGATGATATTTTCTTTTCTATTTTTTACTTGTTCTTTTTATTTACAGTTATTTATTAGGGCTCTTTTTCAAGCACACATAGTTTAATAAGTTTCAGAGGAGGATCCGTGCTGGGGATGTATTCGCCCATCTCTGTGAAAGGAGAGACCATCCCTGCGAGTCTCACAGCTCCTGGCTTTCCTGAGAGGTGGCAATGCCCACTGGGCAAGGGTTTTTCCACCAGTGCTTAAAGGACCAGCAGGATGAATTTTCCCCTTTCAAGGATGGCTGATCTAAGCTGCTTTCTCTTCAAACGTTTTGATAAAGAAATCACCTGCCACTGGATCACAGCATGAATTGGCTACCCATGAAATTAGGTTTGAAAATGGCATTAAACCCCTCTTCTCTCCTTAATGGAAATATAACCAGCCTGGGTCTGGCCAGCAAATTCCAAGCCAAAAAACATTTGTCTCTGAAACCCAGACACACTAGTAAAGTCACTCCATAAGTGATTTTTAGCTCTCTCTCTCTCCAGCAATCAAAGAAGAAACTTAGGTAGAAATGACACAGCAATTCCTAGAGGATCAGAGCATGGAACGCCACGAGACAGCTTTGAAGATGGCTGGGGTTTCTGGTTTGTTTTTCACAAGAAGAAGAGATGAATATTTCATACAGTACATGGTTCAAAAGTTGATTAATGTTTCAGTGTGTGGAAAACCAAGTTCAAGAGACAAGTTTCCTGATGTAAAATTCTTTGAGCTGGCAGTAGGACTTGTACAGCCAACTTCTCCAAGGGTGTATTTCATTTAACCTCCTTCAAAATTGCTCCTGCCCGATGACTTGGTGCTTCGTGGCTATTCTAGTTCAATGCTTGGCCTACAAGTGCGGGGCACTAATGCTCCCCAGGGCTGTGCGATGAGGTAGCTGAACTTGCTGACGATGGCTGCTCAGATGGGCTTTGGTGTCCCCATCTACCCAGTTCCCTCCCCTCTGTAGGAAGTTGCTCCAGCCAAGCAGAGGACTGCCTGTGGTCTGAAGGCCCATAACAGTCCTCCTGCTTGGCCAACGGGATGATACTACCAGGCTTTCTTCTGTTTCTGGTCAATCAGGGGGATCCTCTCTGCTTATTTACAAGCTGTTGAGGAGCTATGGCGCTAATACCTTTGCTCTACACTGGCTGGCATGGTAAATACGCAGGAGAGTGCCAAAAAATCCCCTACTCTGAAAGCTCATTCATTTCAAGCCCAGCCTGATTGATCTTAGCAGCTGTTTCGGCTTGTCCTGCCCCAATTCTCGCTCCTCTAAGCCTTTCCAATATCTCTTCATCGGCAGAAGGGAAACACCGTAAGGCCACACAGACGTGCTAATGAAATGTGAATTATTAACTGCAGCGTGCTAAAGGAGATACGGGGGAGGGATGTCATTTTGCCATTAATATGCAAAATGGACGACGCTCCCTACTTTCGCTGGAGGGGAAGAGCAGATTCAAGCCCGTGTCCCATTCCAGGGCCGGGATGAGTAATGAGATAACCTGATTGCCACGTCTCTCACCCTCCTTCTTTCTTTCTTCCCTGATAAAAGGACAGAGGGGAATGTAGACAATTAAAAGGAGGATTCTAATCGGCCCCAGAGAGATTCAATGAATAATAATGGACCTCCAGCTGCTAATGTGCTTAAGGACTTCCAAGTCTCAAGTGTCTAACCAGCTTAAGGGTCCGTACAACAGACTTAATTTCTACCCGTAAATGGGAAAGACAGGAGGAAGGGGGGGATTCCTGCCTCTGATTACAGATGGGATTGTCTCTCCGTCACTTGCTGTGCCCTTTGCAGCAAAAGAGTAAAGTCAACAGCTCTCAAAGCCAACATGGTATGAGGTGAGGAAGATCTCTGCTCAACCAACTTCTGTATGTTACCGACAGCTGTTAACACTCTCAGCCACCCCAAAATACCTCACAAAAGGATCCAATATGATACTAGAATAAAAACAGCACCTCGTCTCTGAAGTTTTGTTGTCTCACATCAAAAACTTCTGCGTACCAAGACAATAAATGCATGACTCGGTCTTCCTCTGCATAGCTCTTGGTAAGACAAAGGTCTTCACCATGGCGTGACCCATAGCACCTGCTCATCTCCTGGTCTTTCCTTGCAGAAGAGGCAGTAGCCGTACAACAAAGCCACATATAAAATGCCCAACTGAAGACTCATGATCATTTTTTTTTCTGGCACTTCCCTTGTTTTTGACTTTCTCTCCCATCGATGCTTCTCCCTCTCTTCCACAATCCATCCGCTTTTCCCCTGCGCTCTCACTTCTTGGGCCCCCCCAACCAAGAAAGACCCTTCTCCTTGACCCTCGCAGTTTTTTTACCGTGCTCATGGGTTTCCACGGAGGACTAAGGAAAAGACTTGCAGAGAGGGGAGAGCAAAGAACAAAGCTGAAAGCCTGGCCCAGCCTTGAGTTCTCTGTGAAGCTGTGCCCCTCCTCTCCCCATCCGAAGGTTATAGGGTAAGTGTCGTGGATTTGGAGGATAACAGCTTCAGAGGCTGGCAACCAGATGATCAAAGGAAAGAGGAACGTTAGCTAGGTAAGGGCTCCTCAGCCTTGGAAAGGGATGTGACAGAGATCTGAGAATCACAAGAAAAGCTGTATCTACCACTCCCGGAGCAAGGACTAGGGGCATCAGAGGAAACTCGCAGGTTCAGAACAAACAAAATGAGCTATTTTTATACCCAGCGCGTCCTTATGACATGGGACTCTCCAACAGATCCGTGGCTGCTAAAAGCTCTTAAGAGTTCATGAAAACCCTGGATTTTTCTGCTGAGAGCTTGTCGGCGGAGGCTATTATGTACAAACACATCGCCTATGGGTGAGGAGGTCCCCGGTCTGCAAACCATGGAAAGCATTGTGGAGCACTACAACAACCGTTCACCCTGTAGTTACACGGGTTTGCAGGCACCCACTTCTGAGACAGGATCCCGTGTCTGGGGTGACCTGGCACGACTGTCATCGCGCCCTGGTTATCACCCGCAAGCCAGCGAGCTGCCTTCACACCTCACTAGTTCCAGGACATGGCTTGAGAGACAAGGCGTCCCCTCTTCTCCAGCTTTTTGGGGAAAACCCGCAGGAGTCCTAGGCGAGGGCGAGATGTGACACGAAGCGTGAAGAGTGTAACGGGTATAGCTGCTGGCAGCGGGGACGGTTGCGTAACGTGGCGCCGGGGACTCGCTGGTCCCTGGCACCGGGGGGGCAGGTACATCGCTGGGCACGAAAGAGTTCTTGAAGAGAGAAGTTGTGGCAGGTCGGCCCCCGCGTGTCAGCCTTCCACGGCCCGAATCATGCAAGTTTAAAGCCTCCGAAGCGGGATAAGATCTGGGCGCAGCCACGTGCGTGCTCATTCCTTCAACCTGAGGTCGGGAAAACGACGGGAAAGCACAAGTGAAAGCAGAGCAGAGTAATTAGCTAATTAGGCGAGCTGACTAATCAGCTCATTTAGAAAGGCTTTTCGTTATTATTCACAGAGAAAGAATTCTGGGGAGCACTGGCGTGGAGTGAGGTGTAGCCCACCAGGCAGAGGGAATGGGAGCTTTGCCGAGAGCAGAGCGTGTTCCCAACCCATCGGCGTGGGTGAAAACCCCCGTGTCTTCTCAGTTTTTGTGCTGCTGAAGGATGGGACCAGCCTTGATCGTGCTCCTTCAGCGAAGGAGCTACCCCCTTACTGCCTTCCTATTGCTCTTCTTCTGGGGAAGGGGCAGGAGAGCAGAGAGTCTCCTCTGTTACGGCTTGAACTGGCAAAAGGGAGATCTATTTGCCTAGGACTCAACAGCTTATATTTAACCTTCTCCTAAGCACCACCTAGGCAGCTCAGACAACTCAAGCAGCGAAACAATATCGTCTAATGAATGCCCAGGGTGGAAAAAAAGCTCCTGCTTTCCCCTTCTTCGAAAGATCGCCCAGCCCAGCGAGACAAACGTCAATAAAAAGATATTTAAGTTGAGAAGGGAAGGGGAGAAGGAGAGAGCATGGACACCCAACCTCCAGCTCCTACCCGTCTCTCCTTCCTCTCTCCCTTCCCTTCCCCTCCGATGTCCTTGCGCATCTCCAGCAGCAATATCGTGCTGTTGCTGTTACGGCCAGATGGATATTCGAACAGCCTTAGATCAATATTTGTGCGAAGGGAAAGCTCGTGCATCGCAGGGCTACAAATTAACCTCCTGTCCCATATTCACACCGGCGCACAGGACCTGCAGGAGCAGCGCGTTCCCTTGGGGAAAAGTGGGACATACGTTTCAGAAAAGAGAGGGGGGAAAAAAAATAGAAAAAAAAAGAAAAAAAAAAAAAGAGTAATAATAGCTCTAACCCCAGCTCATGCATCTTTTTACATTTCTCCCTCAGGTTAGGGGGGATGGGGTGGGGGTGGGAGGGAATAGCTTTTCTTAATTAGCATCCTAACCTTTTCTAAACAGGTTCAAGGGTGTCTTGGCAGGCTTGGGAAGTGGTGTGAAAGCAGCACTGAGTAACGGCAGCAGAATTAGCCAGGTGTAAAAGGATCTCGCATTTTTTTTTCTGAGATGATTAGGGTACCAGTAATGAGAAATATGAAGAACTTCCAAGGTTGCAGATACCTAGTTTTTCCCTTATTAAAGGGAAACGTCACCTTGAAATTGCATGCTTGGGGGTGGAAAATGTTCCTTGCAGCAGAAAATCATTGATCCATAAGTCCTGCCTGAGCTGCTATGGTCTTCACCAGCTGAAAATGAGTTTGGCCCATTGGCAGATGTTGGGCATGTCCATATTGCCTATGGCAACGAGGTTCATGACCGAGTCAGTCCCTGCTCCTCAGGGTTGGGTTTCCTTGTCTGCCCAGCCACCTCGGTCACTCCAGCCAAACGAGGAGGCAGCACGTGGGCAGTGTGGACATTTGGGGAGTTCAGGGGTTGAACGCAGCACCTAGCTGCAGCTAAAGGAGATGTACCTTCTGAGACGTGGTGCCAGGCTGGATGGAGACACGTCTGCCCACCCACAACAACGAGTGATCCCAGTGAGGGAAATTCCAGCAATTTCAACCCAAGGATGGATTGACAAGGCAGTTCGGGGAAACAACCAGTTCCACCTACATGTGTCACCCATCCTTTTCCCCTCAGCTCACTCCATGTCAGATTGATAGGAAGCTCGCTCCCTTTTCCTTCTCCCACCTACATCTCTACCAAAACCTAGACACACCAACAAAACAGACCAGCTTTGCCTGCTCTATCTAGCCCACGTTCTGCATGATCCTAGCTGGTACCACCAGCAGCATGGTCCACAAAGCCTAAAGCATATTTGCAAAACACTCTCTTTTCTGAATCACCCTTCCCGTCCCACAGCCGTGATGGGCCACCATTGTGCAAGGCTTACTCTCCCATGGCTAGACAGCTTTCAGAAGACCATAACGCTTTCCCATGTTGGCTCTTCCACCCAGCCTTGCTCTGACAAGCTTCTAGAAAAGAGCTGGAGGTTTCCCTCGCAGCTTCTGCTGACCCAGTGCCACTTTCCATGCTGTTAACAAGCCTCCCAACTTTTGCCCTAGTTGGAGGCAGCCAACGTCTGGATCCGTGCAATTACCCTTCCTTTTCCAGCCTCGCAGCGCAACGGTGGGACAGCACGGGCAGGCTTGTATTATGACTGCTCACCACATGGAAATGGAGGAATTGCCAAATTCACCCCAGGAGGAAAATGAGCAAAGACATTTATACAAATAGTGGATTTTTTGGCTCCTTCAGTCTGCGAGGCTAGACACTTAATAACGCCTGCTCCTGGCTTTTTCTTCACGTTATATGCCATATTTAGACTCCATTCATTTTGCCTCCCCGTCTCACCAAGCAAAGAGGGAATGGGCGAGATGAATTTGCTCGCTGTGTAACAAAATGTTTTTTCCTCCTGCTCAGCCTCCGTCTGGGTCTCGTTTCTGGTTTTCAGAAGCGAGATTCTTCTCTTCTTCACCTCTCCTCCAAATCTAAAGGAAACTATTTTGTCCAGGTGAGAAAGAAAATTTAAAAAAAAACAACACCAAAACAACAATATTTTTGACTGCCCGAGGAATTTGTAAGCAGAAAGGTGCCAATTAATCTACGTTAAAGTGAAATTAGCCTAATATTAAAACAATGGGAGGATGACAAGGGAGAGATCAGCCTCTAATGTCCTCATTAGCCAGTGCTGCTCCTTGTGAGCTTTCTGTCATGCGAAGGTAGCCGTCTGGTTGCACTTCATTAGCACAGGGGTTAATTACAGCTAAGGAGGCAGGGAGACGGGCCGTCCCCCCATCCTTGCTGCCATTCTCCTCCCTCCTTCGCCCATCGCTTCTGGATGGAAGTTGATGTTCCCCTTGACTCCAGACGCTCCTCTATTTGTAACGGCAAGACAGGTAGAACGGGACCCATTTTTCAAAACAATAGGTGCGAGCAGTGTCTTCCCCAGGGCCCGGGGTTACTGGAGTAGCGCTGAGCTACAGCGGGACCGCTGCACTGCTGGCACGCCGTAGATGGAGTGTCATGGGTGAAATCTTCCCCGAGTCCTTCACAAACTCTTCCCGCTCCCCCCCCCAACTCTTTGTGTCCTCCTTTTTCCCTCGGCTTTCGCAAGATTTTTGCCCCGTCTCCATCCTGCGTTGCTTTTTGTCCCCCAGCCCCTCTGCTCCCCTTCTGCTTGCTGGCAGCCGCTCAACTTCCCCAGCCACCTCTCTGACTTTTTCTCCTCTTCTCCTTCTGCCAGCCCCAGCTACTTATTTTTATTGTTAAGCTTTGGGTTTTGTTTTTTTTTTTAATTTTTTTGACCCCGCTGATAGCAGGTCAGATTGTCAGCACAACATCAGGTTGGCAGCAGACGAAGGACAACTCACAGGGAAGACATCAAGGAGAAAACAATAATTAAAAAAAAAAAAACAAACCAAAAAATCCCCTCAAAAACTTGAGACCGTTTCCCAGAGAGGATGCAGAATTCCTCAAGGGTCTTCCTCCAAAAATTTTACTAGCCTGGAAGGTAGCAGGATGCAGACACATGGCAAGAGAGACAGGAATGACTTCAGCGGGAGCAGGGCATTATCTACAGAGGGGCAGGGTACATCTGCCTGAACGCATGAATTATGCACAAAACCAGGCACACGGGCAGCTCGGAGGTTAAGATAGAAACAGTTTTGACTGGTGCTTTCGAAAGATCCCTCCAGCATCAGCTGGAAGGGGAATATGCTCTTCATGGGAACCAGATGGAGCAGAGGTGGGATGGAGGATGCATACAGACCTCTGCTGGGGACTACAAGATGCTGGCAGGTTATGCATGGACAACTAAAACCCCATCCTTTTCTCCCACCCCTTCCACCAGCATCCCTACTTGACCTTGGCTGGAGACATATTCCTGGATGAGGTACGCTTTTGACCCGTCTCAGTCCTAAATCAACACGGCCCTCGTAGAGGAGACACGGGGCACTGAGCCTCCCTGGGCACCAGGGAGAGATGCCATAGCCCCACCAGCGCTGCTGCCTGACCCCAAAAAAATCACATCCTGCCTGCAAATCCAAAGTTAGAGGAGACAGACCCCAGGCAGTGTCAGGGAAGGAGGTCTTCTCAGTGGGAATCTGCCGAAGAGGGAGAGCACGTGAAGTGGGGTCTCTTACTGCCTGGCCACGTGTCGGGGGATTGGAAAGCGCTGCCCTGTGAAGCAGCAAGACAGCTATTAACTGAGAGCTGCACAGTGAAGCTGCGAATAAAATCTATTTCTATTGAACCTTTAAAAGTCCTTATGGATCATTTAGGAGCAAGGATGAGCTCTGGTGTGGGCCTTCAGTGGAGGCACGAGGAGCAGCCAGGCAGGTCTGTGCCCTGTTGCCCCTCTGAAGAGCATACAATGGTTTGGGTTGGAAGGGACCTTCAAGATCATCTAGTTCCAACCCCCCTGACATGGGCAGAGACACCTCCCACTGGACCAGGTTGCTCAAAGCCCCATCCAACCTTGAACATCTCCAGGGATGGGGCATGCACAACTTCTCTGGGCAACCTGTCCCAGTGTCTCCACTGCCCTCACAGTAAAGTATTTCTTCCTGATATCTAACCCAAATCTCCCCTCTTCCAGTTTGAAGCCATTACCCCTTGTCCTATCACTACATGTCCTTGTAAAAAAGTCCCTCTCCAGCTTTCCTGTAGGTCCCCTTTAGGTATTGGAAGGGGCTATAAGGTTTCCCCAGAGCTCTTTCTTCTCCAGGCTGAACGGCCTCTCCATGCACAGTGCCCATAACCTGAAGCTTTGCAGGAACTGAGTGCCATGGAGCTGAACCGCACTGATTTTGGCTGTCCTGTATATGACCATGGCTGGGAATTCTTGCTAGCTCGTGTCATTCTTCCTTGAGATGGAAAAGGCTCTGCAAATTCACTAGGAACAAGCAGATATATGGCTGGTGAAGCCAGGAGAGGTTACTAAGGCTAGTAGGGGTCTTTGGACCCACAGGCTTTGTTTTTTCCCCCCTCTGGAAGTCACCAGAAGACCTTTCCAGATCTAAACGTTTTGTATGTCGGCACCACCAGTCGTTTGCCTGGCAATTTACTCCATAAAATTTGGAAAACAAATCATATGAGGAGGGGTTGAAGGAGCTGGGACTGTTTAGTTTGAGGAAGAGGAGGCTGAGGGGAGACCTCATCACTCTCTACAACTACTTGAAAGGACACTGTAGAGAGGTTGGTGCTGGTCTCTTCTCACAGGTAATTAATGACAGAACGAGAGGGAATGGCTTCAAGCTCCAACAGGGTAGGTTTAGATTGAACATTAGGAAGAAATTCTTCACAGAAAGAGTGGTCAGAGACTGGAAGAGGCTGCCCAGGGAGGTGGTTGAGTCACCATCCTTGGATGAGTTTAAGAGTCGTTTAGATGTGGTGTTGAGGGATATGGTGTAGGGGAGAACTTTGTAGGGTAGGGTAGATGGTTGGACTCGATGATCCCAAGGGTCTCTTCCAACCTAGACGTTTCTACGATTCTATGACTCTATAACTGAGCTTCAGTCCCTCTTTCACAACCACCCCTCCTTCATGGCACACACGGGACTGCCGTAAGCCACAAAGCGGGGAGGCAGGCAGGCAC